>BMAW01028445.1:0-13222 GCA_019974015.1 Nephila pilipes | reverse complement strand
ATATATTTTATATATATATATTTATATATATATATATATATATATATGTATGTATTTATATATATATGTGTGTGTATTTATATATATATATGTATTTATATATATATATATCTTAAAATACAAATTATAATTACTAAAGCCTTTCAAACAATTTATTTGGAAACAATATAATTAAATACTACAGAATAAGTGGAAAAATCAATAATGTATCAAATTAACTCAAAAACCAATTACAATTATTATCCTAAGTTTACAAAAAGGAAAAGAAATTCTAATGGAAATAAGCCAAAATATTTCTAACATATATGCTTTCATGGAATTGATAATATACAAATAATATTAACTCAATAATAAGATAAGTTAATTATTAAAAATTATAACCAATTTAATTACCAAACAATCTTAGCAAACCATAAATAGGAAATCAAGGGAAAAGAATTATTTTAAAACAGAAATGAAGACTATGTAATTTAATACTGATCCACACTTGGGAGTGGAAATTGTATGCTTGTGTTAATTTCTTGGAACCAACCAACACATCTTCAATAATTATAATAACATTAAACACATAGATTACGAAATTCAATAAACCAAATAGCATAGAAATTCAACTCTAATCTACAAACAGGTTCATCAATCTTTTCCGTTATTGGAAGCAACTAACCCTGCATTGTGGCCAGAATATAGAAATTGTCATCAGTTGGTGATACAATATAACACAATGAACGATAACTTGTGTTTAAATTACACAAGGAACAAAGACACCGGAAAGAAACAGGAAAGACGTTCACATAGAATGCCACTAAAATGCACTTCGTTGCGTGATTTTACCGTTCATTCTTTAATTCATTAAAAATTCTTAAAGAATATTCACAACTATGGCAGTCTGCGGTCAATAGAAAGGTATGACATATTAGTTCCCCTTTGCGTAATAATAAATGTTGGTGTATGGTAATTACTTTGAATTACATATCTTAAAAATATTCAGTTTGAAAATACTAAATTACAGTTTCCCACTGTTTTCAGATTAAAATTATAAAATTAAAAATTTATATTTTTTATCAAAATAAATTTCAAATTCTAATTTAATTAAACTTTTTACCCTACGAATTCCCTCCATGCCAGGAATCTCTGGCATGGAGAGTAAGTTGTAATTATCTTCTGCTACAATAAAAAAAAAAATTTAGGAAAAACAGCAGAACGCCGGGCCCATTTATTCTTTTAAATATGTGAATATCACAAGTCATAAATACATGCCTAACATAACACTTAGGAAAATATCCATTAAATGGGGCATTACCCTTCGTAGATGGCATGATTTGGAGCAAAAGGTTAAGCTCTACGTATGTCATCATTCCTGAATAGCGGCTTAGAGTAAAGTAGTAAACGGAAACATTACAACTTTTTGAAGTGTGTGTATTTGACTTCTTAAAAACTTTAAAGAAATAATTATGACAAAATGACGCATAGTCGGCTCCATGTCTTTAAAGCAAAGCCCTGTCCAACTGAGACGCCTGGAGCCTACTTTAAATTTTACATATATATTGTTATATATATAACACATCGATCAATAACTCCCGAGTCTAAAATTGAAAACAACATTTTTTTTTGCGAAATTTTTTCTTATTCATCAATATAACACCTTTTGTTAATCACGTTTTAGGGTGATACAATCGTTCCAACGCTTTTTTTCCAAATCTTTTTTTTTTTTTTTTTTTGTCCAAAAAAATTTTATTTTATTTATTTTTTATTTTTTTCGCAAGAAATCTTTTTTCTTGCGAGTAAATAGCGATAAACAGCTTTCTGAATCATCGACTCGTTGCTGTTTTTGGCAATCGCGGCACCCACTTGGAAAAAACCTTTTTCACTTCACTTCAAAAAACCTTTTTCCTGGTCCGATCGACTTAAAATTTTGACACGTTTCAAGCAAAGATTAGTACTCTAGAAAGACCTGGTTACTGGTTTACTACGAGCGCCATCTCTGGGTTAGTCTTTGGAGTTATTGATCGATGTGTTATATATATATATTTCTACACGAGGTTTAGCTATTACAGAATGAAACTGACGCTGCTACAGAAGAATTACACATGCGCTAAACCCCACCGACCGTCAAATGTTTAAAATGAACCTTCTCTTTCGAATGCAGTGCCTCTTGATGAACATTTACAACGTGCAAGTGTTTTTGATTGGTTTGGGCGTTGTCCAGATGACCAAGAAGACGTTGAAGAGGATTCCCACTCACGTCAAAAATGGATGATACTATCGAAACAATCGGTCACATGTTTCCTTTTGACAATCGGTTAATTATTCGTGCGATTGCTGAAACTAACACAGTAACTGACAAAGAATCCATGCGCCGAATTTTCCAATCAGACAATAAGCCGGCGAATTCCACATTGTCTGTGAAGATGTTGCTAATCAAGTACAGTATTTCAGTGTTAAGCTATACACCGTATTCGCCGGATCTTGAGCCACGCGACTTCTGTCTGTTTCCTAAGGTGAAATCTGCATTAAAAGAAATCCAGGTTTAAGTTTGTTTATTCTGTGAAAGAGAAAGCGGCATGCGTCCTGAAGAAGCTTATAGAAGAATACTTCCAACAACACTGTTTCGTACAACGGAAGATTCTCATGGAGCATTGTTTGAATAAATTAGGATTGTAAATAGTAGGTGATAATAAGTAAATATGTATGACAATAAATTAAAATGCCTTACTATGTCAGTTACTTTTTTCAATAACCATATTTCTTATATACATATTTATACTTTTTACTTAAATTGGATTAGTACTGTAAATTTTATTAAGAAACACAGATTTTGTAGATAAGTTAATTTAAAAGTTCAAAATAATATGATTATTAGTAAAATTTATTACTAGAGAGATAATAATTATTGTTTCCACGTTAATAAAATTCATTTCCTAATCTTCAATTTAAGTTTAAATATTTTGAGAAACATTGTATGTGTATTTTTTTTTTTTTTTGCTTAGTAAGATCAAATTAGTTAATATGCCATTCAATATTCAAAATAGTTCAAATGTTTTTTTTTCCAACTGCTAAACCTGATTATCCTGCTAATTTATGTAGTAGAACTTAAAATACAAAAAGTATAAATTTGGTTCACTGTTTTATTTTTATATAATTCATGATATATTTTAAAAATTTGAATTAAATTTCCTTTTAGTTTGTTTATATTTTTTTAAAAATACTATCAGTTTCTACTTACTTTTTTTAAAATTTAAATTTTATTTATTTCTATATTATATTTTCTTCATTTGTTATGTTTTTTTTTTGAATTTATTTATTCATTTTCAATTTTTAATTTTACTATTTAAATGTTTCCCGAGAATCATATATTTCGATTATGTTTTATTTTTTTTAAATTTAGCTACGAACTAATTTCGTAGATGTTAGTGCTATATTACTTTTCTTTGCATTGCAAAATTTCTTTTAAATTATTTTGACTTTTCATAGGATAAAGTTTGGTGTTTGCATTCTAATCAACGCTTGAAAATTTTATTCCATTTGCTATGATGACTGGTGTATAACTAAGTAACATATTTTTGACCCATTCCTTATGTTTTTTCAAGTATTCAATGAAGACTTAAAAATAATGCATTAATGAGTATATAATAAAAGTAAATATTTTTTCTAAATTTTAATTTTTATGTGTTTTGTAAATTTTTAAATTTGTTTGCATTTCATTCAATTGCAGATTGTGTACAAATTGTTAATTGTAATGTATTGCGTTTCCTTTTCCGTTATCAAAATTTTTAAATGTAGCATTTGTTATTACATTGGGCGCAGAATCGCAATCGTTCCCTATCAACAAGTAATAGCATTTTAATAAAGGAATTTAGTTTTGCTGAGTAAATAAGTACAAACAGAAAAGTTTTAATTATTGAATAAAATATATTCTTGGATAAAGTGAAATAATTTTTATATGTTTATTATTCTCTCAAAATTATTTTTTCTTAATTCCGAAATTTCTATCTTACGAATAATAAAATTATATTATGTAATATATCTCTTTTTGTAAGCAATACAATTTTAAAGAAATTATTTAAAATTGTTGTTTTTGCTTATAATTATATTTTTCAACTTTATTCACAAGTTTCAACACTGTTTATTAAGATATGTTTATGATTTACTGGAATCGAAACTGAATATGATCCTAAGATTTCTCTTAATTTCATCATAAAAAATATTATTCCTAAAATTTAAGATATGTTAACTGAGTTAACAGGCTTTCTATGCAAATTATTCTTATGGATACCAATTATTACTTTTTTTTTAATTTATTGACTGATACCATAATATTCACACGATTTTCTTTTTCCTTTGTCTTTGGAATTAAAAACACTAGAATTTACTTTATATATTTTGTTCCCATAGCTCCCATATTTATACTTCTTTTATAAGCAATTCCCATAAAAACCTTCTGCGAAACAGACATGAAAATATTCTTAAGATAGTTATAAATTAAAACTCATGCATTGATTCTTAAGAAAAAAAGGACAAATTATTTATATTTATAAATCTAATTTGCAGATAAAGCGTTGAATCGGCATTTTTAAAACAATTTTATACATATTAAATTAAAATGACACCCTAAGTATGTAAACAAACTTTTATTGCATTATAGAAAGAGACTAAATGTGAAGCCGCTTACTACAGTAAAATTTGTTACACATACAGTTAACTCTCTCCATAAAATTACGTTATAAGTAATTCTCTATTGCATTAGATTAGATAACTAAGCTAATTTGATCAGTCTACGTAGTCCGAAACTTCTATTGTTCAACATCAAAACATCATTATTACAATTAACGTTGTAGGAAAGGTATATCAAAAATCAACTAACAGCAAGAACATACGTTGAATAAATATAAAACTATAATGTCAGTGAGAAGGGAAGACAAGTATATAAGGACTATAAGGACGAGTTTTGAACTCCTAACTGCAATTCCTATGATGGAATTGATAATTTGTTCGTAATCTATTTAAAATTGTTTAATTACTTTACATTTAACTCAATAAATGCTGATTATTTTATTGGAAAATTAAAAGCACCGAGAAATTTCCCTTCAAGTAACATCCGGATTCTTTATCAACGTCTTAACCAATAGGTTTCAGTTATAAGAGTACATTGAGATGGGTGGAAAGGCATCACCGCTCAAGGTGAATTTGACAGTTAACAGTGGAAAACGGAGAAGATGACCTAGTTCCATGCATGATTAAATTTAACATGTGCCTTTCAATGACCCATCATATAGGATATAAGCCTTAAGAGACATTTCTATTGGTTAAGATCAAATATTATTCGAAAAATACAGATATTTGATGGATTATTTATTCTTTTTAAAAAATAATATTTTCAAACATTTATTATTATGATTTCCCAAATTGTACTTTGATTTTCTAGTTTGTATGAAGATTAAAAGTATGGTTTGAAATAGAATTATGCATCCATGCATATAATTATAATATTTTCCAAAATTATTTTTAGCAAGTATCGTGTAACAGTTATTTTTAACGTGTCTAATTTATCACTTATTTATTTGCTTCAATATGTCATACAGCCTTGGTATAGACATTCATCCTAAGTTAACTTATTGCAAAAATAATGTTTCTATCAAATATTAAGGATATAATAAAACATTTAGAATAATAATAATATTTATTTTATACGTTCATTATTTTAGGTAAAGAATAGATTCATAATACACCAGTTAAGCATAATAAATTTTTTCCAACTTTATGGTTTCCTTTACAAAACTAGAGAAATTACGCAAGTTATATTTTAAATTAAAACGTGTAACTTCAGTCTAAATCCAAATTCAGCACAATTTGTTTGTTTATATATTTTGTTTTGTTTCCTTCTTTTATAAATTGATTTCAATCTTCAAAATTTTTTTTCTTTGCTTCGTGTTACATTTTCCAATGTATCTTAGCATTATATAATACTCAAAATACTATTAATAATTTCATAATTATATTTTTATTCGTATGATAATGATTTTTATTTGTTGCTAGTTTATGTATTATTATAGTGTGTGCTGTCACCATGTCTTTGTATTTGAATTTACTTTAAATTTTTGTGCAATGACTTTTTAATATATATATATATATATCTACATACACTCACACATATATATAATTTTTAATGTATATAAGGTTATACGAAATATAGCAATTATAGCTAATATTAAAACCACTACATTTTATTTATTACAAAATTAAATTAAATTAATTACGTAGTAAAAAGGAATATAAACCTTTAATATTAAAAATAGTTAATCTATATTTTAAGTCAAACAAAGGATTATAATGTAAACAGGCCACTAAATTGCTGAGAATATAATATTACAATATTTAAGAATACACATTAAACAAGTAAATAATTTGAAATTAAATCAATAACTTTCAAATTATAACGATAGTCAATATATCAAAACTTTATGAAGATTTTCAAGGGAGCATCAAGTGAAAAAAATTAAAAAATTATATTCGAAAATGGATATAATATAAATCTTATCCTTTCTCAGATTTCGTGCTGAGAATAATAATATGTACAAGTAATATATATCTGCTCATCATACCTTCAGTGAAAGTTTCTGTAACATCCCATTTCAAAAAAAATAATAAGTATAATTAAAATAAAAGGGAAATGTAAGCAAAGGAAACAAGCTTCTTAAAACCTAAGTATATTAACGTTACCGAATAAAAATCATTTATTTATATTTATACACATAATTGAATACTTATACCTTCAAAAGAATTACAAAACGTATTTCTCCAAAAGCAAGCAAAAAAAAAATTATTAAACATTATTTCCGATACGGCACGATAATAGTTTTTATCAATAAACCCTTAACCGCCAATTTACATTACTTTATTTATAAATAAATACTTTTATTGCTGCGCAAAAACATAAAATTATTGATACATACATAGTGTAATTCAATAAGCAAGGCAACAAAGTCAAAATAAAGAGATTAAATTGAAAATTAAGGAAATGAAAATGTTGAGAAAAGTACATAAGTTAACATTTAAATAGATTATTTTTATAATTATTACATTAAACCAATAATGTGCAAAATATACATAACAAACACTCAAATAATCTAATAATTAATTATATCAATTAAAAAACATCAATTAAAAATATACGATATTAAAAATGCACAAAAGCTAACTATTTAAATATATTAAATGATTAATCTACTCTTAAAAGATGTAAACATTATTAAAAGTTAAAAATTAGATATAAATATATATAAAAGTAACGTCAAAAATGAAAATGGAACAACTTAGTATTCGGTCTTTTAACTTGGGATTGAGAATGCTGCGTTATACTAGTATATTGGATCCAACTCACTTAGCATAAGCTTTTTATAGCAAACTTGCAGAAAAAAAATTAGTGAAAGACGTTATTCAATAAAGTAATTAAACTAAAGAAATATAAGAAAGAAAAATAAACAAACAAGAAAAATAAACAAACATGAATTAAATCTCATTTTAGCAAAATTAAAATAATCTCAAATCAAATATGCATCATTTAAACAATTTTTAAAAGCTTGAAACCTTAACAAAATTATAAGATATTTAATCCAGTCACTTATGTTAAGTTTTTGCTCAGAAAAGTTCCAATGTGTATCCAAGTTTTTTTTTTTTTTTTTTTTTTTTTTTTTTTGTGAATGCATACCTATGAAATTATGAGATGGAGAAACGTGGAAAACCGTTATTTGATATTTAGAATTAAGGAAAAACACATAAACAAAGTATATTTTCCAATAAATTTAACTGCCGAATCACATATCGAATTGAATTGAGGTTTTCTTTCTTCATATTAATGGCATTAAATTTATTTTACGGCTAGTGTAATTCCCACAAAATCCTTGTCTTAAAATAGTTTGTATCATTATTCCACACTCTAAGATTATTTTTGTGTATAAATTATGTATTATTACTCAGTAAATCTTTTGCTATTTATAATAACATATTGAACTTTTCGTTATTCCAAGACTTGAAAGCTTTCAGAGGGCTCGATTAATATATATTTCATAGAATAAGTCAGAAACCTTAATGGCTTAGCATTTCTTCTAAGTATGAAGGCAATAAAATGTCCATCAATTAACTCAATTAAGGAGCCTCAGAAATTCTTATGCATCTACTTCTCAAAAAAGAGTCACTGCGAATGTGCTCCTCCATAAAAGTAATTCAGGTCGTAATGTAGCTTACGTGTTCCTACTCTCTCCCTACGACAGCAAATGAACTCACGAATTGTCCCCGTAAGGAGGACCATTAAGACACCATACTCTAGAGAGACGCCATCTCTATAAATTAGTGAAAAGGCCAAAGGGAAGCTTAACAGTAGGTAAAAGCTTGGATTTGGAGTAAATTTGCTAATTCATTCATTTGTAATAACACTTTGTACACTAAAAGAAGGGGAGATCGCGTCAGAATTATTTATTTACTTAATTTTATTTCTGTAAATATCAAAGTTTTGAAATTCGAGGAGAATACTTCACTGCATTTGAGATTAATAAATTGACTAATTTATGAGCAGCGCAAGATTGATCTTTTGAAGACAAGATTGAATTTTTCAGGGAACTAAAAGCCATTTCTCCCTAATTATTTACTAAAAATCATAAATTTTGTGGACATATATATACTCGAATGCAGCTAGGTCAAATATGTTTCAAAAAATACTTTTGATTTAATAGATTTCTTGAAAATTGAAATAATGTTAATACTACAAACTCTTAAAACGTTCAATGGGTTACAATTTAAATTTTTTTTTCACTTTGTTTAGTGTAATTATTATTAAGAAATACATTTCATATGTATCTGGGTAATAGTTTGTAATTTCTTTCAAATGTTAATTTTTAAGAAATCACATATATGTAATTTTCATTAAAATTTCAAGTTTGTTGAACTAAAATTGGCCTGTAACTTTCACAATAAACTCGAAACACGTTATGGATACAAAGAGTCATTTGTGTATTTATGATGACAATACATGAGGAATTTCACACAGTTTGTTCAAAAATTAAGACGCAAGGGCATTTTAAAGATAAATCAATCTAACGAAACAAAGCTTTGAGAAAAAAAAAAGACATTTTAAGTATCTCTCCTTAAACTTATCTTTAATAATTGCACATCTATTACCAGTAACTACTTATTTTACTAAACAAAAGACTTATCAAAGCTGTATTATATACTTACAAAAACATTTTAGGGTGGGGAATTTTTATGGAATAAAATAACTTGAAAGAGACAAAGAGAGACATTGCAGAATTGTCTGAAACAAACCTTCAAATTTTTTACAAATAACTATTAATTCATAGGGAAATAAATATTAAAATTTATGATAACCATATGTTTCAACTCGTTTAAAGTTTTTTTGTGGTGCTAATTGCTTAAGTAGTTTCTTTGTGATTTGTTTTCTTATCCATTCATTATCATCGTTTATTTCGTTTTTGAGAAATAACGATAAATACTGCAAAAATGAATTAAATGTAGTATTTGAATTAGAATTTAATTCATTATGTTCATTTAGGATGATAATAGTCTGCAGTCAGACTATTATTTATCATGTTCCACAGTCAGTAAATACTGGTACTTCTTGTCATTACCATCAGACAAAATGATCACGTGTAGCTAATTATAGTTTTTAACTGACTTTTTTTCATTATTTTTCCACGGGTTTCTTCCCCAAGTCCCAGTCAGTTCACATTGCATTCTATCTGTTGAGTGTTTATATCATATGGAGTAGTCAGTACCTTTTTTTCCAAGATCCCATTTCATAGAAGTATATACAGGACCTCATTTGGAGATCTTTTCATACTCGATGATAAGCCTATTTAAAATATCGACAACCATTCCAATTACGTATTTTACAACATTTCATTGTTTCATCTATGTCCCATCGTGCCAGCAATTGATATCAATAATACCACGAGTATTAGTACTTTTTTATAATTCCCAATGGTGTGTTGTAAAAGTTTTACAAGAGATTTCAAGAATGCCATCTTTAAAATTTTCTTCTCTTCCTACAATTTATGTAAACATTTTGAAAATATTTTCTTATGTATTGTGCGAATACCAATAGCTATAAAAAAAACGAATACTGCTTGACTTTACCTAATTTTAAGAAAAAATCAACAAGCATTTTTAATTGTCTCAAAATATATCTTTTACGGGTACCATCCCAAGAGCTACAAAATATAAATCTAAATAATTTACTGCAGTTTTTCTATTTTAGTTCTATTTTTATGAAGACACTATAAGCATCGTTTCATGCAACATCCAAAAAAGCACATATCACATTTTATAATGCATAAATAGAACGTTCCAGAGTTATCGTTCCATAGTTCCATCATCTTAACATAATAATTGTTTTCGACTGGGCAATTCGTTGATGCAGCTGTAGCAGGAAGCGTTTCCATCTTTTTTTCTTTTCTTTCTTTTTTTTGGAAACTGACAAACAACAATTCTGTATTTTCAACAGTTTTTGCGAATCTTTATTTTTGTATCATTTTTCAGCTCACTTAGTATTATTAGAAGAATTGCAATTGATTCTGTTGCCATATCTTCTGTACTTTAGATGGACAAAAACACTTTCTGTTTTATATTCCACCTTTAGGTTTTCTGTATAGCTTTCTTATACAGTCCATTATTAAAAAATAAATAAAAAAAGGGGGACGTTTTTAAAACTTTATGCGATATTCAAATACAAAAAACAATGAAATGATGATAATTAAATCCACTATGAAGGCAGTATTTAGTGTGGGAAGATTTAAGAAAATGTAGTACATCAGAGCTATCAGAAACACGATGTAGAAATATACAAACACATGATATGCAGTTAAGAGTTTCAGTTAAAATAAACGATGGCTAAAAAGTAAAAATACGAATTCTATAATTTAAGAAAAACGTAAAATAAATCATATAATCTCTTTGGTTATATGGTTGTTCACATTTTCGACAGCCATTAAACATTTTAAATTCTTATAACATTTTAATAAATTAGCTTAACTGTATTCAGTTTCTTCCTCATGCTTATGTAAATTTAGTCAACTCCTTCTAAACTGAAATTTTTTTTTCTCCACATTTTGATCAATTTTTGCCAATTTTAAAAATTTAAAGAATTTTGATTCGAAAAACGTCGTTTTTAAACTATAGTCATTGTTTGATTTCAATTTTTGATTGATTATTTTGCTTGCATTAGCACAAGAAAACAAGCAAATACCGCGACTTTTTAAATGAATTAATGATAACATATTTCAGATAAGTAAAATTTAAATCATGCTTAAAATCTTAAAATTATATTGTAACCACTTTCAGAGTGTAGATGAAAAAGCGGTAAAAAAACTCTATTCTCAAAGTTAAAATTAATGTAGAATACTGGAACAATTACATATCCCTATACTAGCAATTTCAGTAAGAAAACATTCTTGTAATTTCTCTTATTCAAGATTATCACGCTCAAATTAAAATATTCTATATACTTATATCGAAGTTAAAATTATTTTTATCCTATACAATTTTGCCAGATTTATTTTTTAACAGCTACAATACAATTGCATTTTTATTACATCAATTATATACATATACACAACATAAACAAAGACAAAAAAACTAATTCACCACTGTCCTTGATGCCTCCAAACATATCTTTGATGCATATCGGGGATGATTTCAAAGAATCACTAATCACTGAAAACGATTCAATTCTAGTCCGTGATATTCCAGATGGAATGCGTCCGGTAATACTGCAAACGCACCTGATGATATGCAACGTTCTGGGGCAATCGGCTTTGCAAAATTCGTGACATCAGGCTCCATACATTGAGTCACTTTTCAATGGTTTTTGTAGTCACTGTTGTCCCGGTTATAGATCAGAACGTTGGTAAGAACGCACCAAGGACTGATCAGACGATCACTCTGTTTTAAAATCGTATCTCGTGGTCGACCGCTACCAACTTCAGGTATGTTCCAACCATTTCAGCCAACAACATTGAATGGCAACATCGCCTTTAACCAAATGTCGATAATTTAAATGCATGATATCCGATGATATCCATGATAAAGATAATTTAAATGCATGAGGTATAGTTACTGGTACCAATATTAATGTAATCCTAAGCTCTAACATGTTGCACAGAATGAAAATATGTCTTTCTCTCTCTTTCTCTATTATTTTTTTTTTTTCAAAACGTTTTTGCAAAGCAAATCATTTATTTGGATTGTGAATGAATTTTTCTTTTTTTTTTCTTGGAATATCATCAGAAAGCAGTAATTTTTTCAGATCCTTATGCTATTATGAAATTTGGAATTATTTACTCTTTTGAATAAATGGATGATTTAAAAGAATAACACATCGATCAATAACTCCCGAGTCTAAAATTGAAAACAACATTTTTTTTTGCAAAATTTTTTTTTATTCATCAACATAACACCTTTTGTTAATCATCTTTTAGGGTGATACAATCGTTACAACGCTTTTCCAAATCTTTTGTTTTTTTTGTTTTTGTTTTTTTTTTTTTTTTTTTTTGTTTTTGTTCACAATATTAAGTGAGAAAAGATATTTTTTTCCAGCGCTTCGTCACTGATGCATTTATTCCTAAATTTATATCCTGCTAAATACCTTATATAAGAGAAGTTTTTTTTCTCCCATGTAAAACTAAAATTAATTATTTAAAAATCAAATAAAAAAAATGTATGCTTCAATGAGATTCAATCTGAAGGCATGAAGATCCTACGCCGACGCTCTACCATCTTTGCCATTGCAAGACAAACGACATAGTAGAAGATTTGGCTTGTTTCTTAATTCATCCTTTAAATTAAATGATTGGAATGCAGTTTTGCCCAACCACCCTTGGCGAAAAGAATTATTTGGTGGTATTTTTCCAAATGTATCTACCCTGGTCCGCTTTGTGGACTTAGGGCTCAGCCAAAAAAAAAAAAAAAATCGCCAAGTTCGGCAATTTTTGAAATCGCTCCAAGTGGTTGGGCTATACTGCATTTTCACCAATTAAATTTTAATTAATGAATTAATATTTGAAAACACTGTATTAACATCAAGTATCATCCACTACAAGCTTAAAAAAGTGTACTTGAACTGGAGTGGATGAATAAAAAGTATTTTATTAACGAGTGTAAATTTGAATAAGATATATATATATATATATATATATATATATATATATATATATAT
>BMAW01028442.1:0-40051 GCA_019974015.1 Nephila pilipes | reverse complement strand
GGATCAAAACAATGACAAACTGCAAACAATGACAAACTGCTGTTCTTTGGGATCAAAACAATGACAAACTGCAAAATTCAAGCCAATGGTTCTCAAATCCCTGTATGCGAACCACTAAAAATATGCGTAAAGTCTTTTCATCGGACGCGCCTTCTTCATTTTAGACCAAAATGTTTGAGGGGTAAAGTAATGATACACTAAACAATTAAAAGAAGTTGCTTCATCTAATTGCGGTACGCGGGCCTCTTGTGATATTACGCCGAAGCATTTGAAATACAGCTCAGGAAAAGTTACAATACCTGAGGACAAAACCGTATGCAAACCGTATAATAATAAATCTTACCTTGGAGATGTTTCGAAAGCTAATTTTCTAGCAGATGGGATTTGACAACAAGAAAATTGGAGAATTTATTTATTTCATCTAACTCTAGAAAATTAACTTTTCTACGATTATTAATGGAATTGAATATCTTACATACAACTATTTCGATTCTTTTCTGATTAGGACGTTCACTTACTTCAATTAACAACGATTAATTCTTTAAATGAACCTCTGTGTGTGTGCTCGAGAAAAACATTTGTTTGACTTTTGTTTCCCTGGCATTCAAACATTCCTATTTGTTTATCTTTCAGAGAGCATTTCTTACGAATTCGGCCCTGGAACTGGCTTGATCACTCTCTCCTTCCCACCAGACAAAATGCCGGACACAAAGGCCGATCTGGTGGCTCTGGGATTCATAACTATGGCCGATAATGGAGTCTTAGCTCGAATCGATAGCGGGACTTCCAACGATTACATGGAATTGGAGATAGTAAGTTCATACAAATATCTATGTGTATACCATCACTCAAGACAACGAGATGTTAAGGCTTCTTAAATTCGCCAACTTAACATTCATTTCTAATTAATACCTTCTCGTAGCTGGATTATTGTATCTATTGGAGTGCAATAAAATGCAGCCAAAAGAGTGAAAAATGAGGAATGTTTATATCAGATTGTACTTTTCCATCAGTTTGAGGAAGTAGTTTTAAATATTTTCAAATATTTCGAATTCCACAAACCTATTACTAAAACACACATAAAAATACTTTGGAAAACGACAGCAAAAGATACTTTCATAAAATTCTACCTCATTGTTTTATTACATCGAATGTATATTTTATTGCGTTCAAATAAAATACAAAAGTCTAGTTTTGAGATGGAAAATAGAATTTTCATTACTTAACATCATGTTCGTGAATTCAATATGGTTGGTAGACGGGAGCAGTAAACTACGTTTTTTTTCTTTTCATTTATAAATTTATAGCTGTGGCATTTCAACTAACGAGTTTAATTAATGAGTTTTACGAGTTTAATGAGTTAATGCTCTCTTTTTTCGACTAACGAATTTAATTAGTTCTTTAACGTTGGTTGTTCGTGACTTTTCCTTCAACCAACATCTGAGTTTATTTCGGTGGACTATTCGCGATTTTCCGTTCACTAACCTCGGGGACATTTGTAAGCTTGAATTGCATGCAATTAAAACTCTTTGTCAACCAAATGAAACGCGTTAGGTAAATTAGATGAAAATAAGAAGTGCGGTGCATTGAATCAGAGATAGTAATATATAAGCGAAATAGAATTGAAAGGAAATGGATGGTAGATAGAGGATAACGACAGGCTGATAAATGTGTTGATTGGAGTGAATCATCGTAATTTATCGTTTGTGTTGAAAGTGGTTGGAGTGGACTCCTTATCTGAATAATAGTAGTTGAATCTGTTATAATCGAAAGTCACATATAATTACGAAATCTTACGTCTTATTTAATTTAATTAATTCACTTTCCAATGTTCTTATGCTTACTGAATATGCGACTTTTTCCCATTCACAGGTGGACGGTAACATATACATGGTGTACAACATGGGCACTGAAGATCATCCTATCGGAGAGCACAGTGTGCATGTGAATGATGGACAATATCACGTGGTTCGGTTCACTCGATCCGGACCCAACTCTACTATCCAAGTAGATGAACATAATGTCCGAGTGAAGCAACCTCTTGGTAGAGATTCAGCCTTTTATACCTTATTTATTTATCGCATATGGAAGTTCTAACTATCTTAATGTTCGTTTGAAAAGGATTAACTGAATAATTAAGTCAATTTGTTTTTTGTGAATATGCGTGGGTATTGATTTAAAAAACTGTCTTATAAACAGCATCATTAACGTTAAAATGGGTTTTACGGAGGTAATCCCCTTTAACTTTTCTATGCTATGGACCGATTACTTGGAAGATATTTTTTTTCCCTTTGGAAAGGGAAAAGAAAAATTGTCTTTTATCACAATAAAATAAAATGCAAGTACTACATTATTTTTATTATACGAGGGGGTATCGTAAAGTTTTAATTATTACTAAAAAATAACTAAGATATCTGGATAAAATTTATTCTGCATATTCATTGATTTTAATGTCATAATACTGTAAATTACTATAATTAATTTTGATGCATTTGGTTTTAGGAAGTCGTAGTTTGTAAATTTTTATTTTTTTTCCCCGGTGTATCGTAAAGTCTTAATTATTTCTAAAATAATCGCGATAAAAATTTAACTTCTATTTATCATTCGTAAGACTTATCTGCATAGTAACCATCCAGAGTTATATATTTCTCTCTGAGTTTTTTTATTTTTCGAAGGCCGCCATTGTAGAATTCAGGACTTCAATCTACGGCTTCCTGAAATCAAACCAATCAACATTTATAGCTGTATAATTGAACATATTATGTACATAAGAATAAATTAACATGCAAAAATTTTTTTATTATCCCGGTATTTGGGTTATTTCTTAGTTATAATTAAAACTTTATGATTCGAGGTCATAGTTAGTTTTTAATAAATAGTGAAGTGGTGTATAGTTCAGGACATAAAGTAATACAATTAAATTTTTCATATTTTTCGTAATGGTTTTATTTTAATAAACTTCATTATTTTGACATAGCAGTTTCGATTGATAAATCAATAGCTAGTTAACTAACCTAATTACTCATCCATACATGTGATTAAAATTTGATACATAAATGCATAATTTGACAGTAGTCGTTTGACAGAAACTTCTTTCCAAAAAAATCGTTTGAAGATTCTCAACTATGTCATTTAGGGGAAAATAAAGTCAAATTCGGTATTTTATTTTACATTTACTAATTAATCAAATTTATCTGTGCAGCAAAATAAATTTTAAATAAACAACATGAGCTAATAAACTGTTGTCTCCTTCAGGACGCCAGCTGACAGTATTCAACAGCCACTCAACCATCCAAGTAGGCGGCAAACGGAATCCCCTCAGAGGCGGAATCGAAAGGCCTTTTCAAGGCATCATTTCAGGTCTGGTGGTCAATGGTGATCGCATATTGGACATGGCTGCTGAAGACGATCCTCGCATCTCTGTCCAGGGTGACGTCGAGCTTCTCATGTCATTACCACTTAGTCTTCAACAGCGATCTGTACCCTCTGACCATCAAATGCAACAGGTATATTGGGGACAAATTACTTTTGAGGATAAAATTACCCGCTGGCACTCGATTATGACTGATAAGCTAGAATACGAAAGTGGATCAAATCTAAACGATACTTTTTTTAAAGATCTTTTTTGAAATACTACTAACCAAAATTATATCAATGTTATTTTTTATGTATCCTTCCTTGAGATCTACAAAATTTGTCCAACGTATTGGGTTTTTTTTTTTTTTTTTTTTTTTTTCATTCCCATATGATAAAAAGAATTCGGACGTGTATGGAGTCAGATGCACACAAATTCTACTTCTAATTATTTGGTGCTTTCTCTTCCTAAAGATATCTTGAAGGGTCCAAACAAATGGTAGTCCGAAGGTACAAAGTCTCAACCATATGGAGGACATTCCAGTGTTGGCCAGTAATGTTTTCTTGTGTTGCACCAGCTGTGTGATTGTCCTGTACATAAAGAAAACCGCTGATCACAAAGGAATATATCTTTTTAGACCGATGCACTGTTTTGACCAGTAACATGGGCGCGAATTTTCCCCTCCAACTAACATTTGGGTTTTCTTTCTGATTTCATATTTAGATTCCCGGCTTCTTCCCAATCAAATGAAACTTGATGTAAGTTAAGTAAACTTTGGAAGTGTAATGAATAAATATAATCAAATCGTATATAAGTGACAATGAATTGAATTGAGGGGGATTAAGGTTACGGTAACAAGAAGAGTGTTGGTGTTAGGTGTGGGTGGAAGTATTCTGAAGTGTATAGTGGATTTCGTAAGATTAGGAATCAATGCTGTCGAAGCAATTGCAGAAGTTACTCGCATTATAATTTCGGTAAGAGCATTCTTTGATAGATTATAGAACTTGTTAGTTCTCGTGGAGGATGAAAGTGAATTGTTTGAGAACAACCTCCCTTATTAGATGATTAAATAACCGAATAATTCGGATAGAATAGACCATTTTATTTACTTAGTCGTGCATGAACTTAAGTTGAAATTTAGATCTTATAATCAGAATAACATTTAAAGATGACAGACGAGACAGGTAATCGGAGGCCGTCACAAATCTCCTCCATACGGTCTCAGTATTAAACTAATTAATCGTCGGCCAAAATAAAAATCAATATACTCAGCACCCAACGAATCCTAAAAATAATAGTAAGACTTTTCCAAAATACACAAGCTTTTGCTTTTAATGTAGCAATATCACTTTTCGTGAATCGTTCCATACTGGACCACTTTATTTCAGGAAATTAGCTACTAAATAAATAAACAGGTGAGGTATAAAATGTTTAGTTTAGTTTTTTTTTTTTATTATTATTAATGTCGCACTGAGAAGCAACACGAGGGCTATTGGTGACGGACCTCGTAATTTTGAACCTCTGTCAAGTGACGATGACGACACCTGAGCTAGCACTCTCCTCTCCTAACTTCCACACCACGCTACGGGAGGACTTTGGTATCCAACAGATTTAACGTGCATTAGCCCCGGCTACACGGCGGGTCTTTAGTGGCCAAGGATAGAACCCGCGACTGAAAGAAAGCTTCCAGCCACGAATCCGTAACCATGACCACTAGGCTACCGCGGCCAAGAGGAATCAAATGACAGACACATACTTACTGTTCAGATAACTTATCATGGTTGCTATGTCAAAATGTATAAAAATTGTCTGTCACTATCAAAAAAAAATCTCGTTTGTATTTCCTCCATCATTGCACTTAATCATGAAATAATGATCCAGATTCTTGAATCGAATCTAAATATTTTGGTGACTTAGGAAATTACATTAAGAGCAAGAGTTAAGGACTTGAAAGCGATTCAACAAATTTGATCTGTTTCATCGTTTATTTAAACGTGGTTTAATTACTTATTTTCATAATCCGACGAAAAAGACCCATTTTAGAGCATTTTTAACCTTAAACAAATTTAATTTCATGCAAATATTTTATAATGGATTGAAAAATTCACAGCGAATCTAAATTGCTTGACGAATTCTTCGCTAAATGTGCAAAAAGAGTCAAATTGTAAGAGAGCCGTGTGGGAGACATGAATAATGTATCCCCACAACTGTTTTTAAAGATCTAGTTACAAATCAAACTGGTATTATCAATCACATTTTTAAATGTGAAACAAAATATAAATTGTGACAATACTTCTATATGTTTATTAAAAAACGCAATCTCAAAAAGCACAATCAATCTGTAGAATTCAATACATCAAAAACTTTAATGGATATACAGTTTTACTACTAGGATCAAAAAGCTCCCGGAATAGGGCAAAAACAATTTATTAAAATTACTTATATTACTTTATCCTTATTTTTCTTCAAAGTACTGTCCTCTTGAATTTGCATACTTATTTCACCGTTCATGTGTTAAAAAAAATACATCTGGAAAACATTTTTAGAAACTTTCTTCAACTGCTTTGTCGCATTTTAGGGAACTAGTGTCCCTTCAATTTCATTTTAACTAAAGGGAAAAAGAGAAAAAACGCTGGTTCTAATTCTATAAAATAGGGAGAATGTTCCGAAGTGATAATATTGTGCCTTGTAAGGTATTTTTTTTTTTACAATCATGCAACAAAGTACCGGGGTATCGTCATAGAACAAAAATCAATAGTTTCTTGCCCGTTTTCATCTCTTTGCATGTCGTACCTGTCTAAGAATCTCAACTAAGTTCTTTGTTGACAGTTGAACATCTGTTCAAGTACACAGTTTCTCGAACACGCTCGACGCTCTCGTCTGCAGTGGAAGAGGAGGAGCGCTCCGAAGATTATCTACACTTGTATGACTTTGACGTAAATTCTTATGCCACTTGTACACCACCGGTCCGTTTTTCATTGCATCCTTTTCGAGCACTTTCTTCGGCATCTGGACCGCGATAGCCTGGTGATCATCGTAGCGAACTCGCGACCGGCGTTGTTTTGGTCGAGTTGTAGGCTCGAGTCCTGAAGCCACTTAAGACCCGATGTGCAAAGGGGCTGATGCACTTAAACCTGGTCGTTTCCAAATCCTCCCGTTAGTATGGCGTAGAAGTTTGGAGAGAAGGGTTCTAGTTCAGGTGTCGTTCTCGTCTCTTGACCGTGTTTCAAAATAACGAGATCTGACGCCAATAGCTTTCTTGTTGCTTCTCAGTGCGACGTTAACAAAACATCTCTTCATCAGCATCTGAAGGATCTCGCATGATGATTTCTCCAGCAAACCGTAGATTTTGATATTACCTCACTGTTCTGAAGACGACGTTTCAAAATCCGACGAATGTAAGCTCCGCCGTGTCAGAAACAACTGTTCGTTCGCCGACAATAACGGAAATGTGTGACAGGTGACTCGGCGCTTTTCCTACAGCCAGCTTCTGAAAGAGAAACTTTCCCAACGAACACCTGCTTGACAAAGGCAACCATTCGAGGAACTTTTTGATCGTTCAACGCAAATACAAAGTGTGGTTAATTTGTGAACGACACCAAAAGGCACGAATGGCTAAACTTGCCTTATACCCCTTATATTTTCTTATTTCTTCGTAATAATTGCAAACATGATAGGATTCTCTTATTTTTATCAGTATGGTGCCAAAAAATTTATGTTGTCAGTTTGGAAACATTGGTGTTCTATGCTCTTAAATCTTACCCTAAGTTAAAGTACAGTTTGAGAGTAACATTACAATCAATTATTAAATATTTTACCGAATTGGTTCGAAAAGGATGTGTTGATGTTAAGTTATTTTAAAAGAAACATTTTTCAGTTTAAGATTTCGATTGCTGTATTTATGCATAATATTTTCGCAGTTTTGAGCTTGCATAGGAATAATTTTTTAAAAGTATTGGTAACATGCTTCACTGTTACTAGAACAGCGATCGAGATAGTCTTGTTTGATGTATAATAATCATATGTATACCTTACACCTTTTATGATTCTTATATAAAAGTCGAAAGTGTTTAATTTTTGTAGAATTTTCGAAGTGAAAAGTTTCATACATTTCCAGCTTCTACATAGCTCTTATTTTGAAATATGGAATGTATCTATATATTTGTATATCTATTCTGGACATATGATAATTTGGAAATAATTAGAAACGTATAGCACGAATAAGAGTGACAGTATTTTAAATAAGCATTCATTAAACATACTACGTCTAAGTTTTGGTATATTAAAGACCATCAAAGCTAAAATCGTTCCAAAATTTTTGAGATTTTTTTCTTTATCTTACAAATTTAAAGATTTTTTTCAAGGAATACAAATTATAAAATGTACTTGCTTTATCGAACTTTAAAAAATGAATTGTAAATTAGTAGTTAATGTAGTTAATTTCTCCAAAACAAAAATTATATTTCCTTATAATGCAGTATTAAAATGTATGAAGTTGATGCTCTTAAAAAAGTATATATATTTACATTCTTATAAATATTTTTATCTTTTACCCTTATGTAATAATACAATATGAGTTTTCGTGATTTCGTGTTATTTAAAACCACCTAGTTTTCTTAAATATCGTAGAAAACAATCTTACCTGTAATGTATTTGATCTAATATTGTTTTATTTTAAATCTGTAAAATTAAACTATTCCAAAGTGCAAAGGATAGAATATGAATTAAATAAAAAGGAATGAATATCAATCCGTATCCAAAAACTCATACATAGAATATAGGTTACATTTAAATTTTGCAACTTAAATGAACTTTATAGCCATATTGTTACCATTTCATATTGAGACAATTCAATTCGCCTCGATATTCATATAATCATTCCACAAAAGAACATTACTTAAAAAACAAAACAAAATAAAATTGAAAAGCAAGTTACATAAGAACAAAAATGAAAAATGAAATTAAAATTTTTTCCCATCAATATTAGACATCAATATGAATTGTATTTCGGGTGCAATGAAGAGAGAGAAAAAATCTTATATTTTATTTTATTATTACTTATAAATTGCTAGAATTATTTGTGTATGAAACTGGGATTCAGTATCAACAAATCCTTAAAAAATTAAATATCATCACTCGTATTCTTTTTTTCTAAAAAGATCGCAAAATTCATTTTATTTTCCTCTAAAGAATTCTAAGCATTTAAACTCAATTTAAATATAAAAAAGAAAAAATCTTACCTCAAAAATTCTTCCGGCTTTCTTTTAAAACATTCTCAAATTTCAAAACAGATTAATTTAACCATCTGCTACAAATTTCATTAACATTTTATTATATACATTCTTTGCAAAAAAAGAAAGAAAAAGAATAAATGGTAATTGAAGAATCAAAAAGAACTTTGACACTAATCCTTCTTAAAAACTTTTAAATCTGGTAGATAGAATTTAAAGTGAAATAGTGTAATATAATAGTCGTCTGATTCTCTTGTTGCTAGGCGACAGCGAAGGGGGGAAAAGAATGGGACAAATTCAAACAAATTGTTCATGAATAGTTCCAAATAAAAAGGAAATTTACGTTACAAAGAAAAAATAAATAAAGCTGCTACATTTAAGCTCCCGAACTCTTAGACTACATTCATTCATATTAAAATTTTGAGTAATTGCTTTTGGGTTTTTTTTTTTTTTTCTTTTTACTACACGAAATTTAATTTTATTTCTGTATTTAAGTTAATATTTCTGTTCTTATAATTTGAAATTTTCTTCTTGCGCTTCACATTTTACTTTTCTTGGAAATTAAATATCAAATGATTCATATGATAAATACCTGTGATTTAAATTTAAAAAAAAATTTCATTTAGGTATATTTTTAAAATACATACAAAATATTAAATAGTTTTATATATAGTATCAATTATCTATATATTTTTTATATCATGGCTGTAATAAAAAAAAAGTATCCAAATTTTTTTAAAGTAAAATGATTCATTCAAAAAATAAAAGAAATCAATTCACGTAAGTATTTGGACATTTAAGGATACATAAATAATGTCTTAATTAAAAGCATGTTAGTAAAAAACCTTTTATTATTTAGTTCGCTAAAAAATTGCATTTCGGCATAGATACGTCTTATTTTTGATGGACGTTCTTTTTCTTCAATAAAAATTGTTCACAATATAAGTTTTAGGCGAATCTTGGAATTTATCATTCACTTTTACAGTTTCTCATTCATGTTCAATAAAATTTATACCCGGGGAAAAAAATGGATTTTTTTTTAACTTTTTGATTTCTGTTTTCCTCTCTCTTTTTCTTTTCAGTTACTTAGAAATAGAAAATATACACTTTTTCTCTATGAATATTAGTGAAGAAAGTCTTTGAATCTTTAAGAGTTGATCAAATACAATATATTCGTGAATGCAATATCTTTTCTTCTCATGAAACAGTTTTTTCTTCTCACACGTATGTATGCATGAGAGAGGAAGAGGAGGGAAAAGTAGCGAGACTATACGAAACATATTTTTCACACAAAACATTATTAGCCGTAAATATTATATTATTTAAATTAATTGTAAAATTAGTGAAGGTTCCATTTCAATGCATTTTAATTAATTTTCAGGTATACAATTTCTAAATAAATGTAGAATAACTGCTCTAGGTACAATATACGACTTAGATCTATCGTGATATAGATCGAAAAAGAGAAAAAAGAAGCTTTTTCATAGCTGCTTTAAAAAAATATTATGATTGCGAAATTAAATATAATCTAAAAGCCGAAACTGTGACCGCATTTACTGCACAATCATAATGACTGAATAGGATTGTTTGTTTTTTCAAATATAATAAGAAATATAATTGTTCGTTGTGCCAGATTATAAAAGAAACCATTGAAATGTCTAACGCGAAGTCTACTGAAAGATATTATTCTAAAAAATAAATGTGTTTTCTGTTGAATTTTGTTACCAGCATGCGGGAGCATCTCCGAACTATGAAGGTGATGACCTGGTCTATTCTGGCGGAGGGGGCTCTGGTTGCTGGGACGATGAAGATGATTGCGGTGAATCTGATTCAACAACAGGTAGAACCCGTACGTACCAGTTCTTACAAGTAAACCTTTTGAATGAGTGTTCCATGAAGATCGAATGTCAAGTATTAATAAGTACAAAAGAAATCTATTTCTCTAGTAAAAGTCAACAATTAAAATTAATAATTGTAGCCATTAATTTTATGGAATAGTGAATTTTAAAAGTGATAACCAGAGAATTTCACGAATTTCAAGAATCTTTTGCATCACTTTTCGCCAATAAGAAACTATAGAAGTTATTCATTTGATATATAAAGCAATACAGGCACATAAAACATGTTTTATACTATTTATAGTGGAGACTTTATTGAATAGAAAAGATACAACGGTAAAACCTATTGTAATTAACAATTCAAATTTTTACGGGGAGTGTTTAAATAAAATTTCTTAACATGAACATCTCTCGAAAATTCCTATATTTATTGTGAAATAATTTAATAATCCAACTGATGAGGTTAAAGCGATCTTATGGTACATTGGAAAAAGATCCGATGAACTATTTCCAAACTTTGACTCATTTATAAAATATTCATTCAAATCGAAGATTTTGTTTGTATAACTTTTTTGTATCCTTTGTAAAAACCGCTTAATATATTTAAAGATTGCTTAATAGAGTATTATTAAGAGCAGCGAAAAGAAAATATGTACACTCTAAGAAAAACTTTACAAAAAGGAAGTAATACCTATGATTAGGTAATCGTACACCTTACTTCCTTTTTCTTAAAGGTAGTTGATACTATGCATCTTTGGTATTTGATTATTTGTTAAGCACGCGTTACAGTTAGATGTCGCCCAGCGTTGTATACTAGAAATTTCTTGAAACAATTCGATTCCAACTTCGAAATGACGAAAAATTAGAAATGAATATAGAAATATAAAATAATGATTTCTTGGTAGATTTTTTTGTCATTTTTTTTTATGCTTTTAAAATTTTCTCTAATAACCTATTTTCCCCTTCTTGCTATATGATATTCATTTTTATGATTTAAATCATTTTTATTGTTTTTTATACTTTTCTCTCTATCTATCTATTTTTCTCTACTTAATTCTTCCTATCTTATTTCTTTCTAGAAGGCTGATTTCTAAATATTTGCATGATTATTTTAGTTTTAAAAAATTATGTAAGAATATATATTTATATTTGTACACAATGGAATTCTAAAAAATTTATTGCAACGCTGTTCAGTGTGAATTATTAAGCTAAATACAATTATATTATGAACGGATAATAATTACTTGGAAGTAACAAAAAGCAACCGGTCCTAAGTGATATAAGAAATTATTCTGAATCAAATTAATCAAATTAAGCTACAGTCAATCAGGTATTAACAGTGACAACAGTAGTAACAGTAACTAATTCCTCCTAATGTTTATTTGTAAACTTTTGAGAAATTTTAGAACTGTATTCTGACATATTCCCCTGAAATCAAGCCATGTTCCTTTTACGATTTTTCTAATTTTACACCATTCATCAATCTTGCGCATTCCTTATATTGATTACTAATTATTTTCCTTCTTTAGGTGATGATCTGATAACTCCTGTCTACATCCCACCAACACCACGTCCTTACCCTAGAACAACTCCCAGCATTTCCGGGGGTGCTGGTAGCAACTATGTTCACGGTCGATCTTCAGCTCCTCCGCGCCACACAATGGGAGGTCTGGAAGACACTAACTGCGATGACGAAGAGGATTGCATCGAGAGTGGCTCGGGTCTGGGAGAGGTCAGTTTCAATATCAACCAAAACACTCCAGCAACGCCAGCTTTTGTCACAACCACTGGTACGCAACAAGAAGTTTCTGAGAACTTCGTTAACCCGCCTCGTGTTTTGCCTCCACCAACACACGATATGGACATGGTCCAGAGAATCGTTATCACTCCTCCTTCTGTACCGTCAACAACGCTCTTCAAGAGACCACCTCCCGAAGAGGTGATTGTGACCCACCATCGACCACCTGCGCCTCCGCCTCCACTGTATCCCGTGATTCCACAGCAAACACCAAGGCCACCCCATAGAGCCTCCACGAGATCGCCTCCAACTATGCAAATCGTTCCCATTCCCGACATGCCCGTGACTGGCCGCGAAAGCAATAAACCACCACCAAAAATCAAAACGTCATCGGCAGCAGATAATACAGCAATGGTCATTGGCATTATAGCTGGGGTCTTAATTGTAGTCGTCATTGTGGCGCTGGTGGTGTACCGGGTCAGGAGTTGGACTTTGGCAGCTTCACCTGGCAGTGGAGGATACAAGGTGGACGAGAGCGCCAAGAGGTACCACTTTCCACCGGCTGGGACCGCTCCGTACCAGTCCCAACCACCCTCTGCGCAACATATGAACGGAGCCCTCAAATGTGACCCTACCCAGAATAAAATGGTCAAGCAACCTAAGAAGAAAGACGTCAAAGATCTTAAAGAATGGTACGTGTGAAAAAACAAGCGAGGCGACGAAACGAAAACCCGGGAAGTGTGTTCGCATTTGACTAGCACATTAAAAATTAAGACTCGTTCCAACCATTCTTTGGTCTTATTTTTAGGTCTCTGCATGATATAAATGATCTTGAACAACAATATGCTCCGCAAACTCAAGTCGTTATTGTTATGCTGTTACATTGTTCAGGTCTAAGCATGGTGGAGGTCCCAAGCCTTCAAACAATTGAGGTACTCAGTTCCTTAAAAGGGCACGCAGCTTTTTTCGTACTTAAGTTCTTTTTGTTTTTTGATGATATATTTAACTTATTTTAAAACAAGATCGAAAAGCTCGAAACATCGAAAAAAATGAACTATCGCGACAAAATGTGCTGTGTTGAGAACAACGCCAGATGTGTTCGTTTATTAATTCTTTTTCTTATAGATCAAGAATTACAAAGAACACGCTATTATCTGTAATAGACGTTTGTCTATTTCCTGCGTGGAAACCTGAACTCTCTTAAGAGAATATTGTATCGTACATTGGTCTTGTGACATAGATATTCAGGACAAGTTTGAAAATTCGCTTGAAATATATGCAATAAATACCTTAGAATTAAATCTCTTCTCGAAGTTGGGAAGTGTTTATTGTGAAAAACTTAAATTTAAGTATCGTTCTGTAATACATTTTTCTTCGTTGTTATATGTGTGTGTGTGTGATGATATTGTGTTTGTAAATTATAATGTCTGCAAAAAAGCATTTTAGAATGGAAAGCTATAGTTTTTATGCTAAGCTTTGCCGCAGACCAAACATTCGTTGGAACGAGCAAAAAAATAAAAGCCAAAATGGCGCAAAATGAAAGAATATTTCTTTTGTGGGGAAAAAAATCGCCAAAACAGCCTTCGTGACATCAAAGTGTTTCTATGAACCCAAGAGCTGCGTACGAATTAATCAAAGAGAGAAACCCCACAAAGAAATAATATATATATATATATAAAACAGAGAGAATGAAACTTTCTAGTCTGTTTTTGGTAACTTTAAAATTACAACAACCGGATTGAAATCCAGCACCATGAAATTTTGCACTCACTGCAAATAGCAATGTGTTCCGATGAAATTCATCAAACTTTAATAAGTACTGCAAGTAAAGAAGTCGGTACGAAAGCGGTTGGAGAATTTTAATACGTTGACATTCTTTTTGGTACTTAATTTTCTGGCAAGATATTATGGGCTTTTATTGAGATCATGGTTGAAGAGCTTAATTTTGTGCCAACATTGATTCCGAAATACTATGCGAAAAATGGAAAAAAAAATGGGTCTCTTGTGTTTGCGTTAATCTACCATTTTCAGTACGCCGAAACGCAGGCTTAAAAAAAAACAATAGACCTTGATTAATGAATTGAGAGGTTTAATTGGGTTTTCATTTCGTATTGTTGGAGTTCTGATTGAAACTCAGAATTCCATATTATTACAGAAATGCAAAAGCTAAAAGAAAACAAAACAAAAAAAACCCAAGTATTTTACTTTTAAATTTCATAACACTTAAAGGGTTTTCATTTTTGTTTTCATCCAAAGTCGTTATCACCATTTGTAAGCCTTTTGAAACAGTTTAAATTTTATTTATTTTGCCTTCTGTGTTTTATTTATGTGTAATATATATTAATAGACAAAGATTTGAAAAATGTTTTCAAGTCGCATATTTCTTAATTAAGGTATTTCTACTCAGTGATACATTAACATGATATTTTGTTTGCAATTCATTAGTGTCGAGCAACAAAACGAAATCATGAAGCATTTTCAAAAGCAGAATTAAATGTACCAAATAATTAGAGACAAATTATAACATAGTTGTTTTTTTCTTTGAGTTTATATCATCTTTCAATACTGAAAAAATTAGTAAAATATAACTTATTTCTGTTTTTATCAAGCAAATATGAATACGTATTACATTTAAATTTATGCGTGCATTCAAATATTACAAACTTAATTGAAAAAATGAAACTCAAATTACCAAAATATAAAATATAAAAAACTATAATTCCAAGCCTCCAATCAATATCTTAATCAATAGTTTTTTGAAAATCACAAGTTTACATCGGTAAAATTCTAAGAAAACTTTTAAAATTCATGAAATTTTTCAATATATAAAATCTTCTGCCTCAAGTAAGTTCAAAAAAAAATTTGTTTTTTCAGTGATACGATAAAGCAAATATATAGCGGCTGTTAAAAATAAATAACATTTTTGTTTATTTATTCAATCATATTGGGGCGCGAACATCGTCTGCCTCAAATAATAACAATATTCTTTGTCCTAGTTTTTTTCTCATTACATACAGTAACTTTGCTTTTAATTTTAATAACTGATTGATATTTCACACCTTGAAATCGTAAACACGAATCCTACCTCTTTAGAATCGAAATCCGTTCAAAGTATAGAAAAAACTGGCATAAAACTAAGCTTCGAATTTAACCTGGTCTCACAGTGCCGTTTTTCGAAGAACTTGCATCATGTAAATTAGGCCATCTATTCATGGCACGTCCAGAGAGAATATTGTATGTCAATAACTGTCAGACAAGAAAGAAAATTGTTTCTTGATATGTTAAGACTTCTGTATGTTAGGCCTGTTATATGAGAAAGGTGAAAACTGTTAGAATATAGCCTAGTGTTCAACTAAGTACAGCAGAAATAAAGGTATCCCAGCCTTCGTTTATGAGTTCTTTCATGACACATTTACGACAATATTCCATACATTATACGTAATTAGATTAATTACAATAATCATTAATAAACAACCACAAATCGACCATATTTTTAATCTTATTTTAAACCTTTCATCATTCGATTAAAAAAAATTATTTTCTTGATTATTAAAACAATAAAATTTCGGAGGTTGTCTACTCTGCGGAAGTTATATTGATTTTTTATGTCTAGAAAAAGTATATTTTTCTCACTGTTATAAAATGTTTTCATTAAGAAATACGATGGATTCTCTCTAAGTTTATTGTAACAGAAAATATCACTAATGATAACACAGAACAATCTAATAGATATTCATTATGTTGATTTAAAATATAGAAATTAAAGTGAATTCTAAAGATACCATAAAAAAATTTTTTCTTTATACAATTTTCAAGCCATGAATATTTTCTGTTAAAATAGTTTTGAGAACTACGAAATCTACATATCTTTCAAGTTATATCCGAAGGTAATGCTGTATTTTGCAATTAATTTTCACGAAAATTCAAAACTTAAAAAATGGAAAAACTCTTAATTTTTGAAATTAATGTTATAATTTAAGTTAAGTTGTTTGGTTCGTCTTATTAACATCGCACTAGAAGCAACGCGAGGGCTATTGGCGACGGACATCGTAACTTCGAATCTCGGTCAAGTGACAAGGACGACACCTGAGTTGGCACCACTCTCCTAACTTCCTCACCACGCCAACGGGAGGACTTTGAACCACGACGGATTTAACATACATCAGCCCCGGCTACACATCGGGTCTCTTGTGGCATCAAGGTTCGAACTAACGACTCGATGATAGCCGCCGGCCATGAGTCGGCTGCCTTAACCACTAGGCTATCGCGGCCATATAATTTAAATTAAAGTGATTTTGAAAAATATTTCAATTCTTACTTTTTATCTTTCTATCAATTCAAAACTTCTTTGAATGAGGGAAACTCTCTTTTTTTTAAAAAAAAAAAATCAAATAGTATAATAAATAAAGCTTACTTCTTCCTTGATGTGCAGATGTTAACAAGCTTAGACCTTAGACATATACAGGCATTCGTTACTTCATTTACAGATATGAATTCTCTGGAACTCAGTACACCAGTACAGATGTCAACAACAAAAATTTGGACTAAAGAGTCAAATTTTTGCAAAATATTTTAATAAATAATGAATTGACGGTAAAAATAGGGGGAGTACCCACGGTAGGAATGGGAATCCTCACTGCAGTATCTGTCCAGTGATTTTTTTTTTCTCCTTTTCTATGAATTTCATGAGAATGACGTCATCCATTACTTTTTCAGCCGATGAGACCATCTTCGTATTCTTTAACAGATTAATTGAAAATAGCCTATTGTTTGCTTGGTTTCTGGTGCATAATGATGAACCAACTCGACGCTGCAGCAATCAAAACTAACTTATGAATCAATGTCATATTTATTTTTGCTCCATTTGACAGATGGCAGCATACAGTGGTTACAACAACTCCATCTGTCGTCAAAAAATGAATACTCTGGAACCATCCTTGTAATTTAAAAAGTTTACGTGCATTTGGTTTATAACTGAAGGTTTTTGCTTCAAAGCTTCATTGCAAATTGACATTCATAACCTAGCAATATCTTGCATTTAAAGATATTCATTATAGATGCAACTGCTCAAAGATACCAAGAACATCAGATATAAATTTTTTGAACACATAACACGAATCCAGATATTTATTCAGATCTATCTTCTATTGATATTAGTTTGTCAAGTATGAAATGGAGCAAAGTTCATGTTATTTATTTCAATTGCACATAACCTCATTTAGACGCCGTATTTTGGCATAATTTGTTTTTCGTGTGAAAGGTACATCTTTTCCTCTTTTTAACGCATATTTCAATTTGAAAAAATTTGCATTTTTTTTTTTTTTTTTTTTTTTTTTTTGTGGGGGGTGGGGGGTAAGAAGGGAAAAGAGGGGAGTGGGGGGTGGGGGGGTGGTTTAGTGGGGGGGGGGGCACCACGGCAGGTAGTCGCCAATATCAATAGCGTGTTCGGCATTCAAGTAGCTACAAACGCGAATGTAGCCCGTTGGTTTAAGAAATTTCGTTCGGGAGATTTCGACCTGTCTAACGAACCACGTGATCGGCGCAAGACTCACGTGGATAATGACGTCTTGAAAGCCACTGTGGAAGCGAATTCCAGCCAAAGTGCACGTGAATTAATATTTATAACGTATCAAAGCAAACAATCTTGACTCATTTGGCACAAATCGGTGAAGTGAAAAAGCTGAACAAGTTTATACCGCATGAATTGACTGATGCACAGAAGGAAGAAGCATGTATTTCTCTTCTTTGTTGCAACAAAGCTGAACCATTTCTCAATCAAGTCATTACATGCGATGAAAAATGGATCATGTACGATAATCGTAAGCGTTCATCGCAATGGTTGGACAAAGATGAACCACCAAAACACTGTCCGAAACGAGACATCCACCAGAAGAAGCTGAGGGTCACTGTTTGGTGGTCTGGCTCAGGTGTCATCCACCACAGCTTTATAGAAACTGGCCAATCGATCGCGGCGGATATCTATTGTTATCAACTAGGCGAAATGATGAGAAATCTTGCGATTAAATAGCCAAACGGATGACTCCAATTCTCCTGCACTATAACGCTCGACCACATGCCGCACGAATGACCGTGTCAAAGCTACAGGAGTTGAAGTTGGAAACTCTCCGTCACCCACCGTACTCGCCAGACCTTGTCCCCACTGACTATCATTTTTTTTTTTTTTTTCAAAATTTAAACTACTTTTTATCTGGAAAAAAATTCAATTCCGCACAGGCTATCAAAATAGCGTTTCAAGTGTTCATCGACTCCCGTGATCCAGGCTTCTACAGCAAAGGAATAAATGAATTACCTCTAAAATGGCAAAAGTAAATCGATAATATGGGTGCATACTTTGATTAAAAATAAAAAGTTTTTATTGGAAAAAAAATTGAATTCAATTATGAGCATTTTTTGCTCCATTTCATACTTGACAACCTAATATTTAATAACGGTCAGCTACCGTGAAATCAGATTTTGATTTTCTTTTCCAGGTTTTCTATTTCACGAACAAATATAAATTTGGAGTTTTGTAAATCTAAAGCTGCGCATTTTATAATTATTGTTTTTATTGTCCAGCTCAATTAATTTAATTTTTCAAAAGCCTCTAATTACACTCATTTGGTCGCATGACAGTACCAGCATTCATAGAGATTCCGCTTAACAGCATTTTGTGCCGGCATCCTGTTACTTCCGAAATTTACTTAATTTGCATCATGTTTCATTTGATTGGGAAGAAGCTGGGAACTTAAATATAAAATCAGTGCATATTTTCACCTCCCTTCGTACTTATCTGAAAAAGAAAAAAAAAAAAAAAAAAAAAAAATGCATTTGGCAATGGTGTTCTGTTCTAATAAGAAAATATATGTATTTCGACGAGCTGAAAGTGAAGAAAACAATTTTGTTGAGTTTCGCTTGTTTTTTTTAAATTATAATGTACGGAATCTGTCAATATATACGCGAAATGTTTCAATACGGCGGTCATACTACTATACTAGTTAAGCGACGTGTTGACTATAGTCTAATCACTCGTCAGTATTCGTTCTTCTTCCGAGATTGGTACAGTGTTAGAGCTGTGGATGGCGCTGTTGTTCGTGTTGTCCACATATGAAACGGATGCGATTTCCAAACTGAACATCAAATTTTTTGTAAGAAAAAGTTCACAAGAAATTAAGGAGATGTTAATGGTTGTTTATGGAGAAAAAAAAAACTGGAAAAAAAAAGAGCTCTTTTCAAATGAATTAAGCGTTTCAGTAAGGGTCAAGAAGAGTGTAAATGATTCAAAGCTTGATTCTACATCCATTGTTGAGGAAAACATTGAATGCGTGCGAACTCTGATCCTTACATCTGTGCATATGATTCTATGTGGAGGTCCCTAAACTCTTTGAAAGATCGAGCTCGGGCAAATGTGTGTCACGGCCAAGAATGTCTTCTCCTCTCGATAATGCTCCTGCACATTCTACAGAAATTGTTACCGAGTTTTTGGCCAGAAACTCAATCTCCGAAGCTTGATCATCATTTTTACTCACTGAATCTAGTCCCTATTATTCGTCATGTTTCCTAATTATAAAATATTCGTGTAAGTGCACCATAAACACAAAGTTGAGAAAGTTGAGCTGAAATGCCAGTTTCTGAAACCTTATAAGGATGTTTCGAAAAATGAAAATAGCCATGAGACAAGAGTATTGCTTAAAATGAATAATTTGAAGGGGATAAAATGGTTTTACCTGAAATTTTGATTGACCCTTTCAGGTCTGAACAGTTTTGAGCGCATATCTCCCTCAAAACTTCATACGGTTCTTATTGATAAACTATTTAATTGTACTATGAATTAACAATTAATAAGAAATTGCTAGAAAAAGTTTAAATAAAGATCGGCATAAGAAAAAAAAAATTCTCATAAAATTTTACATAAACTTGAATAAAGACTTACCCAAATGTCGTGCAAATAGGTTTGTCAATGAACATTATTCAGTGATATTTGCTTTTGTATGGTACATTTGAAAGTATGGATTTGTACAAAGAGCAAAATTACAAGGTTAACAATATATAAGTTCGAGTTTCATTCTTCAATCTTTTCACGCTTCCTACTTTTGACGAGCCGCTACAAACTTTACGAATTCTTCAAGGTTTCTCATCTTTTGCTGTCGGTAGTCCTGACTTTGGAAAATGTCTTGCAAAAAGTCTATCGCCTGTTGTTGCAGGTAGGCATTCATTCATCACTGGACCTCCTTTTCCAACCCACTGAAATTATGCATCCCTTACACAAGGAAGCCGGTATACTGGATCATCTTCATCTAAATCTGATTCGGATAACTATAACGAAGAATCACATACTGATATCTCTCTCTCAGCATTTGATAAATCTGAAAATTGCTTAAGAGACATTGTAAAACGCAACAAATATGGCTACCGAACGCACAGTTCTGATTCAGATATTTTCATATACTTCTATTTCGAGCTGCCATCTGATTTTTTTTTATCTATTTATTCTGAAAATAAAAAATTCGTAGATAACATCTGGAAAGGACCGCGAACGTGCGCCGTCAGTACTTTCAAGAGATCAGAGAGTTAAAAGTTGACACCACGAAACTCTCAGCGAAAGCGACAACCTGAATGACGCTCGAGCTTAGTCCTCAAAGCGTTAAGAATGTAATTGTAACCACCGTTTGCGTATTTATTGTATGAACTACGAATGTTCGAGATATATACTTTGTTTTCTTCATGTATGCACAGTATAACACATGGATCAATAAGACCCAAGACTAACCCAGAGATGCCGCTCGTAGTAAACCAGTAACCAGGTCTTTCTAGAGTACTAACCTTTGCTTCAAACGTGTCAAAATTTTAAGTCGATCGGACCAGAAACAGCTGAGTTATCGAGGTTGGAGTAAAGTCGTTTTGTAGTTTGTTTAAAAAATGGAAAAAACCGAGTTTCGTGTTCTGATAAAACATTGTTTTTCAATGGGTAAAAACACCGTGCAAGCGAAACAATGGATTGAAAAATGTTACCCGGACTCTTGTCCATCCAAAGCAACGATTTGTCGGTGGTTTGCCGAGTTTAAACGTGGTCGTACCGACACAAATGACGCGGAACGCTCGGGTAGACCTGTGGAAGCCGTTACACCGGAAAATGTGAGTGAAGTGACAAAAATTATAATGAAAGATCGTAAAGTGAAGCTCCGTGAGATTGCTGAGATGACACAGATATCATATGGAAGTGTATTTACTATCCTTCATGAAAAATTGAGCATGAAAAAGGTTTTTTCCAAGTGGGTGCCGCGATTGCTTTCGATGGAACAAAAACAGCAACGAGTCGATGATTCAGAAAGCTGTTTATCGCTATTTACTCGCAACAAAAAAGATTTCTTGCGTCGTTACGTGACCATGGACGAAACATGGATACATCACTACACTCCAGAGTCGAAGCGGCAGTCATCTGAGTGGCGCACAGCTGGCGAAAGCCGTCCGAAAACGCAGCAGTCAGCTGGCAAAGTCATGGCGTCAGTTTTTTGGGATACACATGGCGTGATTTTCATTGACTACCTCGAAAAAGGTAAATCGATCAACAGTGATTATTATATTGACTTGCTGGTGCGTTTGAAGGAGGAAATCGCAAAAAAACGACCGCACAGTCTCGGGACTTATTGATCCATGTATTATATATACATATAATGTTTTATTTTACTTCCTATTTTATTTTTCTGTAAAATTTTATGCCTAAGACGAGAAAATTTTAACAAGAGCGAAGTTCTAACTATTAAGAATGAATAACTGTTAATTATTTTCATAGTTCAATTTTGTTTTATGTCCTTTGCATATAACGATTCAAAAGTCAGCCAAAATATGAGCAGTAGTGAAAAAAAATATCACAATTAATTTCAGATCTCACAAGATAGAGCTGTTTTCTAGTATCGTATTTCTTAATCTAAACTTATTTTATTATTTTTACTATTTATTTGTCATTTTCCCGAGTATAATTGCTGCTGACTTGATTCGAGTGTATTATGATTTATCGACCGATGAGATTTAAACATTTCACTATTTAAAAAAATTGGTTCGGTACTAAAGAAGCAGAAAAATAAAAATGTCTTTATTTTTAGACAGATAACCAAGCTTTCAGTAGACCTATTTTTATTTGCTCCTACTATTATTAAAAAAATTATTGCTAATTTTGTGTATTCACCTGGGCACTTGAATCACTTCACACGAAAAGTGATTCAAGTGCCCAGGACTTCCCCTTTACATCAAAATTAGCTAGTCAGTACCCTATATATATGCGACAAAATATTCAATTCCTTCACATCCACAGATGATTTGCAGTAAAAACTAAACTTATAATTTTTTTAAATATTTTAATAAAGTTATAATTGTTTTATTTTTATTTTCAATTTTGCTTCAGAGCCATATTTTAAATTTCACAAAAGAGCTACAGTTTGCCGAAATTTGTTCCAAGGCAGAAAAAATTTTCGACAAACTCAACATTCGCGAAAAATTGATTCATATATTCTCAAGTTTTAAACTAAGAAAGCGCCATCTAGTGGTAACATCAAAAACGAATTATACGGAAACCTGCAATAACATATTTTTAACAATTTTTGATGACTAATTATTTTGAAACTCTTGTACCCCAAAAAAGATCTTAAAAGATAGCAAAAAATGTAATTTCTCTGTGACTTTGTATTCTACGTATTTTTCAAATGAAGTTAGGTTTTCATGGTACTTTAAATGTGTTGTTAATCTAATATTACAAGAACTTTTAAACCATATGCTTAAAAACAATATAAGATATTTTGAAATCACCTGTACATTACAGAAAAATAAATTACCAGTGAGAGCAACTCATATTCTGCAAAAAAACAAAAAAAACTTTAAAATATGTTTGTTTCAGATAATTTTTTTTTTTATTCATTTGAAAATTAATGTTGTTTAAAGCTATCGTTTATCGGTCATTTTAAATTCAGAACATATTGCTAATCTTATAGAATTTTTAATGAATGAACTATTTGTATTTTACTGGGAATAACGCAGTATAAAAATATTCTCGAGAGGATACAAAATGATAAAGGGGTTCCTCTATCGGTTTACTTTTTCCTTCATTTTCATTAGTATTTCTGAGTTAATTTTCAACAGATGGTTTTCAAGCTTTAAAAAAATACATACATATATTTTCTTTTAAAAAAAAATAGGCAAAGAGCGAGCTGTTATAGAAATCTTATTTTTTTACCCTTTCGAATGCAATTTATATCTTTCTAGTAAACATAATAGCCTACATTTGATGAAGTAGTAAAAATTCCATACGACTTACAATACGCTCACGAATTCAGGATAATTGATGAACAGCATTCGTATGAGATTTTAAAAAATGTAAAAAAAATTAAGATTCTGTTTAAATAAAATTAGTAGCATTTTTTTTTTTTTTTGTAAATTCTAAATTGATTTTTTTTAAATGTTTTAAATTCATTCTTTTTAAATCTGCTCTTATAATAAGACTCCGGAAGGGGGGGGGGATTTTGCGCATTTGACTAGAAATTTACCAATCATCAGAAAAGAAATATGCGCCAGTAGCTCAACAGCTTAAAAATAAAATATGAATTTTCCTTACAATACGTAATACATAAAATACATACAAAAAATAACGATATTCCTCAGAACGCAACTTCAAATCGATACGTGACGTCATATTTCCTTTTGAGCTTCTGTCGTTACGTAGCCGTGACGTCACGCGCAACTGATTTGATTGGAGGAAAACTTTATTCACATATTGAAGAATCACCTGGTGAGCTTCCACTACAGTTTTGATATTGTGCAATCATTTACAGCAAGTAGTGTTGTTTGCTGCATATGGATATAAAGTTTTCATCTCAATACTCTTTATTCAAAACTAGTTAATATATGGTAAATGTTGTTTGGATTACACAGATGAAAGAGTAAAATATTTTTTTTTCTTTATTTTTTAGAATATTTTTCACAGGAAAACCATGTAGTTGTTTTTAAAAATAAGTATTTATTTTTAATTCCTAGAAGTAACAGTCTCTATTAAATAAAAGCATATTAAAATATTTTTAATATCAAATATTTCAAGTATTTAAAACAGTGAAACCATAATTAAAACATTTTTAAAAATGTAGCTTTTCAAATCTGGAAGAACGCTAAGGGAGAAAACATTATCATACATTTCAAATAAAATTCATTCAGATAGATTTACTTAAATTTTCTCTACATGAGAGGGATAATAAGAGCAGAAACTGTAGAATGGGAGGGGGTGTTGAAGATTCTATAAATACTTCGAGCTATCTCTGTATATTACACTGAGTGAGGATGCCAATAAAATTTTCCACTTAAAGTGATTTTGAAATTACCAGAATATAAATGGTTGATGGATTCCCAGGTGCTGATCAACATTAATCTCCAAATCAGGTAGATTTTTTAACACTGCTTCGACTCAACCTTTCCCCAAACTGCATATTTAATATTAACGAAGAAAATTTACTATGTAATTTAAAAGGAAAAAAGATAATTCAAAAAATGCATTCAACTTAATAAGTAAAATCAGAGAAAATTAAGCGTAATAGAACGCCATTGGCGGCTAAGAAGGAAAGGAGTGTTCTAACTTCCAGCCAATGAAGTAGCAGCGTATCATGTCAATGTTTCGAAGGAAGATTATAGTTTAGTTTTTATTAACGACGCACTAGAAGCAACACGAGGGCTATTGGCAATGGACCTCGTAATTTTGAACCACGGTCAAGTGACGAGGACGACACCTGAGCTGGCACCCCCCTCTCCTAACATCCACACCACGCCAACGGGAGGACTTTGGACCCCGAATAGATTTAACGTGCATCAGCCCCGGCTACACGGCGGGTCTTTGGCAGCCAAGGATCGAACCCGCGACTGAATGAAAACCGCTGATCGCGAGTCCACGACCTTGACCACTAGGCTACCGCGGCCAAGGATCGAACCCGCGACTGAACGAAAACCGCCGGTCACGAATCCGAAGCCATTACCGCGGCCACCGATCTATCGTTGATATTTGAGATGTTTCAAAGAATTTTAATGCAATTTTTTGCATCGTCGTTCTGACAGATAGGAAATTAATTGCATTATAGAGATCCCAGAATTTCCCACGTACCAATTGATATTCAACATCTGTATAAAATTGTTTCGTGATCTTTCTAATTTATTAATATGGGTTTTAGCTGCAAAACTTCAAACTGCGCAGGCATAAGTTAGAATGAATCTAAAAATGCTTTTTTTTTTATTCTGGTCATTTTCGAATCCCGAGCAATTAAGTGGTAAACTTGGCAGACGCTAACTCGGAATTTCTTTTTAATATGTGTAATATGTTGGGGAGTGAGTTTTAATCTAGTATCAAATCAAGATATACTGAGAGACCAGGGAATTTTTTAAATTTTGAATGAAGATTTCTGGATTAATACTTTTTTTCCGCATTATTTGGAAAAAAAAAAAAAAAGACAGCTTTTTTTTTTTTGACAATAATTGCGATTTTCTATTCTGAAATTTTTTTCCAAGTTTAGAAATGTAATTATTAAGTGCACGTTTACTGCAGGTCGAATCAGAGTGTTACGCCAGAATCGCAGTACCATTTGAATACAAGCAAGTGATGGTATTAATGGATTTTGGGATGTCATTCACGAATAAATTGCAAATGGATGTTCCGAGAGCCCTGTGTTACCCCAGAATTTTTTTTAATTTATGAGTAATCATTATTTACTCCTTCAGAAAAAAATTCTATTTTGGAGGTATGATTCAGAAGTTTTAATTATTTGAGAGAGGGATTAGTTTAGTTTTTATTAACGTCATACTAGAAGCAACACGAGGGCTATTGGCGACGAACCTCGGTCAAGAGACGAGGACGGCCCCCCTCCTAACTTCCACACCACGCCATGGGAGGACTTTGGTATCCAACAGATTTAACGAACAGCTCCGGCTACACGGCGGGTCTTTAGCGACCAAGGATCGAACTCGCGACTGAACGAAAACCGCCGGCCACGAAACCGAAACCATGACCACTAGGCTTATTTTTAGTTTTTTATTAACGTCGCACTAGAAGCAACACGAGGGCTATTGGCGACGGACCTCGTAATTTTGAACCACGGTCAGGTGACGAGGACGACACCTAAGTTGGCACCCCCTCCCTCTCCTAACATCCACACCACGCCAACGGGAGGACTTTGGGCCCCGAACAGATTTAACGTGCATCAGCCCCGGCAACACGGCGGGTCTTAGGCGGCCAAGGATCGAACCCGCGACTATGACCACTAGGCTACCGCTGCCCCATTTGAGAGAGGGGGATGATCATGTATTAACGGTGAAGTGAGAAGAAACTCGAGGGCTTTGGTCATGATACTGATAAATGGTGAAGAGTTTTGCTCATGGATCAACCCCTTCCATTAAAATGACGAGTCCGACTCGTCATTGGTTTTTCATGCCATACCGCACAATGACGAGCTGCACTATTACTAAAATACATGGGATTAAAGTTACTGTTGAATATAATTTAGTTTAAAATTTCTAGTGTACTGAATTTTTGGCACTTTTCTAGAACACTGGCATTTGTTACTTGTGGAAATATCTCGGATCCTTATCACATATTATTTACCGTTACAATTTCTTAGTACAAGTCACTGTCAAATTGTTGTTAGTCTGCAAGATTTCATTCTTGTAAACATTTAATGTGAAAGATCTATATAAATTTTTGCTAAAGGGAAAACGTGGTGTATAATAGATACCATAAAGGATAAGAAAAGTGCAGACGGTCAAGGTGGTTGGAAATCGTGGACGTCCTTCATAAAGTGAAACAGCGGCTAGGTTGCAGACTAACAGATGGGGACATTTTCCAGAATGCATTCCTTCAACTCGGAATAAAAGAAAACCTACTAAGAGGTGCAGTGTGTGCTACAAGAATAAAATTAGAAGCGAGAATCAGTGGCAGTGTAAACAATGCACTTACTAGTGTTTTGAAAAGTACCACACGCTTGAAGAGTATTAATGATACACCTTATTAAGGTTTTGTTTTTTTTTTTAATTTTACCATTTTTGATACTATTTAACACTATGTAAAAATGGATATTAAGAATATGTAAAAACTATAAAATGAAACAAGTTTTTTTTAAAGTAAAAATTAAATGGTTATTTCATGCTCAGTTTTTCATTATTAAATCATACCGGAAGGAGTTAAGATATTATCGTTAAGGTGGTTATTCGATCTACAAAGAATTACTCTTTCAACATTTTTGCTGAGAATAAGAAATAGGGATGTGGGTTGGTAACTATCAGACAGGGTAAAGTAGGATCTTTACTTGCCTTAATAATAGGAATGACAGATACTACTTTCCAAGAAAATGGGAAATAACCAATTTTAAAAATATTGTGAATGATACTGGTGATTTCAAAAATAATTTTTAGTGGTAGTTGTTCGATCATTTTATTTGTTATTCCTTCCCTTCAGTAATCTCTTAGTAGGCAGTCAACGTGTCGAAATGAAATTCAGTTTATTGCAGTAACATATTCAATACTCGGGTTTATCCACATAAGGGCGACACACAATAGGCAAACAAACCTTTCATCTTTCGCATGTGTTGGAGGATAAAAATATATATATATATGATTCTCACAGTTCTTTATTATTGGGTTCTACAGACTCAGACAGCCAGGTGAGCATTAAATTTTATTCCAAGCTGATACAGCAGGGTTGGATTACAAAAAATTTCAAAAGGACCACCATGCATTTAAAAATATTCTGCAGAAGTAAGCAACCACACCCTTACATTCCCATGTTTTGAAGAAGCATCCTTCACCATTAACTATAACAAGTGTCAGAATTTTTATTTTGATGATATATATACACCTAGCTGAGACCACAATAAAACATTGATATAATCGTCCAATTTAAGCAGTTGATTACATCGGCTCGAAGGGATTCTCCTAATATAACAGATCCAGGGACCAAAAGCATGCATCTTTCTTGTCCAATGTCCAAAATTCATTCATATAAGAAATTATAACAGCATCCATTACTTTTTATGTATTTACTTTACAGTCAAAATCTGTTAATTTTTTACCTGCTGGAGGTCTGACACTTTGATCGTGACATACATACAGTGCTCCAAATATTATCTAGAACTTTCTTCCATAAAGTACTTAAAAACTCCTGGGATAACGCCACCCTTTGCGGATCTCGCATTTCTCTTGCAAGAGGCATGTCAAACAACTCTGCGAATTCAGCACTGCACGTGACGTCGCCCAAGGTTTCATCTGCTTGTACTGATTTTATCGTTTATCTCTCTCCTCGGAAGATTTAAGTACACGACTGCAAAATATTGCATTTTACTCATAAAAAACGCCTCAGAAACTATTATATTGTTGAAAAAAGCTTATAAAGCTGATGCTTTGGGGAAAAACGTCAAGCGAGTGATGGTGAAATTTAATGGCGCAAGAGTCGGGTGCAGTTATGCAGCACACAACAAAGTTTATCTGTCATCCAGACGTTTTAAAAAAGGTAAACATTGATCTACAAAAAGCTGGATTGCTAGGATGTGTGTACCGTGTCATCCGTATTTAATAAAGACAGTAAACTCCATGGGAGAGAATAATATCACTAGGGTACCTTGGGGAACACAATACTCATACTTACCTAAAGGTGAGGAGGTGGACAAAATTCAAGTGTACGAGTGGTTTTCTTGTTTCAAAAATGGTGACTTGTCGATTGATAACAAATCTCGTTCCGGACATCCATCAAATGTCCGAATAGATGTAAATGTGAAGAATTTTTTTAATTTAAGCTGGAAGACTGATGATGGACCATTGAGCATATGATGAAGTTAGCTACAGCTCAACTGTCTTGGGACTCGTTTTAGTGAATTTTAAGATTAGGGAATAAGATTTTGGAAGGCAAAGAATGGTGTATATCAAGAGAAATAATCAAGTCATAATTACGAAAAACTCCAAATCCGCCATTTAAAACGAGTTAAAAAGTCACCATTTAATAACACAGGGGCCATTACAATGAGACTTAAGTTAGGCATTTTTGTCTTTAGACTTACTGGCAAGAGGTTACCCATATGACCTAAACTATAATTTTATTCAAATCAGAATTTATATGCTAACATGATATGCTTTTGTAATATTCAATAGAGTAATTTTTCCCAATGACTGATCTCAATTTATTCAACATTATCAAGCTGTATTATTTCATCGCCTCTCAAAAAGAGTTAACTTTATGTTCTTGAATTCCAGTGACAGTCAAAAAAGGTCTCATAAGCCAATATGATTTTGTTCCAAGTTGTCTTTGAAATGTCACAATTATTTTGAGATAATTAACACATTTCCCCCTTTGCACAAAACTTCTCTCTTGAACAGAAGGTACAAAATGTAATAGAAAATTTAAATCATAAGCAATAATTCAGAATATAATCTAAAATTGATTAACATATTTGAAAAATAAACCAAAATACAAAAGAATATATTACAAAATTAATAGAACAAATCTTTTTTTAAAAAAGTAAAAGGAACACATATTCTGAAAGTAATAAGATATTGGAACACATTACCAAACAGAAATCAAACACTTTTATCAATTATTTACTATATTTATACAATTATTTATTAATTTACTACATCAATTATTTATCTAGTAACAGCTTGGCACATATTTACTGATTGGACCAGAATTCCAGTTTTCACTAAAATTATTCTCATTAGAAACTGTAAGAATTCCTATAAGTTTCTAATGTCAATATAACTTAAAGCAATAGCTCTCAAACTGAGGTGAATACATTATGTTAATCCAAAATATTTTTGTTTGGATGAATTGCTAAGCACTTAAAAACTACTCATATTATACCAATTAAAAAAGATTTCTTAAAATAAGTTGACATAAACTTTTACATGAAAATTTGACAATGAATTAAAGTAAATCAAGATATTCATTTGTACTGAAATAAGGAAGGTAATTTTTATAAATAGGAACTATCTAATTTGGTGATAAGTAATATTCAAGGCTTAATATAATAGCAGCTGTATTCATAATTAAGATATTGGTTCTGCATTATAAATATTTAAAAAAATTGTTTATGATTGTTAGCATACCACGGAAATGACAAGCTGATAAATTTGAATAATTTAAGAAATTCTCCTTCTTAGAAAAAGGATTGAAATATAAAATACCAAAAAACTAATTAAAATGGTCGATTTATGTACAGTTGGTATATTAGGAAAATAGGTACATTATGGAGAAAATTCGAGTTATTTATGAGAATTTTATCTTCTACTCATATTTAAAAAAAAATACAAATTACTTTTATAATATTTAAAAAGAAATGTTGCGATCCATATATAATGGTAATAAAAATAAAATCACAAAATATATAACAGATTAGATTCCAAATCTAAAAAATATATCAAATTAACATTTTTAAATATGAAAATAAATTTCTTTGAATGTAGCAATTTCTTGATTTTAGAAACACAATCCCAGGATCTAATAAACTGCAATTACTTAAAAATTTAATGTAATGTTTCTTAGTTTAGTTTTCATTAACGTCGCCCTAGAAGCAACACAAGGGCTATTGGTGACAGGACCTCATAATTTTGAACCACGGTCAAGTGATGAGGACGACACCTGAGCTGGCACCCTCCTAACTTTCACACCAACGGGAGGACTTTGGGCCTCGACAGATTTAACATGCATCAGCCCAGGCTACACGGCATGTCTTTAGCGGCCAAGGATTGAACCCGCTACTGAATGAAAACCGTCGGTCACGAATCCGAAGCCATGACCACTAGGCTACCTCGGTCACATGTAATGTTTCTACGAAGATCATTCTATTCAGTCAAAAATATGCAGCAAAGCCACTAATTTCTAAAAAAATACATTAAATACTTCCAAGCAGCTTTTTTTTTTGTTGAAGAAATCAGAATTATTTCTCAACATTTCCATTTTAACTATATTTAGAAGAGAAAAAAAAAATCAAGAAACACTCTTAAAACTATAAGTATTTTACACATAAATAATTATGAATCAATGGAATTAACATGTTTTAGTTTTCTCTACTAATACTGAACAATGTATAAAAAAGTAATAACTTATACCTAAAAAACCCAGCTTTTTCATAAAGTTTTGTTGATAGCTTGTCCTTGAGGAATCAATTCTTAATTAATCATATCTTTGTAAATGAAAAACGCCTTCTCCTGTTTTTGTCCAAGTTAAAATTTTCCATCCATGTGATGGTTTTGATTTCCATTTAGCTGACTGGCATTTTGTCTTGAGGGTTTTAAGAAAAGTATTATGTTGAAGATGTCACATGCAACAAGCTATGAATATACAAATCAACACAATGCTGTGAACACTCAAGTGGAATTCAAAGTTCAGAAACACAATTCTGACATTTTCTAAAATGTATTCATTAATCTTATCTGCAGAACATCTAGACAAAAACATTTGTGCCACTCCCACATTGCCTTTTTATTATTGTATCCTTTCCACATAATTTTTATGGCTTATCAAGGGTCTCTCACACAGGAATTTCTCCAGAAAAACCCATAATTTGATGTTTGCACACTTTGAAGAATGAGAATATCGCTTTAACAGAAGTAAACTATAGCTTTTATTAACAGTAATGGTTGTGAAGTGGCTCAGAGTTCTGCCTAGTAATGCTACCAAAACCAGAGAAATTTCCCCTCCAGCATTCACCTGCTTCTTTATAGGAAGCAATTTCAGGAATATTTCAATCTCTCCTCTCCCTTACAATGTGTATAATAAAATATAATAAAGTTGAGAATCTTCCAGTCAAAAATTTATTGGTAGAGAAAGAATGCATCACAACTATTAATAATATTAATTGATTCGGACAAAAAACTAAAAATTTTAGGACAGATATAACTTAAGAAAATTTAAATATCAGAACAATACAATTTTATAACACAAGAATAAAAAATTAGGTGTTATTTCATAAAAATTTTCAAGAAAAAGAAAATTACAACAAATATGAAGTTATATTTATTAATGAGTGTGATACAAAAAATACATCAGTCCAACTATAAAATACAGAAATAACTTTTAGTATCTTGTGTAATACAGTGCTAAAAATTATACAAAACTTCATGGATCTTGATCAAAGTAGGTCAAATTTACAAATTGAAGCATTTAATAATTTTAAATTTTGATTGAAATTAACAATACGATAAATTAATACTGGGAAGTATACTAAGAATAATAAGAGAAAGTTGGTTTTATGTATGAAAAAAGTACATGTCAATATATTTCTTGAAAGATGATGTAACAAATGATGGCTAGCAAAAATATATTTCTGTATAAAGTAATCCATTAAAACAACTTTAATTTTGATCAATTTGAATTTCTTATCATATATCTTCATGAGATGGAGTTAAATTTCAAATAAAATGAAAATACTTTTTCCAATTCTTTTTTTGAAATGTAAATAAGTTATGGGGTGCAGCAAGAGAAACATGTACTTATTGATGACACTCAAAAGTTGTAACAAGTAGTCCACATTTCACAAACATAAAAATTCTTTTAAAAAATGTGGATTGATAGAAATTATGATGTATAAAAAAAACATGCATTTAATTTCATCTAAAACTTTCAATAGTATGGCCGTCTAGATGCTGCTGGAGGTAACCGGGAGCTAAAATTGGAATGAAATTTTTTTTTACATATTAGTATGCTATTAGAAAGCACATAAAATGACAAATTAGAAAATTCATCACTCATTTATATGGTAATTAATTTTAATTATAATGTAACCAAGCAGTTATTACAATTTGTACAGCAATAACTACTTGGGTTTCATCAAATTTTTTTGAAAAATCCAACAAATTTCATTTCTAAGTAACATTCAAATTAGTTTAAACTACATGAAGTCATAAATATTACATGTCCTAAATTCACATAAAAATACTCAATAAATATAAACTTAAGTAATAAAATTCAAAATAATATCATTAAATTATTTTAAGATAATTCTAATGTAATTAAAACAGCAAGTATTATTCATACATAATTTTTCAGAAATTACTTTCATTCATGATTATCACAGAAAATTAAACTTATAGAAATGCTTTATTTATAAATAGATCAACTGGATTTAAAAATTCGATCTTGAAACTAGGTTGTTTTACATTATTTTGTAATTTTTTTTTTATTAAATATCATTGAAATCTCAATATTTCAAACTATATAATTACTTACATTTAATTCAAAAGTATTGAAGGGAGAAATAGTTATATAACACTATGGGGGTATTAGTTTTTTAAGAAAATTTTGTAATCTCCCACTCTCAAAATATGCAATCATTCTCAAATATATTTATCATTACTTACTTTTTCTTTAGTTTTAAAAATTTCAACAAGTAAATATTTTTTAACATAATATTTAAATATTGAAATTAAAAAAATTTAAAATGCTTAACAGATTTTAAAAAAATAAGAAATTAACAGATATTTCACCTCTGGCATGTCCAATCTGATGATGGAGGCAAATGAGATTGAATAGGAGCACTAAAAGTGATTTAAAAAAAGAAGAGAAAAAAAAGTCATGGAAAAATCAGAAGAAAAATTTTAAAACTTTAACGAGTCATAAAGGAAAATATTTGTCCAGAATTTTTTAAAAAAGCTCATATTTTTAAACACAACAAACTAAAGTGAACACAGTTACTTTTATCATTTAAATAATGCAATAAATAGGAAAGGAGGGAGAATAGAATTAATTAACAATAGTGTTCAAAAGTCTTTTGACAACTAATTATAGTATGCACCTCCAGAGCATTTATTACTTTTTATTATAATTTCTTTATTACATTATCATTTGCAAATTTACTTTTTTGGCTAGTTATGTAAATTTGATTATTTGAAGTTTGCGCAGCTTAAAAGTGATTTGATAAGTTTAATTTACAAGAAATTAAATTTCTTTTTTTACTATACTTAATATTAAGTGTTTTTTTAAAAAACAAGGAACTTTAAGAATATTCAATTGATATTTGAAATCATGTTATTAAGGGTTTGAAAAAAAGTAGTCTAAAAGTTACATTACTTGAAAATTTGGACAATCACATCTAATAATAAATGTTTCGAATTGTAATTTTAAGCATCAGGTAATTGCTAAAAAAAATGTGATGGACTTCAAAAATACTTTGAAATAAATTTATAGTTTTTTAAAGGCTTCAGTTATGGATCCTTGTCATACCACAAATAAAATAACTTATAAATTAATCAAGCTAACAAGTTTATCAATGTAAGTTTCTCTTGTAAAATATTGCTTATGGGATGCTCACTTAAAATATTGTTTATGGATGTTATTTTTCTCGCAAAAAAAAAGGCATCTACGAAAAACAGAAAGGCCTGAATAATTTTCAAGAGCTCATTTAAAATGGACAAAAAATAAATGGAATTTAGTACATACATTAACCAAAAAAGGAAAGAAATAATCCACAATATTTTGTTCTCAGTGAAAAACATAGTGGGGGACAAGTTATGAGTGTAGGATGTTTCTCCTCAAAAGGTGTTGAACTATTATGATGAAGATATAAATGGCCTATGGGTACATTTTTCATACAAATATATGCTTAAAAAATATACCATATGCTTTTAAGAATATGCTGAAAAACCGTGCTTTTCATATTGGAAAAATGACAGAAAACATAACTAAGTTAAATAATTCTTACATTGCAAAAAAAAATAGCCAATTCCAGGCTTAAATCTGTTATAACATTTAGGGAAGAATTAGATAAGGCCAATAGGAAGCTCCATCACAACAAACTCGATAATTTGTATCATGCATTAAACCATGATCGAATAACTATAGCTAGAAATACAAAAAATAAGATAACAGACTCTATGCCTAACAGAAAGAAGGGAAATAGTTTTAAAACTAAAATGTTTTCCAACAAAATATTAATGATTATTGAAACAATAATTTGTTATTTAAGTTAATATATTTATGTAATTAAAAAAATTTCGTTGTAAAAAACTTTAGATTGTTAGATATATTTTATTTGATTACTAATAAAATTATAAAAATTTTGCTTCTGTATTATTTAAGTTTATGGTATTTTTCACAATCAATAAAAATTTAACTAAATGGTAGAATAAATTAACAAACTTGTTACAATTAAAATTCGATTTGTCAAAAGACTCGAGGAATATTGTAGTATAGTAATTAAACTTTACTTAAATTTAACTTTCAATAAATTTGAAATCTGTGGGGAGACTCAATCAGCCACATAAAAATATTCTCATTTTTTTAAAAAACATTTTTAAGCAATTATTTTTATACCTTTCCATTCGTCACTTACTGAAACAATTAATTTGAATACATCTCAGCTTTAAATCCATCTAAATCAGGGATGTCCAAAGCCTGCATGTAGCCCAAAAAAGGAATGTGAAGTGAAAAAAAGCAATACCACTGTTAGAAAAAAATATAGCTTCACAAAATTAATTCAAGAGTCCTTGTGTCAAATTACCTCTTTTGATCGAGTCTCTCCCCCTTCCATCTCCTCTGAATATTATACAAATTCTTATACCAAGTAGGAGCAAATGGACTTGCCTTGAGCTATAAGCGAGTCAACATTGGTGATTTATTGGCACCAATGCAAGTGGCTGGAAATAAATATCAGGTGGGGGTCACTTTAGTAATCAGCATCCACATCTTTTATGACATACATCCTTAAGACTGGTTTCAAACAACAAAGCTTACTTCTATCTTGGGGGGTTGAAAACAGGGGCTTTTAGTTTAGTTCGTATAAACGTCACACTAGAAGCAACACAAAGGCTATTGGCGATGGACCTCGTAATTTTGAACCTCGGTCAAGTGATGAGGATGAAACCTGAGCAGGCACCCCCTCTCCTAATTGAAAACAGTGACACTTGTGCCTTGGGGGAAGTCATCTGAAAGTGCAAATTTACTGCATGTGAAGAGACAAGTGATACCCATTTAAAACTAACACACATATTACGTTCCCAGTCATCAACTGCTGCTTTTAACAAAACCAGCCTTATTCTTCCAGAGAATCAAATTAAGAGCCAAATCCCAGAGATTCATTTTGCTATTGCAACCACATGGACTATGATCACAGACATGCATTACTTAATTTGTTGTTAATTTCATTATTTTTATCATATTTTGACCACAATCATTAAAAAGAGGAGGAGGAGATGGTTGAATTGACATATAAGCGTTTTTGTAAATTGGCCGTATAAAAAAAAATAGTTATTGATTCATCAGTTTTTATCTTTTGTTCAATGCAAATAAATATATTTTTAACTCAGTATTGAATTTTGTTTTCTATATTCTTGCTGTTCTTTCATAATAATAAATAGCTTTTCTATTACTATCTTTATCTTTTATTTTTATCAAACAAATAGTTTAAAAATTTTGAAATTTTAGCATGGACTCTACCTTTAAACCAATTCCCATAATAAAAAAAAGTAAACATATAAGTGAAAAAGGAAATGAGAACTACTTTTTTTAGTGAAAGGAACAGTGACACACTCTGATCAATTTATGTTTTCATTCACGTCTTCTTCAGAAAACATAATTGAAAAAGCATTATATAATCGATCGAATCCTTCAAATTCAATGCATATCAAAGAGTGTCACAAAAGACAAAATATAGGTATTAAAATTAGTCTGTAATCATAACAAAACTTTTTTAAAAAAAAAACATTACAGTTCAAATAGTGTTTTTTTAGAAGGCTAGTTAAGTAGTTACTAATTTAATCATAAAAAAATTAAAACCATTTTCAGATAGAATTTAACAATGCATGGAAGGTACAGCAGAGAAAATTCTCAATAAAAGAGACAACATTTCTAAAATCAATTTGCCCTTTATTTTTCAAAAAGAATTTGAAAAATAAAGCTAGTAGTTTTAAATTTTATTCTTTGACAATGTATCAGAGTATGGATGCTATGGCTCAATTCAACATTTGTATTAGAGGTATTAGTGACGATTATAATGTAACTTATGAAGAAATGACTTAAGCACCATTAAAAACACAACATCAAGAAATTTGAAGTAGTGAAAAATGTTGACCTGATTTTCTTATCTCTTGCCAACATGCTTGAAATAGTTATGGATGGTGCTCCATCTATGATAGTTAAGAAAGAGAGGCTTGGAAAAACTAATAGATGATGATACCATTGATGTAGAAAACTCTTTGTTTGGCAAAGTACCATTGCATAATACACTGAGAAAATTTATGCTCAAAAAATGACCATGTTATGCAAATCATTGTCAAGAACATGAATTTTATAAGGATTCGAGGAATGAAACATCAAATCTAGATATTTCTTAAAATGCTTTGATGAATATGGTATATACTTTACTATAACTATATAACTGATATCATATTTACAAAATGTGAATTGACTTAATCGAGGTCAAATGTTAATATTTTATGACATACTTAATGAAATAAAATTGTTTATGATACCAAAAGCAAAATATATACCAAAACTTGTTAATGCCAACTGGCTTGCAGATTCAGTATTTTTGATAGATTTTGCTACTTATTTGACTTAAACATGAGTCTTCAAGATAAAAACTAACTTATTTTTACTATGTTTCAAACCATAAACGTGTTTCAAAATAAATTGAAATTATTGAAAATCTAAATAAATGCGAAATATTTTTTGCATTTCAACAAGTTGGTTGCACATAATCCTAAAGAAATGGTATATACACAGCCTTTCATTGAGATTTGATACAAGAATTTCAAAATAAACTTCAGGATTTTTGAAAAAATAAACATGTACTATTTTTGTAAACCCATTTACAGTCTATATTGATATACATAAGTTCAAGAACCAGCCCCCCTCTCCACATGTGGTGCACTACGGGTTTAGATAGGAAAGTTCTCGGTATACCGACTAGTTGCTCCATCATGCCTCAGCATGCACTTGCATCTATGGTTGTGCCTTGGTACATTGGACTCTATGGATGCATCCATACTTATAGTCAGACGTTGTCTGACAGAAACTTCTCCCATAGTGGAAGGTGTCTCCGTCTTCCCCACACTTGCACAAGTTCCTCTATCTGCGGTTCCAAACCTCTTGCGGTCAGCGGGAAACCTACAGTGTCCTGTTATCAACTGTACTATTTTCTTATCACTAACCCAGAGATGTAATTTTGGTTTGGGCAAGATCTGGTGTGTGAGCCTTCCTTTGTTATTATCTTGCCATCTCAGCTGCCACTTCCTTAGACCTGAATCTTTGAGCATCTATTTCACTCTTTTTGGAAGCTTTCAAAGGAGTCATGACTTGCTACAGTTCTGTTACCCTTTTCACTGCCTAATATTGATTGCCAGCTGGCAATTTTCCAAATAGAATGCAATCTTGCATTCAAAGAAGAGAAATTTTACAAAGTTCCTTTACTAGACTTTTATAAATCATGCTTGCCCAAAGAAACATTTCTTGCTGCAAAATCATTTGTTATCTATGCTGTCATTGTTCCGAAGCACATTTGTGAGTAATTATTTTCAAGAATGAAGCACACTCAGAGAAAAATTAGATTCAGAATATCAGATGCACACCTTGAGAACTCCCTGAAAATTGCAACCGCTTCAGTTGAACTAAATATTGATCCGTTTCTAAGATTCATTCCCAAATATCACATTAATTATACAATTATTAACTATCTTTATCCTTATAAAATCATAAGCTTTCAAATTAAAATGTTAACTATATATGTTATGGAGGGAAGGGGAGATCTTCACTTTCTCATGAGCTATTGTTGGTGTCTTGGAGTTAAGATTTATTTTTTGTGGCCCCAAATAACTTTTCTTCCAATGTGACTAAGGAAAGAAAGCAAAAAGTTTGGACAACCCTGATCTAAATATGGTTCATTTGCTTTAATGATAGTTCATCGAATTCTTTAGCTTAATTTAATATATCTCAATATAACTTTTATAACATATTTAATCATTTAGTAAATTCAATAATTAAAAATTGCAGAAAAACAAAATTAAACTCAAATCATGTATATCTATTGAATACTAATTCAAGGAAGTTATACATTTTCGAATCCACTAATTTAATAAGTATACACTTACAAATAACTTTCTGGACATAAAATAATTTTCATACAAAAATTTTAAAAAATAAATGAGAATTTTTTAAATAAAAATATTACTTACGGATCCTCAAAAGAATTTCCATAGCAGTATGATCTATAAAAAGTAAAAACTGATTAACAAGTTATGAAATGAGTGATTGAAATGTATAAAACAAATAAAATTGATATATAAAATACAGAATCCATCCTTCATATATAAAAAGACAAACCAAAATATCTTACAATTTTCAGTATACAAATACAACTGATAATGGATAATTCATATACACACATGATGTGAGCGGGTAGAATGAAGGTATTAAGGATTAGATATAAAATTACCAAACAAGTCAAAATGTATTACATTGATAATTTGTAGTCATAGAGTTGATAATGCCATTAATTATTCTTTATATTTAATTCAGAGACTCTTTACCAGGAACATGAAAAAAAAGTTCTGTATTATCTATTTATATATAGAAACACAATAAATATTAGAAGAATTAGTTGTGTATCTGTCATCAATACCAAACTTAATCATATTAATACTATTAAATTAATAATCTATTTAATATTTAACCATTTCATACTGTTAATCATGATAACACAACAACCTTCACACCAGATAAAATCCAACTTGAAATTTGATATTTTTCTTCAGCTGGATGCAAATATCTCTAAAGACGATCAATTATTGAGAAAGAAATGGAGCACAATTAACACTTTTCTTTAAAATTAAAACAATTGTTTCATTAAGAAATAACACAAAAAAAATTTCACAATTTCATTTAAAATACAAAGAA
>BMAW01028439.1:1640-36586 GCA_019974015.1 Nephila pilipes | reverse complement strand
CAATGGAATGGTTTTAGATCAATATTTCTCATTCTTGTGCGTAAATAGGAAAATATAGATATATACTGATTGATAAATGATTTTATTTTTACATCAGATCAGAACTTTTAATAATGGAATGGCTTTTAGATCCCAATATTTCTTATTTCTGATCTATTTTAGTAAGTCCTAATGGTCAGAATCAGTAGAATTTAAATGTCCTTACAAATTTAATATTTCATTCAATTAAAATAGTTTTTTTCTCTTTGAAGTTTTATAACACGTTTTTAATATTGAAAATTTAGATCTATAGTGACGAAAAAACTTTGGGAATATTTACAATAGTTTCCAGGAGCAGAAATTTAAGCACTTTCTAATATGTATGCATTTCGATCCTCGTTAGATATGCTTCTTATTATATATATTTCTTTGTTTGTTTTATATCATCCTGGAGGATAAGGCGGAAATATAGTTAATGTTAGAGTATGAAATTAAGACGTCCTTCTACCATTATAGAATTATATTAGGCTATTCTATCACCACCTTTCAGCCCAATTAAATAGTCAATAAATACTGGTCTCCAATTGAAGATACGTATGAGCAAGACAAAATACTTTATTAACCACTAAAGAATAGATAAGGCCAATCTCTCTCGTATACCACTTAACTCATCAATCTTACATTATTATAAAGTCTTAGCTCACCAAACCACTCGTTAGTAATAAAGTCCTAGTTCACCTAACTAATCAATCTGATTCGAACACTTCTCGACAACTTCGGATTCGTACCTTACTATTTAGATTAAGAGTCACTTTAATCCAAAGGATTAATTACGATGTTTCAATCCAAATTAAGTATATCTATCAGCGTGCCGTTATCCTCTATCTCTCTTCTCTTTCTTACAGTTCTATTTCATTTACACATGTCTACCTCTAATTCAATTTAATGCACTTCTTATCATCATACTATTTATTTAATTACATTTGTTTTAGTTGAGAAGAAATTGTAGTTTTGTGCAATTTACACACACACAAATTACCTAAAAATCCCCAAGGTACAGATGAAAAATCGCGAATAACCTTATGTCATATAGTTAACCGCCAGATCTTTCGTATTCATGATAAAATGTACTAGGGATATTGTAAAGGCTTACTTATCATTAAGATATAACCAAGACATTAGGATAAAATTTATTTTGCATATTAATTGATCCTTATCTACATAATGTTGTAAGTTATTCACGTTGTGTTATTTCGTTTCAGGAAGCCATAGATTGCAGCAACCTACAGGATTGTAAGGTTTATTTATTTTATTGTGATATCGTGAAGATTTAATTTTTACAAAAGCAGTCGAGATATCATTTATTATTCCTAAGACTTCTTTACATACAATCAACACCCAGAGTTCTCCCAGTGTTTCTTGATGGCTGCGGTAGCTTAGTGGTCATGGTAGTGGGCAGTTTTCATCGTGTCGTAGATTCGAACCTTCATGCCACTAAAACCCCGCCATGTAACCGAAGCTGATGCACATTAAATTTGCCGAGGCTCAAAGTCTTCCCGTTAGTGTGGTGAGGAAGTTAGGAGAGGGGGTTCAGCTGAGATGTCGTGAAAGTCACTTGATCACGGTCCACGTTGCCAATAGCCAAAATAACTTCAACAAAACCAACCAACTAACCAACCCAGTTTTTCTTTCAAAGGCTGTCATTGTAGAACTCATGAGATTGAACTCCTATCTTCTCCAAACTGAGAGATAGTTAAATATATGTCTTCCAGAATCTAACCAATCAACATTAATAGCTAATTTCCCTATGATGTACATAAGGATAAATTAATATATGAAATAAATTTTTCCAGATATCTCGGTTATTTCTTAGTAATACAGGGTGCAGCAGAAATAACTCCCCAATATCAAACATGTATAATAAAGCAACGATTTGTGCTATACAAAATTTTATTTCTCAATTTCGAAGAATATTTACCATTTTTTTTTCACATTCACCTTCACTTCCTTTAGAAAATGATGTCACCTAAATGCCAACTTTCTGCCAGACTTCAAAAATCCTTAGATTTTTGAAGTCTCATTCAGAAGTTCCTCATTATCACCACGTCATTTCTTGCGATAATGTCTCAATCTCTTGTGGATACCAGCTTTCAATTCCTCCGTTGTTCGGGGTTTATACTGGTTGTTTTGTGTTTTGAGATGCCCCTGGAGAAAACAGTCGCAAAGCGATAGATATGGGGAACGTACTGGCTATGAAAAGTCACCTCGCAGTGAGATCAGACACACCGAAAACTTTCAGAAAATCCATCAATACTCTGGCTATGTGGGTTGTGATATCATCTTTTTGAGACACACAGCTCAATTCCTATACTCGCCCAGTTTCAGTTGCTGGAAGTTACGTAACATATCCACATAACACACAGAGGTTATTGAAACTGCTTAGCTAGCCTCTTCTACAAAATATATGCCTAAAACCCGAAATCTCCAACAACTCACTAAACAGTAACTCGATCACTATGAAGCGACTATTTACAGATTTCTCTTGGATTGTTCGGAACCGAATAGTGAAAGTTATACTTGCTCACGCAGTCAGACAAAAGAAATTATACTTCATCAAATTCTCCATTTTTGAAACATGCCTCAATCACGAAAGCACGATGCTCACCCCTCCACAACATGATGGCTACTGAAATGTTAAAACATCTGCTACTCAAAGCCACTTCTTAATTCATGGCAGACAACTTGCACCGGAACAGTGGTAGTGGGAAATCCGGGAGTTATTTCTGCTACACCATATAATTGAAATTGTCTGATGCCCTTATGTAAGAAAAAACAGTAGGAACAGAAAACTCTTGAAGAAAGAAAAATGTTTGAAATTGGCTATTTTAAGCTTCTGTATAGGTACTAAAGTAAGATATGACCTGGTCCTAATAAGAATAAAAAAGGTATAGGCTAAGTAATACACATATTTATCTATATTTATAAATGGAAGAATTTCTGTGGTGAGGGGAGGCGACTTGTAGCTCAAATACAGAAAGAATTAGAAGCATGAAACATAGTGAGCTGAAATGATGCGTGATGATAGTGTTCTTTTTGAAGCGATTTTTTAAAAAGTAATTCACTTTAGTTTTTCAAATTTAATGTTGAAAAATATGTTGTATATTTTTAGAATGCATCATAGTCTAGCACTAAAACGAAACTTAGCAAGACTACTATTCTTGTCCAATCAAATCAGAGATATCTAATTTTTATACAAGAAAGCTCCGTGGACCGTGCAAACCAATCAGCCGAATTTGGCGAAAGTATCGAAAATAGCACTGAAAAGCGGCAATTTTTAATGTTTTTAGTTTTAATTTATTTCATCCAAAAATATATCGATTTAAACGACAAGGTGTTTTTACAGTATACGGAATGCGCATTTGCCTCTTTTAAGAAAAGAATTAGGCACAATATGAATGTATGGATTTTCTAGCAACTAAGAGAGTTTTCTTACTTTTTTACTTCTCCTATTCTCTGAGGAAGATTGCACTATCCTAGGCATAATTGGGGCACATATTGTGTCACATGACGTTATGGCCTATTTTTTGTTTCTAAAAATGTTTTACGCATGGAGTTCTTTGAAGAAAATATTAATTATTTATTTGTTTGTTCTTAGTTTTAGAATTACAATTATTTTCCGATTGAATAATTGCAAAATTTTTTAATTTTAAACCAGAAATGCCCTCGTGTAGAAACACACATACTCCAGTCAGAAGCAAATTGAAATATTAAACTCCAATTCAAAAAAAAAAAAATCCTAGGAATTTTTTCAATTGTTATTATGTTAACTGTGCATGGGTATTATATGGCCGTTGTAGCTGAGTGATCATGGTAATGAGCTAGCGGTCTGTGCGTGTTTTCGTCGAAATCAAGACTCAAGTCCCGATGCCACTAAAGACTCAAAATGTTGCTGGAATGATACACGTTAAATCTGGTCGAGACTCCAAATCCTCCCATTGGTTTGGTGTAGAAGTTCAGAGAGAGGTCTCAGTTTAGGTATCGTCCCTGTTTCTTGGCAGATTTTCAAAATTACAAGAATTATATGCAATCGCCCTCTCGTCGATTCTAAATGCGACGTTATTAAACAATTAATCAATATATTTATCTATATGGGAATTATGTATATTCAAAAACGTTAAGAGAATTCGTTGAAGATATATGGCCATGATTAACTCCATGTTAGGTATCTTTCCATTTTAGTCTTAGAATTATGGAACCAACGATTGAAATCTCTTTTCTGTATTTGTTATTTTATAAGGTGACATAATTTAAAGTGATAATTATTTTCAAAAAATAAATGTGTTAAACATTTCAAATTGAAATAAATATTTTTCTCGTTTGTTATGAGTATATAATAAATGGACAAAATATATATTCACTACTCTTACTTCTCATTTGAATGTTTTTTCTATATCTTTACAATTTTTAGTGACGGGCTCACGGTGTGCCCTATTGATCTTTCTGTATTTTCAACCTTTCTATCCTTGTCGTTCTAATTCACTTTTTCCCTACTATTACAGAATTTTGTCCAGATCACGAGTACGAGAAGATTTGTTTTCAAAATTCTCTTATATGTATTAACTTCATCTAATCTCAAAATGTTTCTGAGATAGATGAATGTTTGTCATGAACAAATTTTTTCACTTCATCATTAAAACCAAACAATACTTCTCAATTATTTGAAGAAAAATTTTAAATTTTATTAGCAAAATTTTATTCCACTTCTGTTTTTTAGAAACATACCTTTATTTTTATTTTTCTTAATATTTTACTTTATTGTGTTCTAATTCTGATTGTTGTTTACTTTTCTTCACTTGATTTCCCCCCTTTAACTTATCTTTAAACTTCAGACAAGAAAGATTTCCAATTTTTTAACTGGCAACAATAGTTCCTTTTATTCTTTTTAATTTCTTTTGCATTACCTTCACGATCTACGCAGTTTACTTTTAGTGCATCAAATCACTACGCGATTCTTACTCTCGAGTGTAAACTAGCTTTCTTACATACTGAAAAATGAATATGTTGTAAAAGTGATATTTTAATCTATCTTGCCTCTTAAATTTATCGAAAGTATTTTTTATTAGACGTTAATAGTAATAATTATATATATTACATTAAGTTTAATATTTCAATCTTGAAACATTATGTGAGTTGCATAGCATGTAAAAATTAAATTTTGGACTCTGCGAATTCCGCAAATTAGCGAAATTAACACAATGAAATTCAAACACATTTCTATTGAAAATGCATATTCCACTTTTCGCAATGGAATTTGTTATGCGTTTCAAATATTTCTGATGGATTTGTAAGAAAAAAAAATAATCACATGGATTATTTTTGTCATGTATGGATTTTAGATAAACATTTTATATAATCCTTTCACAAACAATCTGAAATTTTAGGAAATTTTACTTTAATATCATTAAACACTTTAAATCTGTATGAAGTTATTTATGAATAATAACTTCTCCCTGGTGAGCAAAAAATGATTTCTTATCTGTTTCCTTATACTTGGATTCAACAGTTTCTCTTCCCATTGGTATTAATTATATCCCATTCAAATTATTTATATTTTTTCTTTGTGGAAATTGATGATTATTTATTGTTTCCCACAGAAGCAACTCGAGGATTATTGGCGACGGACCTTTACAATTTTGAACTTCGGTCAAGTGACGAGGACGATCCCTGAGTTGGCACCTTACTATTCTAACTTCCCCACCAAGCGTTGGGAGAACGAGGAACCTAGATAGATTTAACATACCTCAGCCCCAGTGCAAGGTGGATCTTTAATTATATTAGGATTCGAACCCACCATTCGACGAAATAACAACCACTTCGAGATTAAGACTAAACCTACTAAATTACCGCGCCTACTATTTCTGCAAAGAATTCACTCTGATGATTTTTAGTCCTAGAAGAGATTTTATATCCTCTACCAACATTTCAAAATATATTAATATTTCGGATGATTCCCCAACTTTTCCGAGGTGCACTTTTCATCTAAGTATCAAAAGTATTTTCAATCAAGGAAATGGTAAATATCTACTATCATCGGAAGTTCTGCTTCGAAATTCGTAGGAATTTCAATTTAACGACTAAATATATTCAAATAGATGTTTCCAAATCTATCTTTCGTTTGCCGACATATCCTTTCATATTACAAATTTCGTTTTCCTTCATCTTAGGAAGTCCGTTACACGTATAAAATTTATGTTTCGGTAGCTTTGCGATCAAAGAGATAGATCCATAGCGGTAAAGAACTAGCGATACCTATAAATATTTTTTTAAAGAATTTTCCTTGTAGGGAAAGAATCTGAATAAAATCACAGGAAAAATTGTTTGAGCAAAACTAATTAAATTCCTGAATTACAAAATGCTGAGTATTTTGAAAGTATATTTGTGTTTCCGATGTTTTGAAATTCCTTTCTTTTCGACTTACTTCTAAATATGATTATGGAAGTTAAATTGAAAAGAGACTGTTAATTAAATGCTTTTAAAACTTTCCATTAGCTTACGAAGGAAAAGAATGCGATCTTGATACTGTTAAAAAACTGAAGTTATTTTATGCCACACTTAAATAACCCTTTAATACTTAAATAACACGTTTTAAAATTATAAACGCAACTAAAAATTCATATCTAAATAGTAAAAAATCTATATATACATTAAAATGAAAATAACTCATATAATAACTCCGGCCAAAAACTAGTTTTTTGACCATCTTCTTTCAAACTCTTCCACTTTGCGTAACATAATTATTTTATACCTTAAATTTTAAGAACAAAAGGGAACGTTGAGGCAAATTGATTTTTTTTTTCATTAAAATAAAAATTTAAATTAAAAATTTATTTTTCATTAATTTTTTAACAAAATAATAATTAACAAAAGGGAATTTAAGCAATGACCTCTTCACCTTAGCGACGGATTAGGCGACTATTTGGTGACTTGACGAGGAACTTGGCATAAAATTTAATTATTTAAATAATTAGTTTTAATCAATTAATATTTATTAATTATAATACTGTGTTACTATAATTAAAATACTGTGCTACTATAATTATAATACTGTGTTACTATAAGTTTTAAAATTGACTAAAATTAAAGTATATTGAAAATAAAATTTTGCTTGGAAGTATTTTGCGTTTCTGATTAGGTACCCGGGTGTACTCACTCCTATCTCAAATGTTGTATTTATGGGTTTTGCACGTAATTATAATTACTAGTCAGGGAGGGTAAGTTCTATTCAAATATAATAATAATTTTTAATAGTTTTCGTGCTTATAATTTCTGTTAATTCTTTATTTTTTTTATGTTTAGAGGCATAAAAATAATTATTTGTAAACTAAGTTATGGTATACTCTTTCACCCTACTTTCCCCCCCCCCCATTGTATTCTCTGAAATGTTAACAAGTGTCTGAAATGTTGACAAGTAAACAAAGTCTTATTTTGATTATATACCCTGGTGAAATAAATTAAGAGAATTTGCATATTTTAACGAATTACAAGAAAAGAACTAAACTGAAGGAAATACCATTGTTTCTAGATAAAAATGCAAATCTTGTACGGCAAATACGTAAGCGTACACATGTGTGTAGGCGGAGCCAGCAGAAAAACATGCTTTATAAACAAATGGAGGGTAAGACGAATTTCGTTCGCTAGCACACCTTGGCAAATTTCTTGGTGTTATTTTGCAGCAATCGGTTTAATTCACATCGGAACAGTAAAACTGAGTAACTACCAACGTTTAGATGATGGAATTAGGTGGAGAATTGTGGGGAGGTTAGAGGCAGGCCAATCGCAAGTCCAGATATGCAGATAGTTTAATTTAACTCCCAGCGTCGTGTGTAAACTATGGAAACAGTTCCAGGATACTGGATCCATCGAGAGAATGCCTGGGCAAGGTCGTCCAAGAGCCACGATGGCAAGAGAAGATCGTCATTTATCCATTTTAGCGAGACGTAACAGATGGGCTACAGTTTCTCAGCTCTCTCGGGACCTGTATGCAGCCACAGGAACCCATGTAACAAGGGTGACTATTTCCAAAAGACTGAATGAGAGAGGGTTGTTTGCCAGAAGATCGGGTGTTTGCGTCCCACTCACATCTACTAACAGGAGAGTCCGATTAGCATGGTGCAGGCAGCATAGTGATTGGAGTATGGAGCAATGGGCGACCGTTCTGTTCACTGACGAGTCCCGTTTTAGCCTAAACACCGATTCTCGCCGTACTTTCATATGGAGAGAGCCAGGGACCCACTACCTACCTTCTAATGTTCACGAAATTAACAATTATGGCGGTGGAGGTGTAAGGGTCTGGGTAGGCATCATGTTAGATGACGGCATACCTCTCCATGTCTTTGACAGAGGCTCTGTGACTGGTGTGAGGTATAGGGATGAGTTCTTGGATCCCTAAGTTTGCCTTTTCCGAGGAGCAGTGGGCCCCGAGTTAATCTTATTGGACGATAACGCGAGGCCACATAGAGTTCTTCTGGTCGACGAATTTCTCAAGAGTGAGGATATTCGCCGGATAGATTTGCCAGCCAGGTCTCCAGACTTCAATCCTATACAGCATATCTGGTACACTCTGGGGAGGGCTATTGCAACTCGCAACCCCCTCCGAGAACCATCCAGGAACTGAAAACAGCGTTGGTGAATGAGTGGGACCAATTGCCACAGGCACTGATAAACTGCCATATTTCCAGTATGACATCACGCAGCAAGGCACGTATAGCTGTAAGAAGGAACCATACCCCCTATTAAACAATTTCTTTTGTGTATTATGCAACCGCTGTTTCAGACCTTCAGACTCCCATGAGTGTTACGCACAAACATGTGTGTCTATTATAACTATTGAATGCTTATTTTGTTTGTATTATATCAACTTATGTTCACACCAAATTTTATTAAAATCTGTCCAGTAGTTCTGGAGATCGTAGATAAAATATGAACATTCTCTTAATGTCTTACATCAGTGTATGTATGTGTTCATTCCTAACCTCTGAAAAATATTTCATAATTCATGCATTTCATCTGGATGCTACGAATTGGGAAAAGTAAACGTTATAAATTATTTGCTTGCAGTAAAATCAATCTATTTATGCAATAAGGGGAAATAGGTAATCATTTAATAATTGGTCATTCAAATGCTGTGGTTAAGTGCAAACTTTTCAGCCAGTTTATGAAGAAATAATTACAGATGAAAAATGGGCTGCATCACGAGTTTCTCCTCAACTAACATGTTTTGAGTTTTCTGTTTGAATTGTTTAAAGTAAACATTTCGACCAACGAAATGATGTAGATAAAATTTAAGTTATGGTGGGATAGGGAGTCTGATACAAAATCAAAGTGAGACATTAGAACCAGGCGTTCATTATTTGAGAAACGATTTAGGAATCTTAGAATAGGATTAAGGATAGGAACCCTAAATTCCAGTTAGTTTACTCACTGGAACCCGAATGCGTTGGTAAGCATTGGATTAAATTATATTCTAAATGTTAGTTCAAACACCTTCAGAAAGTTCAACTGCACAGATAGCAATATTTTACAAGTGAACTTTAATATTCAAGAAAGTGAATTAAAGTAATTACACTCATCAATATACTATGTATGACTCTTTCTAATTAAAATTAGCAATGATATCACCTTAAACTTTTTCAGGTCAATGAAGTTCGTAATAGCAAGGCTTGGTACAAATCACTACAAGGAAATAGAAATTCACTTTTAGCCGCAAGAATCTATATCAAACGTAAAAATTGCCTGGATACTTTATTGACACCAGAGCATGTTTTGTTACATATGCCCCAGTCTTGTGTGTTTGTAAAGATGTAATGTCTAAAGCGGACCTTGCATTATTTATGGACGCAATGACCACAATTTATAATTAAAAGTTTTGTGACCATAAGAATTATTTTAAGAATATCAAATAAATAAAAAATGATGAATTAAATGTGATTCAACGGAATAAAAATCTTTTCGCAGACAAAAAATGACTCTTTTGGTACAATTGAACAAGTTCCTTCTTGACATTCATATATATATAAAAATCATGCTATTATTTATAATAAAAAAACCAAACCATACTAGAAGTTTGTTGTAAATTCACTCTAAATTAATTTATTATTGCCAATAATCTACAGCTAATTTAATTTGACATCCTCAAGCAAAATCTTGAAATTTTCGTAATAACACTTTGCAAGTTTAAAACTTTCATATTTTTTGAATTTAAGTTCATTTATTTAATCAACTTTTTAAAATGCAAACTTCTTAAGCCCTGGCAATTAGCTTTTAAAGGGGAAGAAAAGACTTAAGTTGCCTTACGCTAGAATAAAGCAAATGAATTAAATCTTCATTACACTTCAAAGCAAAGTAAAAAAAAAATTACTTTCGACAAAACTTCTACTATTTGAAATAAAAGAATTCCGATTCATTACGCTCCAATTGGTGAAATAGTTTTAAGATTAAAGAACGCTTCTTTCAATTTCAATAGATGAAAATGGTGTTCATAGTTTTGAAGAACCATAAATTCCCTGCAAAACATTTCAACCAAAAGCACATTAATTAAATTTTTATCTTTATGGTAAAAAAGGCTTCAACGACTAGACCTTTTCAATCGAACTTTTAGATTAATTTTGCATTCATTCCGATTAAATCTTAAATTTAAATATTTCTAAAAAGTTGTAATGAAATTCTCTCGCACACTTTCGCTTCAAATAACTTATTTGGGACTATCATATGACACTGTTTGATATGGGAATCATTACCTAATAGATAAAAAAGATTGATTCGATATATTTATAAGGTACCGACAGTTTAATGATGGGGAAGTTGTTATAGAATGTGAAAAATAGGAAGATTAGAGTTACCATAACAGACATTTGCTCGAGCAGAAAAGAAAAGAAAATGAGATGATTAAACTTTAAAGTTGAATAATTTTCATTTATGGAACGTGTTGTAGGATCCAGCTTAGAAATTTTGTACTGACTCGGATCCGGTAATGTTGTATCAGGTAAGTAATAATTTATAATATTAATCAAAACGTCCGCATACGCGTATGGACTTGTTCCACTTTCATTCAAAAACCATATTGTGCGTTGGTTATTCTTAGAGGAAGAACAAGTTAAATTTAGCAGGCATGACTGTTTGATTATAGTTATTTGACTGACTCTTGCTTGTTTGATATTTGGTAAGTAATGGATTAAGTAAGATGATGGAGTAATAATTATGTTGAATCAAAAATAGCTTGCGATGAAGTTAGGTAGAATCTATTGCACCTATGTTATCTACCTTCTATGAATCATCGGGTGAAACGTGATTTTGCTGTAGCTAAATCGTTGAGGATTCAGTTAGTTTTGTGACAAATATTTTGAATGGTGCACGTTACATAAAAATATTTCTCCTAAACCCTAAAATGAAGGGTTAAAAAGTATACATTCATTCTGCCTTATAAATTTCAATAAGACAATAGTGTTAAGTTGAAATGAAAAAAATATTCAGTGCAGGCAGCGAAGGATTAATAACCGATCGGGCATTTAGAAATTGTTTTGTCAAACATTATTCAGGAGATAATGATCTTAAAAGTCGATTCGAGGGCGAGATATTATTCCGATATTGACGACAACCTTTTAACGGCAATATTGGAGCAACCCACTGCAATTAGCAAGATATTTAGTAGAAAGGTTGAATACTTCATATTCAACTGCTTGTCGCTACCGGAAGATAATAGGTAAGGTTGACACGTTAGGAGTATGGGTACTTCACAATCTCAGTGACCAGAATAAGGAAAAAAGAAGATGGAAAACAATTGCTACAAGTCTACTCTCACAAGTAAAAACCGAGCCTTTTTTCCTATGAAAAATGGCTTACGTATGACAGTATTGTCTGCAAAACACAGCAGCTATATAAAGATTAAACACCTGTACCGAATTCAAAACCAAACATCCGTTTGAAAAATATTTTATTGCGTGTATGACGGAATTGTAGAAGCGTAATTTTAAAGATTACTGCGGATGGATACATTCAACAGCTGCAAAGAATGAAAGAGAAACTCCGTGTAAAATATCTTGTACTCTGCAATCACAAACACGTCTTTGTTTTATTGATTCTACTAAAAAATCTTGAGCAAGTATGGTCTTTTTCCCATACCCATCTTACTCCCTGGATATTACCCTGACAGAATACTACCTTTTCTGTTCCTTACAAAACATTTTTGAATAAAAAGACGTTCAATTCTGAAAAGCTAGTCAGTCAAGTTGTTGAAAATTTCATTCAGTCTAAATCAACCACATTTTATAGGGAAAAAATTAAAATGTTGCCACAGAAAGATGGGAGAAGGTCATACATAATAGTGGTGAAAATGTTATAAATTAATACAATTCTGTTAATTAAAGGAAGCAAAATAATTTTTTGGTAAAAAATATAGAATTTATATGTTATTCGAACTAATACTTTTTAGGAATACAAAAAATAAATAAAACCCAGCGTTACAAAGCTGTTTAATGCGCTTAAATATTAAATATTTTTTTTTGTTTTGAAAGCGAATTTAGGGACAAAAACAAATGATAAATAAAAGATAAATGAAAACAAATTTTGATACACTTTAAAGTTTGCTTAACTTCTTCAGATAAGTATTTGATTTTTGACCCGAGTTGCCCGAACAACTTTTCTTTTAATACCTAGGGGTTAATAGGTTTCTTAATAAACAATAGTTAATGGTCCTCTTCGGTTACCTAAGTGATATTTTACTTCGGAGCTTTCTCCTAGTTATTCCATCATCTTTTCTTGAATTTTCAAAGTTTTTTTCTAGCTCATAGACTGATGTTTTTTTCGTAAATTAACTAATTTTTTACCGCCGCTTGTCTGTATTTGACCATGGTGCCACAAAAACTATCAGCCATTTATTGATGATAGATAAATAAATGATACAAAATGCGAAACATTTACGTAACAAAATGGATGGTTAAATTTTGAAACCATTTCATTAACACTGGGCCACACTGTTGCAAACATTGTCGCACCATACGAGCGGATACTTTGCGTGCTGCAAACATGCCCATTTCCTGACTAATGCTCCGTGATGTGGTTGTACGGTTTTGCAAAATATGCCTGTATTTTCGGGTGTTTGTCATGGGACAGCGTAGAGATCCTGTATGGCGTTCAGTATGACCCTTAGTAACTCTTTGAGTCCATATTCGCATGCCTGTAGTTAGAATTTGGCCAGTACGACGGGCAATACTAAGGAACGATTATTCACACTCTCTAAAGGCAACGGTTATGTCTCTATTGAATTCCAACACTTACTGGTAAGCATTCCTTCATCTTATTCGAAGCATAACACGATGTTCTGAGCAAACTCCGATGAGAACTCCCTACAAAACATTTCTTTTATGTAGTGCTTCAGATGTCATTTCTCTCACATGCATCATCTAAATGTTCTGAAATACGAATCTCTTCTTCCTTTCAGGAGATTTTGACGTTCCACAGATAATTCGTTTTTGGTGTTGCAGTTTTATTAGCCAGGGGTATAATTAAATCAGTCGTGATGATGAAAGTAACTGCAAATCTATTCTCGTTAACTATAATATCTTATCTAAATAATCTCTTATGTAAAGTAACTACAACTCTATTCTCGTTTTCTCAAATTCAGAAGTCTGCTACATATTTAGGGAATTTTACTTTTGAAGAAAATCATATTGATTTAATATTTTTAATTTTATAATTTCTCTTCTTTCTCTCTTTTCTTTTTTATGTCAATATTATTCATCTATGCATTTATTTAGAAATACTTTTGTTTTTAATTGATTTTCCTCAAAACAATAATTAATTTCCGAATAACAGAGTCGTTTACTTACGATTGAAAAAATTAATCGCTTTTCTAACACAAATTGCGGTTGTTAGTAGTATTTATTATTTTTTGGAGTGTAAATGCTTAATTAAACGTTCAATGAGTCTTTGTCACTGTGTTCCATACTAACATGACAAATTTCTGATACGAGTTGTATCTCAAGTATCCATTAGCTATTAATTTTGTAAATACTTTAAACCAACTTCTTTTTTTGCTCTATTTGGATGAAGGATTATCTTTTACACAATAGTATAATTAATACGACGAAGAAAGGATATGTTTTCAATATTAAATAATCCTACCTTTCAGTTATTGATCTGAATAATAAATAATTTATAGTATAGTCCGCTTCATTCTTACACCTTCAAATACTCGCAATCACTCTAACTGATCATTTCCTATTTACTACATTTCTTATATAGTAAATCTAATTTTTATAAATGCTGGTTCATTCACTCAGCGTAGTTCTCATTTCGAATATCATAATAAAGTAGGCTCAAACATTAGTGAAAGAGTAAAGTTGCTTAAGAATCCGTTACACATTTCCCCCAACGTATTAGAACTTTCTGTTCTACTCAGAAATTTTTTTTCTCTCCAAAAAATATACATTAGAGAAATAACGTCTAACCTAACCACTATTTCTCTTCACAAGCCTTGGAAACTTTTAATAAATTGAATTCCTTAAGATAAACCCTCGACCTAGACAAATGAAACAGAATCTACGAAAATTAGATGAACAAAACAAGTGTAGGGAATTGAATGGAAGAAACGTATACGTAAGCGAAGCTAAACTGAATGCATGAAAAGTTGAATGTTAGTGGTTAGAGAAGAGTTTTGTATAGTGTTTAGTCGTGGCTCACGTGTGTACAATTGCACAAATTGACGGACATTTTAGAAGAATCTTCTATAGTGAACGGACATTGGTACATTTGCACAAACCACCATTTTTTTGGACTTAACTCGTTTGAACCTAAGCAAATAGATAAAAGATCCATTTGATTATTATTCCAAGCTAGATTTCGGGTGCATTGAGGGTTCGTAGACAGGGAATGAGCTTTGCTTATAGATAATTGAAGCAATTCATATAAATTTTTTTTAAAAAATATAATGATCTGTTTCTTCTCAATTGGACTGGGATTTTTCGGATGCATAAACTTTTCCGTAGTGACTATTTAGCTTGTAGAAGATGGCAGCTTAAAAGAATAATAGGGAGACCTAACATAGTACAGAATGTCTATTTGTAATTACTCAGACAATTATTTCAATTATTAGTTTCAAAACTCACTCCTGGACCAAGAAAATATTATTGTTATTCACAAATAAGGCGAAGAGATGTTTAAAACTAAATGAAGATATGACACTTGTAAAATCAAATCTGAATTTATAACTCCAGAGTTATACGTCACATTTAATACTTGTATATTACGTTTCTGAAGGTTCATCAGTGTATAAACTGCTCTTCCTTTTACAATGTAAAAGGCACTTTAGGTGTAGCTGGTTGATTTTTTTTTTCACGAATTTACTTACCTGCCTTAATATTTAAATTTCTTACTAATTTTCCTACTAAGTTAAACAGGATTAATTAAATTTACAAGAAACACATTAATTAATAAAATTTATGAAATATGTATATAAAGGCAAAATGGAATTGAATATAGGGTTAGTAGTGATTGAGTAGTGTAGTTTGTAATGAGTGGCCGGAAGTTGGTGTAAGAGTGTGTTCTCGTGATCTTATCGTACGAAGATTGAAGATTATCCAGATAACCTCCAAATGAAAAGGAAAGACAGGAGTCGAAAGATGTGCCTGAATTTTCAGAATTTACATTTTAACTCACTCGAACCCAAGTGAATGGGTAAGAGTAGCACTGATTATTCTTGTAAATTAGATTTAAAGCGCTTTGAGTGTTAGTAATCAGACAAACAGACAAATTATCAAACATGTCAGAATTTGTCCTTAAAATAAAAATGACCGTTCCTTCTATTGAGCTTGAATATGTGCATTCTTTTACCTAGACATTCATTTAAGAGCTATTGAATTGTTAAAATGTGAATGATAAGGAAGTGCTACAATTTGTAATTATTTTACTAAATGGTTGAATAATAATAAATATTTAAAACTTTTAGGTAAAATATTTCTCAAGCTATTTATTGATTACCTTGAAATAAATGTATCAAATTTTACTACATGGACTAAATTTCTATTACATTTTGTATCAAACATAAATTCACGAAAACCTACTATTACCTTAGAAATAAACCAAGTACTCGAAAATTTTTATCAATTTAACATCTTAAAATTGAATTATGAATCGATAAGGGTCCAGCAGTCATTAAAGAATGCACTCATCTTCGAAAACTTTTTACATTAGTCAGCCAATCTATTTCGCAAAACCATCATTAGGACTAAAATCAAATGGTTTCAAGCTGAGAGAAACATGCATAATGAAGGATCCACGTGGCTAAGTATATTCATAATGACTTACTTGGAATAAGAAACAAAGCAAATGGAAGTGCAAAGAGCAGACGATTTCTTCTTTCTGTATTTTGGAGAGATTAATAGAAAACTCGAGCTGTTGACGAGTGACTTTTACTAGCTGAAAAAGTCAGGTTATTTAGAGGGAAAGCTTGTTCTATCACTTTAAAATTATCGTATTTAGTGAATATTATTATATTTTTGAAAAAATTGAAGGAACTTATGTTTCCTGTCTTTTGAAATTTTCTTTGTTTGCAATATTCTTATGAATATTATCATGAAAAGAGCTGATTTGTTTGCACTTCAGTTTTAAATTGGTGTTTTTCACAGTGGTGAATAATTTGCGAATACCTCAATGGCATTTATTTGTGAAATATAAATGTAAAACGTTTTTCGTATTTTATATATTAGGATGTTAATTGTAGATATAATTTTCAGTTCAAGTGTTTAATTACATAATCAAAGCATGTTGCACTTGCGAATTGATATTTAGTTTTTAAAAATTCATTTTAGCCATGCATTTTCAAACAGCAATTCTTAGATCTCTCTGTTCAATTTGTAAATTATTATTTTTTAAAACATATGATTTAGTGTTAAATGTCCATCGTTATTACTAAGACAATTATTTCATTTATTAGCTCCTAAACTCACCCCTGGTTGTTTATAAATATAATGCAGAAGTGTTTAAAACTGCACGAAGTTATAACTCCTGTAAAATCAAATCGAGATAATAAGTACCGAATTATGCACTTTATATATCTTCAATGCATGCTACATTTCATTGGATCTACTTATGCGTAAGCTGGTCTTTCTATAAGAATACGATAGGCACATAAACGTGATGATTCTGATACGTTTCAGATGTTTTCGAAAGTTTGTGTTTTATTAAATAAAACTTGAAAAGTGAAAGCATTTAAAAATCCCAGATAAAAGCAATTGCCATACTATTGATTACTTTGAGAGATATCCATCACATTGTTAATTAATTTTATTAATGGTCTGTTAAATTGTATCAAATGTAGAAAGAACATTCACATAAAAAATTACCATTACTTTAGAAATAAACCCAGAACCTTTCAAAATTATCAATTTAGCACAATTTCCAAGTTAAATTATTCACTAAATATAGAAATGGGGTCAAGGGTTGCAGATGTCTATGAAAACATTTTTTCCCGTTCACTGCAAATCGCAGAACCGTCATTAGAGCTAGAACGAAACATACATAATGGAGGAACAAAACGTCTGTGTATAATCTATGGGATTTACTTGTAATAAGAAATAAAAAAATGGAGCTTTTCAAAAGAGGAGGCAATTTCTCCTCTTGAGTTCAAAGGGATCATAAAAAACACTCATGCTGTTTAACTACGGAACAATGCTGAGTCAGTACAAAGAAAGTTATTTGGTGGACATTTACTTTTCTTGAGATTGGCCAAGGATTTACTTTTCTTGAGATGGAGGGACAAGCAGCGACGTCTTTAATGTAAATTTGTTGTTTCTAAATATAAGTGGAAATCAGAAAATAAGTTATTTTAAAATAATAGAAAAAGAAAGTCTTTAAAATTCAGTGCAAAGACTATAAACTTAATAAACTGTTCTTCTTTCACAATATGATGTATAAAGTACAGATGGGCTTGTGTTTTGTTTCACCAATCAAATCTTGCCACCATTCATTTCATATTAAAGAAAATGAAAAGTCTCCATCTCCAATTCCAATTTATATGATGATTGTGATTCCACCATTTTTTTATGATGACCTCCAAAATTTCGTCTTTTAATTAAACTTCAATCTTGGATTTATTTTCTTGAAATTCTTTCTTTTTAATTTGTCTTCTTTCTCCGATTTATTTGAAGCCTACCGATTTGTATAGCAGTGACTTGGATATTGTTTTGTATTTTTAGTCTTAGTTATTATTTCCATTATATATAAAATCTTTACTTATTGAATTACTAAATTACTTACTACTAAATAATTGTAATTTACTTATCTTTTCCTACAATGTTTATTAAAAAGAGTTGAACATATTCCATGTTAGCTTGCTTTGTCAAACCCCAGAACATATTTTTTTATTACTAAATTAATTTTAATATTTTAATTTTCAGTTATGAGTTAGAAGCTCAAAAATGATTCTGTTTAATATATTTTTTGAGCAGAAATTTACTGAATTTAAGTGTTAATAACTGTTTGTTCTGCACTTGTTTTAGTGAAATTTAGAATTTTACAATTGACTTGACAAAACGTCAAATCATTCTTTAAGAAACGAATACCAGATATTTTCTAGTGAATTAAAAGCGGTTGAACAACCGCATAAAAAAGCAAAGAAGGCCTTGGAAAAAACCGGACAACTGTTTGATATTTCACAAAGATAAAATTGAGAAATATCAAAAGTCCCCGAGATTACTATTCTATTAACGACTATTTAAAAACTAAGATTAGCATTCGAAAATTAAATGTTCTTATACGATGACTTTTCAATCCCTTCATCATTCTAAAGATAAATAACACCGTAACATTTCAAAGGTTTTAAGTCCTATTCACTGTTTCGGCAAAATAAAAGAAGCAGAACAAAGCGTTATCTACTCGAACAAAATGTTTGCTGTAACTTTAATAAAGAAAATAATCACAAACTGCGTTCTCTCTCTCTCATATATATTCAATTCCGAAAATAAACCTAGAATATCAAGTAAAGGTGCATAGCCACATAAAAGAAGCGAAAGCAAAACAACTTTTTAAATTCTCAACATAAATGAAGTTCAGAATCATTCACCTGGAATCTATTTAAGAACAAGTCAAGCATTAAATCCAATCATTGGTTGTTTCGAAGATTTGCACTACTTCTTTCATACGACAAAATTTATACTTCAAATAAGAATGAGTATACGGGGTTTTAAATTAGATGAGGAGTATTCCAATTCAGACAAATCAATTTAATAGGACATAACTAATTCCAAATCTTGTTTGAAATAAAATAGGAACGTCTTTTCTATTCAAACAATCATTTGTACAGATTCGAAAATAAATTAAATAAGAGTAAAATTAAGTTGTTCGACTTTTCATATTGTTTTTTTATGTCGGCGTGTAACACTTTTATTAAAATTAATCCTAACATAATTGTACCATCAAAATATGCTGATCTCATTTCTAGATTAGAATAGTATTTAAGTTTGATCATGTTATATTTTCTGTTAAAATATTGTGAAGGAAATGCTATTATTTTTATTACCTAAAAATAAATAACACATAAATTACAAATTAAATACAATTTTTAAAGGTGGAAATGATAATGAAATATAAGTTTTCTTTGATCCGGCTCGTTCATACCTCGACTGTGTTGGATTTGTGATTCAGCCGAATTATCGAACGTCAATATAATTTTAGCCTGAAAATTAAAGATAAACCCCTTTAGTTATTGATTTAATGATTAAAATTTATTTACGCCAAAAATGAACTGAAACATACAATGTAATTATGCTAAGAAATATTTCATCTATTTCTGGTAACGACAAAATTAAATAAAAGAACACTAGACATCAATTCAATTGAATACAAAGTTGTGACGTTAAGTTGAAACAAGTTGTGACGAGCTCAACTCCAGTCATAGACTTATATTTAGTTTTATTATCACTCGAAAAACATCAACTTTGAAAGTATTTTACTGTACAAGTACACAGTACGAACGCACAGTTTTAATAGTGTACAAACATGATATGAAACTCCTTAGAAAACACGAAATTAAAACTGACGGTTACGATAAACGTTGTTCAAAAATGCAAGCAGTGTTGTATTGCAGCCTGGAAGACAAAATCGACAAACGGTTGAACCCACAAAAAAAAATAGTGAAAAAGAGAACGGCTCGTTCGGTGGCGGATTACAGAATGTGCCGATCCAAATAATGCCGGATTTAAAAGTTGTTACTGTAAGACGAAAAAGAAAAACTCTTAGCTTTAGAACTTTTCTCGAACATATTTTTCTTGTTTATTATTTATTTATTTTACTATCACACATTTCACGGAACACAAATGGAATTCATTTGTAAGATCTCATTTTATACTAAAGAATTTCGTTTTATTTCTTTTTAGAAAATAAAATACATACTCGTAGAGGTGGAAACATATATATCTATTAAGTTTAGCACCTATTGAAATATTTTTGGAACCATAAAATTGAACAATAATGGAAAAAAGACCCTCATAGATCACGTTAGAAAATGTCTCAGGAATAATTTTACTTTCCCTTCTGCCAGAAGTTGTTCTGTCAGTTTAAGATTTTTTTTCCTCAACAGAGTTGTCAGTGTTCGCTATGAAGAAAAAGAATTTGTTTCGACTGGACAATTTTTATTCTGAGCCATTGAGTGCTTTTGTTTTTCATGGCATGAAAGATTGAGGTTTGACATTATTATTAAATATCTTTTTCCTAATCACATTATTTTATTTGACAAATTGTAATGGCCACGAGAGAAAAATGAAACGTGCCTTCTACTTTAAAAAATATAGTAACAAATATTGAACTTTATCTGAAATTTAAACAGACTGGAATGTTTGATTGTCAGATTGTTTTTGGTTGTAAAAGTAAAGATTTGCAGCATTTGACATTTTTATTAAATTTCCGTAAAATATAATTCTATTAATAAAACCATTCGCATGTATATATTAATATATTTTTATAGAATAAATTGCTGTATATATAGCGTACTGCATCTTCCCCTCTCAAATCTTTTTTTCTTATCAATAATCATTGAAAATTTATTTGTTTCATACGATTAAATTTTAATACATTCTTATAAGAGTTTAATTTTTGATTTGTGCAGAAATATATACAATGCAATATTTATTTGAGAAACGTTGCTAGCTGAAAGGAATTTGAGTATTTATATGCAAATTAAGATAATTTTCTGCATTTTTCCCCTTTCTGGATATACCTTCTTTAAATAAGCATGAAATTTACAAGTTCGATGCATTTCTTTGACTTTTCCAATCACTTTGGGCGAACTGTCTTTAGATAAACAAAGCTTAAATGCTTTCTGGGAAGCCTTTTCGATTGTTTCCTACATTCGATTCTCCCTCAAGCATATAGAAATTAATACTTGTCTCTATTTTTTCTTTCCACATAAAGTTCTTCGGTATATATGATAGACCCGAAATCCGTAATTTATTTGAAATTTTTGTTAAAAATAAACTTATTGACTTAGAGGAGTGTAGTTAGGACTACAATGCTTCTCCCGCTGAAACGTAAACAGGAAAGTGCAAAAACAAACAAAATTCAGCATAAACATTTTACGCATTTATTTCGTAGAAACTAATGAACAGTATTTATGAAAATACGCATCAATTATACAAGCTGCCCCAATTACCATATTTCAATGTGTGCTCGTTGTGGATCGAATCACAAGTTGTTGAAAATTCATATGTACATCGTCCAATGAGAGTTGAGGCTTACTCTATACGGCCAACCAGCGCTCCTCCTGTACTATGTGGGAGTATAATAGTATATTACTTTAAGAGGTTTGATTCGATAAGATATTGATCTAAGTGGTTGTAAGTGTCCAATATTTCCTTTGGTTAATTTGTAAATATATGTGTATATAAGTTACTTCAATAAATAGCATGTAGAAAGTATACTAGAAGAGTAACAGACTTGGGTGAGAATGAAAAAAGAAATGATAAATTCGAAAGTACAATATTATTAGTATAAAGAAAAACCACTAAAATGCAGATGCTGGACAGTGTTGCATGACACGAGTTATAATTTCTGATTTATAACATCAACACTAATCTTTTCAAATGAAACATATTTTTCAACTAAATTAATGGTCAGGCCACATGATCTATGGCCAAATTGGAAAAACATTTTTTTTTTTTACTTGAGCTAACAAAACGCTTGAGCACGCTCATTCATTACGATCCGAACCAAAATGTCGTAAGCCGATTAGTTGATTTTATAATAAATTTTAGAGTGGGTCCATAGGACGTTTCGTCCACTTTATATATTTTACAATTATTTGAATGTGAAATATGGTGACAAGCAATTTAATACAAATATGGCTCTTTCGCCGGTAAAATCAGCCACGTTTCCCAATTTGTGCCTCTTCCAATTTTTCAATACACTGTATTTTTCAGTATATCTTACAGAGCTTTAATATTATTCTAACGATAGACGAAGAAGACTTTAACTAGAATTTGTTATGATGTTCTTAATATGTAAATAAAACTATACCTAAGACATGATCCAGTTTGTTTGAAAAACAACTGAATAGCATTATTAGAATGAGCCATTTTTCTCCGTTTATGGTATAATCAAGTATCTCGTCTTCGTTCTAAATATAAGTTGTCTGTGTAACATAAGATATAATAATTCGTCAATTTTTTCTCCAGTAACTTTAATCTTTTGCAGCTACAATTCTTCCTCTTAGACTAATAAACATAGCTAAATATCGTTGTTGAAAAGTAGGTATTACGAACTCAAGCTTATAGAGCTGCTATTCGTTTTGTAGTTCAAAAATTTAGGCCTTCTAAAAATGGATCTTAAGTACTAACAAAGAATTACGTGACATGATATATTTTCTAGTATAGTTTCGAGATAATGTTTTCAATCATGATTTAGTGTACACTTAAAATCCTTTAAGGGAGAGAAAAATATTTTAAAACGTGAAATGCTTTTAGTATGGGATTTTGGAAACTATGGAACGTGGTATTAAAGAATATTTTTCCGAGGGGATATTCTCTTTAATAAAATTAATATATAAAAGCCCTTTTATAAAAATATGAATTAAGGAACTAATAAAAATTATGTAAATATTGCTGAAATTAAATTATTTATAGTAAATATGGAGAGAATGTATATCAAGAATCTTATATGAATATGAGTATGAACGTAAATATGTGCAGAAAATGTATACGGAAATTTATATGAACAATATATCTTTCAAGTTTTTAACTCTCGATAATTTCAGTTTCAAAAACAAAATTAAAATGTTTACTCTCAGGTTGGTAATTAATCATAAATAATTGAAATTACAGAAAACACATACAGTTAAATTCACTTCAAAACTAAAAACTTTAAATGTTTTAGTTTTGAACTGGATCTCGTCACTTAACCGAGGCTCAAAATATCGAAATTTATAGCCAATAAACCCCATGTTACGTCTCAGTGCAACGTAAATAGACAAATAATCAGATAAAAATCTGTTTCAATCTGGCAATTTTCAAGCACTGGATGAAGTGGGAATATCTAGTGTAAGTAATATCTTGGGAAAAAACATTTAATTTATTTTTCTTTCCTTCCGTGAATAATATTTTTAGCTTAAATAAAAATTATATTTATAATATCGAATTGAAATAATTTGTATTGTGCGATATCGAAGAAACAGAGAACTTATATTATTGATTTAATAGTTTGGTAATTGCTACGAGATATTTTTATCAGCTTTACAGATTATCGATGGAGAATGTTTTTCTGCGAGTCTTTCTCCTGAATTCAAGATGAAAAAAAAAAAAAAAAAGATTTCGCGATATTCTTCTTTGTATTGTATACATATCTTACTCGGATTGAATTATTTAAGCCGCACTTACTTGAAACACGAGGAATATTGGTAAAGAACCTCATAATTTTGAATCTGTATAAAGTGTCGAGGACGTCATTGGTGCTGGTACCCCTCTCTTCAAACTTCCCCATCAATACAACTCGAGAGCATTGTGCTACGACACATTTAACGTGCAGCAGCCTCTTTTCAAAATTGACCTTAGTGGCATCAGGAAACGAACTCACCATTAGATTTGAATAATGTCGACCATGATGACGTGGGTACCATTCCGCTCCAGAGGAATTCCGTTGGTTCTAAACCCAGTTTTCTATCAGAGAAAACCCTAACATGGATTATGTAAACATGTATTTTTGAGGCCCTGTAACAGGACGATAACCTGAGCGTCACCCTACTGTATAAATATACGCCAAGCGAACGTGAGGACTTTTATCCACAAATGGTTTATTTTGCATTAATATCTTCGAACGACGAGTCTTTAGAAAAATCCTAACTTGAACACACTATCTAAATTAAAATATCGCCTACCACCGGTTTGATATAATGTCCACTTGGTTACTGTCACGTAATCTTCTTTAGTTCAGTTCGAGGGTGTTTCAAAAACAGATTTTCATGACAAGTCGTTGCTAAGGCAAGTTGATATTACCATAGTGTTCTCTTATTTGTTGAATGGTGTCAAAAGATCGATTGTAATTTGCAGTTATTAGTTCTTATATCAAAATTTGATAGCTGCATGATCGAAGTGTCGTCGTCATTTTGCGAAGCGTCGTCATTTGATAAGACCTGGAGAGATCCAAGAACACACCGTTGATGAGACCTAGATTTCTCTTAATGCACGCCTAATACAGGCGGCTGGTGCGTTTTGGTTAAGGCATGATTTCAAGTCCTGATGCTACTAAACACCCCCTGTATAATGAGACTGATGCACGTTAAATCTGTCGACACTCCATGTCCTCACGCTAGCAAGGTGTTAAAATCCAAGCTAATAAGTTACTAGTCATAAAGGCTATGTAGTAATCTAGTCCATAAATGATATTAGTAATAAATATATTGGGCAATCGAACTGCCATTTGATTACTAAATAGAATACTAAACTTGTGACTCCCGCTTTTGTTTCTTCTTCTTATTTGTTCCACTGCAAATTTGTAATATAAATATGAATATAATAGCAGTGTCAAATCCTCAACTTATTTTATCCTTTTTTCTAGAATAGTCAAAATTCAAGATACATATCACTACTGTGTGGTAAATCCCTCTACGCCCACTGCAAAACATAATCAGCAATCAATACTTACCTAACTGCCTTTAAAGGTGGGTCTGGTTCAGAATCCAGTCCAATATCAAATAACTCTTCCTTTTCAGCGTAAGCATATATCTAATTTTATAGTTCAAACCTTCCGATATATCTCTTTCTCTCTTTGCAACTAATGATGATTACTCCAAACACTTATATTCCGTATACTAATCAGCGCAACGTAATTCATACATAGCAAAGCCGACTTTCATAATTAACTCTCCTATTAGACAATGTCGTACAAAGGCCTATAAGTGTCATTTGAAGGAAAATGCATGTAGCATTGGGAACAAATAGCACATTATAGAAAATGATATGAAATCCATAAGTGCGTCAATTAAACAATAGTGTTTCCCCATGTTCTTCTGTTTTTATAGAAAGAAAAATTAACAAATTATTAAATTCTTAAATAAATATCTCAAAAGTTGTACAACAATATCTGTTTGTATCATCAGTGGCAGGTTTCAAATAATTTATCAATCAGTTCTATGTATTTATAATGGTATTAAGTATTACAACGTTTAGTCCACCATAGAAGAAATCATGGTTGCAAGGGTCATATTAACAAACAATTCGTCTAAATTGAGAAGAAATTACTTTCCAGTTTGGTACAGCCGGTATAAACCTGCTAAATCCTTCCCAACAATAATACCTAATGCTGAGTAATTCTTCGTTGTGTGCTTTAAATCTCTCTTGTTTGTTCAAGAACTGCAAAATAGCCGGAATTCAAACTATAGAATGACTCGTCTTTAAATTTTCTGAAAACAGATTTACATTAATATAAGTAATTGGAATTAGGAAAGCAATCGCTTTAACATTAAAATAATTAACATAATTTTTGATATTTTTTTTCAAAAAATTTTCGTTGATTTATATTTCGTGATACCCGTAATTTTCAATATTTACAATATTCTTATGAACATTATAGTTTTAAGCATTGATTGGTTGATCTAAGATTTTTAATCGACATTCGCTACAGTAGTAAATAACTCCCGAATATTCCATTGGAATTTGTTTGTAATTTACAAACTGCAATCATTTCTCTAACTAAACTGTGAGATAACTAGTTGCAGATACACACTTTGGAGTGTGAAAGTTTGATTATATTTGATTACACATGTTACACTTGTGAATTGAGAAAAGTTATATAAAATTCCTCTTATCCGTTCGTTTATTTCAAAAGTCTTGAATCTCCCCGTTCCACCCAGTAATTTTAACTTTTATAGAAATATCAGACACAGTTTTGAATACCAATTCTTAATTACTGAGACATTTATTTCATTTTTACAACGTTTTTCTGAATTTCACTTGGTGTGTGTGTGTGTGTGTGTGTCATCAAATTTTCGATCGTTAATTTAACCAACTTCCCATCAAGCTAGAGCTTTGAAATTTTGGGAATCGTTCGTACTCGCCTAACAATGCAATATTTAGACGTTTGCGATAAGTTTTAATTAATATTTTCTTTAATAATGCAGTTTAGCCCAATCACTTGGCGCGATTTCAAAAATTTGCTCCAAACTTGGCTGGTTTTTATTTATTATTATTATTATTTTATTTTTTGTTTAACTTAAGTCCGTAAAACGGAACAGGGTAGCCACATTTAGCAAAATATCGCTAAGTAATTCTTGTCGCCAAGGGTGGTTGGGTAAAAATGCATTCCATTCATTTAATTTACCGGATGAATGAATTAATTTTAGTTAGTTTTAACGTTTTTATGTATTTCACTTGGTGTGTATCTGTCTGTGTGTGTATCACTGTGTCATCAAGTTTTCTATCGTTAATTTAACCAACTTCCGAGCAAGCTAGAGCTTTGAAATTTTGGGAACTGTTCTTACTTGCCTAACAATGCAATATTTAGATATTTGCATCCAGTTTTAACTAATATTTCAATAATTTTTTTAATAAACTTTGCCGCCATATAAAAACGTTGTTTTTAAAAACGTTGGTTTTTAATTCGAATTATTATCTCTTAAACTCAAGGCTTACTGCTTAAGGCTACACGGTACTCTCTTTCAAAAAATTTTTTTGGAGACAGTAATATTAAAAGTAACTTATGTATTGTTTTCATACTATATTATTAAACTGATTCTGAAAATAAAAAGTCAATTTAACTAGTCCTTATTTTAAAATTTAAAAAAATTTAAAAATTTTGAAGTTTTTTTAAACCCTTATAAAATACACAATTTTTGAAATTTTTTAATTATTTTGAGTGATTTATATTTCATACATTATTGCAAACAAAAGTTAGTATGGATTTAAAAATCTGTTCCCTTGTTGATTTTTAATAATTATTTTTCTAGCTAAACCTGGAAAAAACAGGAAAATTTTTAAAATATTAACTTTAACATTTTTTAAAAAAATAACTAGGGATCCCAGACCTAAATCCATACTAACCTTTATAGAACACATATATCTCAGTATGTATAAAAAATTTCAAGACTCTATCTTGAACAGAAAAAAAGCCTTAGGGATTAGAAAACACTTACATCTTCAAAAATAAAAGTCTGAGAAAAATGCATTTAAAGTTTTTAAAGGCATAAAACAAAAACTAATAATGCTTGCAAAGATCTAAATTTTTAATATATTATTTAACTACTTATATAATATATGAAAACACTACTTTAATTAAATATTATGGCAAATATTTTTATTTATTCAAAATATGTTATTGCAAAATATCGATATAGCATTTGTTACGACGACAGATTATTCAGCTTAAAGTTAACATAATAATTTCACAAAAGTTTTAAAACACAATACACTTATAAAAAATAATAATGATATAAATAAAAGTTTAAAAAAAGTTAAAAACTACCAGGTTTGTACATAGCACCTAACTTTTTCTGAATTTTAAATCGACGCAATTTAGCAAATTTTATTTTTTTCTGCGCAACTTTAAAATTTGCAGATTTCCTTTTCTTTCTGAAATAGGTTCTCCTACAATGAATAAAGTACACTAAATGTTCTGATGACAAACTTGTTACAAATTCAATTAGCATCCTGAAATGTTTTTAGAGCTTTTAATGTTCCAACAATAAATTCAGGTATTGCACTCGACATGGCAATCAACACGACTCCTAGAAGCTGTGTTTTCTTTGGAATATTTGTCCCATATCATCGAATGTAATGCTTCATTAGAATTATGTGTCAAACCTCTGACACATGTGCTTAATAATTCAGTTGAAGCTAATCGCTGATAAATAGGCAAGATTTTGGGCAAATATTCTTCGTTGATTGTTATTTTTACCCAATCTTTGTGAATACCTGATTTTTTTCCACGTGCTAATGATAACTGGTAAAAACACCAAGAGTCAAAGAGCAAGATTGTGTCCCGGAAACTAATACTCTCAGATCTTTCCCATAATTTCAAAGCTGCATTTACTTCCATTGCACTAGATGATCCGACATGTGTTGTACTACAAACATTTTGTTGTCCTTTGTACCAAATACGAAATTCAGCACTTTCTTCTCCAAGCTCAAATTTAGTCTGTTCACATTCTCCACGCCGCTTTGACATTACTTCGTAGTCTATCACAAAGCCAGTCAGCAAGTCGATAACATATCCTATTCCGATATTTGACGTTGACGTATGTTCTCTTGTCAACCAGCTTCCATCATATGACATTCCAATACCGACTATATCTTTATCATTCCTTGAGCCCTACGCCTCAATGACATCTTTACGAATATAAAGCAACGGCTGATTTGACCCAACAAGATGTCCAATCTGAACTTTTGGCTCATAATGTCTTTTAAAAGTTTTACTAAACATTATATTTCAATTCATATGCATGCAGAATTTTTCCAACGATGAGTAGCCAAGTCACAATCTTAACATACCTTGCACTAATTTCATATTTACATCAAATGGAACATTAAAAAATTGATGCTTGCTAACATTTGATATTTGATGTAATATAGCATCAATTAATTGTTATGAACATGTTTCACTCTAGGTTTGGTCACAATTAACACATACAACATTCACTTTATATGCAAATCTATTTCTTTGACCATAGCAAAGTTTTAAAGATGCAATATGACAAATATTGCTTAAATTATCTGTAAACAAACATTCAGTATCCACTATAATGTAATTTGAAACATACTTTTATCTGCAGCACTCGTATTCAAAACATTTGTTTTCTGAAGTTTTGTAGTTATTTAGAATTGTCATTTTTAGCAGTACTCCATCTCTTAGAAATGTTGCTTCTCTTCTCAAGCTATGAAAGTTTTGTCCATGGAATTTTCTCAACAGAAGAAACTTAACTTAAACAATTTAAAAAAAGCTTTTAAATTATAAAAATTATATGCAGAATAAATATTGGTCTTGAGAAATACCTTTTCTTATCAATTTTGGCTAAGTAACTATAAGCACATCAAGAACTCAAAATATAAACAAACATAAATGATTTTAGTAGTGAAAGTTGAAGTTAATATCTACTTCTCTGCAAATATCGATATTATTTAAAAAATATCAGTAATTAATTAAATTTAAGAATGGAAAAATGCTTTAAAATGAAACCGAAACTAACCACGCCCCCCTCAGCTGTCAAAAATAGTGACTGACAATGTTCAGAAAACTTCAAATATCTTAAACACTAATTGGTTAATAGATCTAAAATTTGGGGCCAAGATTCCCAAATGTATGGGCTACAGGAAAATGCAAAAAAATTTTTTTCGATAAATTTGTCATTTTTAGGGTACTGTGTAGCCTTAAAATAATATGATTAGATGTTTAAAACCATGTTAAATTATGCATTATGTAAAATCTTATCTAGCTATTAACTACATAGTTTTGCACTAAATATCACCAAAACAATTCACATTTTATTGGGTACACCGATCAGTATGTTGTTTTTTCTCTGTTATAATATACATTGTTTTTGAAAAAAAAAAACTCTTAGATTATCCATACTCATACCATATAACACCGAGGATATATTTACATTTGATATAACGCTTCTACATATTCTCCTCACAATGAAATACAACACTTGGAAGGAATTTACAGGCCCAGAAACGTCTTCTGGAACACTTCAGTTCCAATATTATTGAATTCCGATGTCATTGCCACTTTATTCTTCTTTATCGATTCATACTGCTGTCCTTTCAACTTTGGATACGAGCAACAGTTCAGGAGGACAGGTTTGGTAAATACAGAGTGTGGCTGATGAACACAACCTGCCTTCTCTCCAAAGTATCCAGTACAAGGAAGACTTGCGAGACAGCGCAATGTTGTACCAGCTGTACCAATTTCCACTGTCCAACAAATCAGGATTCAAACGCTGTGTGCGTTAGAAGCTCAAAAATATCTTTGTAGAATGCACCTGTCACAATGGAACTTTCACGACAATATTCTGTTGCTCATTCTCTACATTTTCATCGTTTCGGCTCGAACACCGTAAGCCTAATCCCTCATTGTCTTTGGTGTATATTTATAGACCCTTTCTTCTTTAAATTTTCAAAATCCTCTCAAATACTCATAAGCGTCTCGTATACTATCATCACCATACACATATTTAAGCATTTATTAGATTTTTGTAGCCAACTCTCCCAATTTTAAACAAAATTTGATGATCACTCGTTGCTCCATTACTTGTCAATAACAAATGTGCATTCACCCGCTTTATGTAAAGGAATGTTGCCAAATTGTATCTGGACATGAATGAATGGAACTGCTTGATGGGAGCGATGTAAGGTCGTTACAACATGATTACATCGGTATCATAAAGAGATTTTTTTACCAGCTGCTTTCCTGGAATTCTTTAAAAAACACTGTCTATGAATGACACCTATGTTTGTTGCTTCTAATACATCTTAGCAATTTTTAATTATTGTAATGTTTTTACTAAGTTCAAGTTGAAAAATTAAAGTATTTAAAAATACAAACTAAAATGATATGAAATATTATCTACTGATCACTTTGAGAGATATCCATTAAATATAACCATTTTTATTAACTTTCTGGTACGAAATAGATACAGAATCAGAATTCAATCATGAAAATCTAACACTATATTAGAAATAAACTCAGAACCTTAAAAACTTATTTAGCATAATCTTCTACTTGAATTATTCATCAAAAATAGTACCGCCTTCATGAAGGATTGCAGACAACGACGAAAACTTTTCTTCGTTAGGCTAGTAATCTACTTCATAAAGTCATCATCAGAGCTAAAGAGAACTTGTTTTAAATAGAAAATAAACCATGCATAATGGAGGAGACTCGCGTCTGAGTATAGTTTACTGAGTTTGCTTGGAATGAGAAATTAAAAAAGAAAAGAGCTGAAAAAGAACATAAGAAATCTTTCTTTGGGTTCGAAAGCCATGATAAGAAAATGCCAGCTGTTCATGAACAACATTTAGCTATGGAATTATGCTGAGCTATTAGAGAGTACATTTTTTGGTTTGAAATTTACTTTACTTAAATGGCACCAGATGGAGTGATAAGCAATTCCATATTCTTATGCAAAAGAAATTTCCCACATTTTATGTTACATTAGTATTAAACCAAGTCACTTGTTTAAATGGAATGAAATACACACACACACATACACATTATATATATACATTAATAGAGAATGCATGATTCATTTTTAGAGAGTTCCAAGTTTAATTTTCCTTGGGGAGCATCCGTATTGTCTAAGCTTTTCTGTTTTATGCTGTATAGTTGGAATTGCACCACATTCTAATCTGTTGACTTCGATTTCATGTTAAAGATTTGTCCATAAAAGTTTTCAATACTCTTTTTAATTTGGTCACCCAAATTTGTATTAAATCTTTTTTTTCCAAATTTTTTTATTTTCATTAACCTTCATAACGAAAACTTACATACTTATTTTGAGCAGCATATATATATATATGTATATGAATTGAATTTCGATGAAAAGCACGGATTCGGGTATAGTAGCAGTTTTTAAGGTTTTTAAATGGAAATATTTAATTATAATGTTTTATTGTTTTGAAAAAAATCTTAAATTTTTAATTGGATAGTTTTAATCGGATAATTTTAAAAGGACATTTTTAAATGGATAAGTTTTAATTAGATAAAAAAAAATATTTTTTTTCCTGTTTTTGAAAATAATTAGAAATTGAGATATCTCGTCATTCAATCTTTCTTCTTTGTTTATTGTTTCTTTTCTTTAAATTACAACTTAAATTTTGGAGTAATCCAATTTTACCCAACAGGATGCATTGGGGGAGGGTTGGTACCATAGAACTAGTTTAACCCCACAATTCAGTCCCCAGTCTGAATATACATGTTTTGTTTTGTTGAGTATTCGATTATTCTTTGGTTCAAGTTAATTTCAAATTTGATTCAAATTTTATTCATCTTTTAGTTTCAAATTTGATTCAGTTTCAACTTTTTTACTTAGTTCTATAAATGTTTTTTTTTGTTGATTTTGGATTTTAATTGTTCTCTTCCTTTTGTGTTTTTTAATGATAAATTAATTGCTTTATCTTATACATATATATTACAAAATTAAAAGAAATGTACTGTTGCTCTCAAAACTTTAAAAAAAATCATTAAAGTTAAAAAATTATTATTAAGAATTTAAAGAATACAAACTATTTTGTAACCGTGGTTGCCTAGTTTTCATGGACGTGAACTCTTGTTTTTCGTTGAGTGGTGGTTCGAGCCTTGAGGACACGAAAGATCCATCATGTAGCTGGGGCTGATGCACATCAAATCTGTCGAGGTCAAAAGTCCACTCATTGTGTGGAAGTTAGGAGAAGTGCTATTCTCGGCTAAGTGACAACGACGATTCCGTACCTTTCACCTACCTCTCCTGTCTTCCACACCACGCTAACATATGACTTTCGACAGATTCATCCACCAAGTATTTTACTTTCTTGTGGAAAGCTGCTCCTAAAGCGATCTACATAAGCACAGCTACCACAGTCTAAAAAATATTTATCTTTTTTTTCGCTTTGAGCCTCAACAGATTTAACCCTCCAAGAATTTTACTTTCTTGTGTAAAGATATTGCTCAAGCGATCTACTTAAGCACATCTAGAAATCGCGAAAATATTTCTTTTCTTTCTCAACATCTTCGAAAAGTGAAATACATCAATTCCATCCCCCCCCCCTTTTATAAGACGCGAATGGTCGGTAAAATCCCCATGGAGAAGACATTTTTATTGCTCAGTGCGGTGTCTTTGTCTCTTAGAGAAATTATTGATTACTTGTTCACAGCAGTTGAATGACCTTTGGCGAATCTTGTGTGAAGGGCCATCACGTCCCTTGGGGTCAAATGCCCACTTGAAAATTGTTCATTCGATCCAACAATTCTCAGTAAAACTACAAACAATTAATGGTTAAAAAATAAGGCTTGAAAAAATTGGTATGTTCAAATATTGAAAAATGATACAAAAAACTACATATTACATTATTTACTTCAAACAAAAGAAAATTTCTCTCTTTCTTACAGTCATTTTTAAAAATTAAAAAAAAAATTGTTTTAGTATAACAATTTGAGACTGGAAATAACACTTATATGTGTTATTATATTTGTGTCGCCGCAACCCTACCCAATTATCTATCAAGATTTTAAATATTTATAGAGGGTAAAGCAAATAACGTGTAAAACGAACAATATATGTCTGAAACGAACTTGATGTAATCCTGTGAAGGAGAAAATATACATCGTTACCGCTTTCGGCGAGTTCACGGCCATTCGGAATTATACTTTTGACTGCTTTTTGAAGTATCTCGAACAAGACGGGACGTGCATAACGCTCAAAGGGATAAATTCCCAATCTCGACTTTGTTTCCAAAACGTTTAATAAAAATAATGTATCATAAAAGACACATTTTGTTGGATAAACAGATATTTTCATACATTTCATACAATTTCAAATGGTTTTAATGTTAAAAAAATTATTCGATTTATAGGAATATTTTAAATCAATATTTTAAATCTCTTGTAAAGATATTCATGTATCTGACATGAAGCGGGTTTTTTTTTCCATTTAAAACTATTACACCGTATTTTTTGCTGAAAAATATTTCGCTACCATAACACAAAATTAGGAAACAAAAAGTACAAATGTTCTAAAAATAGAATTAAGTGAAAATATATTTAAAAATATTAACAATTACATTTATAAATTTATCAAAACTTTTTATAAAAACCCATTTATTTTTAATAATCTGCTCATAGTTATTTTCAAATTATCCTTTAAGCATCTATCATTTTTTACCCTCTAAATCGTTAAGCATGTATATTTATTAGGTGTTCTCTATGTTCACCTAAAATAAATGCATTATACTTTTTTCATGAAAATACTCATAATGATATCTACAGTTATTTATTAATGTTTTCAACGCTCGGCAATTTTATTGAAATAATACCTAAGAACTACCTATTATTTTACTAAACTATGTATTAGCAAAATGATAAATATGTATGTAACTACTTACTTTGTATTGCTTATTAATAAAATATAGGATTTATACTGACTCTGCTACTCGCGTTTTTGGTGCCATGAATCCCGAATGCTGAAAGTTTACAGGGCCCGATTCTGCGCTTGATAAATTGATAAAAAAACATGTATTAAACTAATAATATAAGATACTGCTAATTTTTTTTTAAAAAAATTATGTCAAAACGAGAAAATGGTACTTTTTCTTTCAAAGATAAATTTATTTTTAATACTCTCGACCAATTTGGTCTAATGATAAAACATTTTTAATATTTTTATTAATATTTTCTATCTGTGCATACTTTTATCTTAACGCAAAAAAAAAAAAAAAAAAAAAAAAAAAAAAAAAAAAAAAAAAAAA
>BMAW01028428.1:61914-76130 GCA_019974015.1 Nephila pilipes | reverse complement strand
TTTCTCACAATAATTTAATTCACTAAATTATCCCATTCTCTCCATTAAGAAATAGTGTTTAGTCTTATTTACTGATACGATTCTTTTTTCATTTTAATTTATTCAATCACGCGCTCTTAAAATCTGTAACGTCAGCATTCTTCCCGTGGTACAGACTTGTAAGGATGGTCCCTACCAGACTTTAAGTCTACACTTAGATTCTCTTGAAGTTCCTTCATCCATACCATGGGATCTCTGACGTATATAGCGAAATTTCTCTATTATATAAACGAAAACACAGCGAAAAAAAAGCGCTCTCTTCTTACTGCTCTTCTTGCTTACTCTTGCTGTTATATTCATACTGTCCTAATCTATATCCAACGGCGAAGTTGTGTAATTAACGCCTTCTGGAAATGGTCTCTCTCTCCCGCTCAAATAAAACAGTTCTATGAAACTGAATTTGGCTTCGACTTATGTTTTGTACAAAAATTAACAGTAATAGTTAGAATTAGATTACTTTACATTTTAAAGTTGATAGGATAAATTTCGTCGCTGGTGGTAGCCTAAAATTAATATTTTTTTAATATATGAGGGAGAGAGAGAGTGAACTAACATTCTAAATATTATTCGTGATATATATATATATATATATAAAGGTTGCCCAAGTGAAAAGTAGACAAGTGTAATGAAAAAACTACCATCATTGAAAATCAAGAGAAATTGCCATGGTGTTGTAACACAGGTCCCACCACTTACGTAGCAGGGCTATGACTTTGCTGTAGAAAGATAGTAGTTGATTCTGGAAAAAGTTCTGTGCAGCTTCTTTCACTTCATCGCCCGAATGGATACCTGTCTCCTGTATCGCTCTCTTAGGAATCCCAAAAATGTGTATGTCACAGGATGACAAATTTGGACTGTCTGGCGGATGTTTGAATACTTTCCAAAGGAAATTTTGTAAGGTCGTCTTGGTTTCACGAGAGATGTGTGGGCGGGAATTGCCATACAGAAGGATCACTTGCTGTGTGAGAAGGTCTGGCTGTTTGCTTTTGATTGCTTTCCGTAGTTTCATCAGAGTACTGCAGTACGGTTTTGAATTGATAGTGCTCCCTTGGGGCAGGAAATAAATGAAGAGTTCTCCATGGGACTCGAAGAAAAATAAAAGCATCACTCTTCATGCAGTCGTGGTCTCTTTTGATTTCGTTGGGGGAGGAGATGATGTATGTTTCCATTGAATACTCGTTTTCTTGGATTCGAGTGTATAGTGGTGACACCAGGACTCGTCATCCACAACCATACGTTCCAGAAATGCGGGATCCTCCTCATAATAGATCGAGCCTGGAGACTGAGGTCCATTCGGTGTTCATTATCATTAAGGGTAAGGAGCTTCGGCACCCATTTCGCACACAATTTATTGTGCTGAAAATGTTGATGAACGATGGTGTGAACCGTTTCTTTACAAAGGTTGAGTTCGTTACTGATGTCACGGGTCCGAGCTCTTCGATTGGCTCTGATTATTGCATCAACGGTGACAATAGAGTCATCAGTGATCACGATGTTTGAATGGCCCGATCATTGCAGATCCGATATCGTTCACCGCCTTGCACGAAAATCTTTACATCAATTATTTACAGCCGTTCGACTTAAACAGTGGTTGTCATTCGCCGACGGATGTCCACATTCCGTTTACCTTCCGCTATCAGAAAACGTATTTCCACGCGTTGTTCCAATCTGCGTTGTTATTTAAGAAAACTTAGCAGAAAAATGTGAAATTTTAAGACTACACCTGCATTAAAACTGCACCTGTGGTTGATGAATCACAAAAGTAACTAGAGCAGTTTTATTGAAATAAATGTACGAATCGCAAAGCTATTAAAAGATACCACAACTTGAAAATTTCTCTTTTTATGCTTAAGTAACTGAGATGGATTACTACCGAATTTCCCCAAATAAAACCCTTGTCAATTTTTTTATAAAAAAAATCCATTAAAAGTTCATTTATTTCACAAATTAACCACGATTTCCTATTATGGAATGGTTATTATTCTTAAAACGAGTTCTTAAATAAATGCAAAAATAAGTGGAATGTCTTATTACATTTATTAAAAATGCGCACTCATTAAAATACAGATACCCTAACGAAATGCATCGCAATAAAAATATTGTTGTTTCCTAATTATAGATGTCACAGAAGGTTATGAAAACATTGTATTTAAAATCAATCACTACATATATAATACAAACAATGATTTCAACTGAAACATGCAAGTTTTTTTTTATGTCTCATTTCAGTGATTGGTAATAAGAAAAGTCGTCGATTCGGAGCTATCAATATTCAAAAGTCCGAGGATGTGTGATTTACTACTATAGCAACTAGAAACAACTAGCAATAAGGAAAACTCCTTTTATTATAGTGCCTGGATTTCTTGCTTAATCTTTTTTTACTTTCAAAGGTCTTTTCAAAGAGTTTCGCTAGTTAAAGTTTTGCTTTCAGTCTTATCGAATTTAGTATTACACAGACGGAAAAAAAATACGTTATACATTACACTTTAAAATAGAGATGACGTAATAGTATTGCATCACATACAACATCTTGTCTCCTTATTGTCAAAGGTATATTGGTAGAAAAAGGTTTAAAATATTGTATTTAAAATCAAGTACTACTTATATAATGTAAAATTAATTTGAGTTAGAAAAATCGTAAATTTCAAGTTACTAATATTCCAAATTTTCAGAATGTGCTATTTATGGATATAGCGACTAGAAACGAATAACAACATAGAAAAATTCTTTTATCTTAGTGTCTGGAAGGTTGTTGTCTAGTCAGTTGAGTATAACAGATCAATTGAAAAGTCCCCGGCCTACCATAGTGAAACACATTATTTTGGCAAAAAAAGTTTTTTTTATTCAACATAATTCCCTTTAAGGATGATACACAGATTATAGCGACCCTCCAACTTTTCGATACCATTTTTGTAGTACGATTTGTTCTTTGCTTCAAAATAGGCCTCAGTTTCGGCGATCACCTCTTCATTCGACAAAAATTTCTTCCCAGCGAGCATTCTTTTGAGATCTGAGAACAGGAAATAGTCGCTGGGGGCCAGATCTGGAGAATACGGCGGATGAGGAAGAAATTCAAAGCCCAGTTCCTGGATTTTTGCCATCGTTTTCACTGACTTGTGACACGGTACATTGTCTTGGTGAAACAGCAATTTCTTTTTCTTCAAATTCTCTTTCGGCGATTTCGTCCTTCAAACGGTCCAATAACGCTATGTAATAGTCGCTGTTGACGGTCCTTCCTTTTTCAAGGTAGTCAATGAAAATTATTCCATGCGCCTCCCAAAATACAGACGCCATCACCTTGCCAGCCGATTGTTGCGTTTTCCCACGCTGTGGAGCGGGTTCATCGTGTGCAGTCCACTCGGATGACTGTCGATTGGACTTCGGAGTGAAAGGATGGAGCCACGTTTCATCCATTGTCACATATCGACGCAAAAACTCGGGTTTATTACGCTTGATCATCTTCAAATACTGCTCCGAATCAACAACTCGTCGTTGTTTTTGGTCAAAAGTGAGTACGCGCGGCACCCACTTCGCACAAAGCTTTCTCATACCCAAATATTCGTGAATGATATGATGTACACGTTCACTTGATATCTTTAGAGTGTCTGCTATTTCATTCAATTTCAATTTATGGTCATTCAAAATCATTCTGTGGATTTTTTTAATGTTTTCGTCGGTAACCACCTCTTTTGGGCGTCCACCGTCTTCGTTGCTCATTTCACCACGTCTAAACTTAGCATACCAATCCTTGATGGTTGATTTTCCTGGGGCAGTGTCCGGAAACTCGGCATCAAGCCAAGTTTTTGCTTCCACTGTATTTTTCCCTTCAAAAAGCAATATTTTATCAACACGCAAAATTCCTTTTTATCCATTTTTTTTACAATAACAAAAGTTGCTTCACTCAAATTGATATACTTCTTAAACTAATGATCCGACAGCTGTCAAATTTATACACGCATCTTTTGAGTGTTAATGCTTAAAAATATATGGATTTAATTCTAGTAGCTCCATGTATGTGTCAGGCGGGGGACTTTTCAATTGACCTGTTATATATATATAAAGATTTATTCAAACTTTAATCATATAAACTATCCTATACACATACAAATATACAAAATCTATAGACTTTCTATACAAACACTCATAACAAAAGTTTAAATTTCTTATAACTCATTTTTTTTCGTCAACTATGGATATATTTAATTAATCCTAGCCATTACTGAAATTTTTAGAGTACATTTCTTTAAAAATATGTTAACAACAAATGGATAAATTCAAAAATCACTTCCAGTTTTATAATATTATGAATGAATTCTTGATATTTATAGAGGAGGAATTCTTGAGAGAGAATATTAAGTGTTAAAGAGAAATAAACCAGGAACAAATAGTATTAACTTCACTTCAGAAACAAAGTTTCTTAATGCACAGCTGTTTTTGTGTACTGTATAAGATTTATAAGGTTTTTATGCATTTCTTTTAATAAATAAATAATATATATATATATATATATATATATATTGCTGTTTGTAGAAAATGCAACACCATGAAAGAATCATCAGAATCAAATGAAATTTAATGCAGAAACGACTTGTACTGATACAAATAAATGATGAAATTTTCAAAACAAAAGAAACAAATTAAGCGTCCGAAATCAGTATTTGGTGCAGCCACCATGCGCTGCAATAAGTGCTGCTATACGACGTGGCATGGAGTCAAACAGATGTTGAATATCTGCTTGAGGAAGAGAATTCCATATCGCTTGTATGCGCAACCAAAGTTCGTCTTTGGAAACTGCAGGACGCGGATCACGAGCGAGACGCCGACCAACCATATCCCACACGTGCTCAATAGGCGACATATCCGGTGAATAAGCAGGCCAAGGAAGAAGTTGCATGCGTTGTGCTGAACAGAAGTCTCGAACAGTCCGCGCAACATGTGGGCGTGCATTATCCTGCTGAAAGATAGCTCCAGGGATGCCTTGAAGGAAAGGAACGACTTCGGGCTGTAGCACTTCACGGACGTACCTGTTGCTATTGAGATTACCCTCAATTCGTATCAAATTGGATCGTCCATGATACGAAATCGCACCCCAGACATTAACTCCGGGTGTTCGACCACTATGTCGTTCAATAATACACTCAGGAAGGCAGCGTTGACCGGCATAACGTCTAACACGAACACGGCCATCATGGGTCCTCAAATTGAAGCGTGATTCATCTGAAAAGACAACTTGGTGCCAATCAGCTCGCCTGTCTCTGTGCTCAAGAGCCCACTGCCGACGCAGCCGTCGATGATTCGCCGTGAGGGGAATCCTGTATAAAGGCACCCTTGCACGCAATCCACGGCGCAGCAGACGACGACGAATTGACGAAGCCGACAATTGTACACCTGTAGCAGTAGACCAACGTGCTGCCAGCTGCCTGGAGGAAGCTGTGCGATCATTCACCGCCATGCGGAGCAGGTGTCGATCATCGCGCTCTGACGTCACCTTCTGTCGTCCAGTGCCTGTTTTTCGAGTTGTTCGGTGCTCGTCGGTCCACTGCTTCCAAACTCGCATCACTGTGGAACTGTTCCGCTGCTATTGCGCGATAGGAAAATCCTCCTCGAAGGCCGATTATCCTCCCTCGTTCAAACTCCGTAAGTTGCTTGAATTTCTTATTCTTCCGTCGTGGAGGCATACTCAGGTCTCACTAAACGTTTGCCACTAACAAATAATCATAGACTTTTTTCAACGTCCCGCTACAGCACTTTATTTATACGCTTTCAGCATCAATTCAGAGGGCGCTGCGCGCGCCGCGCACGCGCGATGGCTCTGAAACTTTATTAATTTGCATAATATCCTATAATTGACATTTGCTGCGAATTTCATTTGATTCTGATGATTCCTTCATGGTGTTGCATTTTCTACAAACAGCAGTTTATATATTCTTCAAAGTCTTTCTATTGAAAATATTTGAACTCAAAAATCTGCTTCATTTATAATGTATCAGTAATTGTTCTTATATAAAATAAACTTTCAAAATTATATCTAAATATTGAGATAATAATTTAAAATTATTCATTTAATTTTAATTCATTTTTTATAAGGCGCAGTAACAAAAAAAATAATCAGTTAATTTTTTCGTAATACATACTACGGTAAGGATTTAAATAAAATTCAAGCAATGTAATACATAAAATATTAAAGAAAATTTTCATTAAAGAACACATGCAAGTAAACAACTCCAAGCCCAATGTATTAAATATTTTCTGCAATTTCTGTTTCATTTATGTGTTATACATTTCTAAGAAAATAACAAAATTTTTAAGTAAAAACACTCTTTTTTTAGATTTCTTCGTGAAATAATATTGCTATTTGGAAATACGTCATGAAATGAAAAACAGAAATTTAGATATGAATTTGAAATTCGGATTTAGCTTCACGTGGATTAGAACGATGAAATATCTTAGTAATTTACAAAATGTCGATTGTCATCTTTATCTTTTACTAGCTGATAATATACAATTCTTTAAGAATTTCTAATGAGCATAAACACTTTGATGCACTTAAATCTATTAATGGATCTCTCAATTTCGTGGATAGCTATAGAAGCCAAGTTCTTCTTGGCGAGTCGTGGGTTCAAGTCTAGATTCCTCTTTAAGACCCATCATGTAGTGGGAATGATGCACGTTTAATCCACCGAGATTTACTGTATTCAAGTTGGAAATATTTGGAAGTATGGTGAGTGAGAAGTCAGATAAGTTACAGTCCTCGTCTCTTAATTAAGGCTCATATTTACGAGGTACATCGCCAATAGCCATTGTTTCGCTTAGAGCAATGATAGGGAAAAAAATCGATCAATTAACAGTTTTCGGATTTGTGACAGTATTGAAAAGTCCCCGGCCTGACACATAGATGGCTCTACTAGAATTAAATCCATATGTTTTTTAGTTAGCCCTAACCCTCAAACAATGCGTGTATAAATTTGACAGCTGTCGGATCATTAGTTTGTGAAGTATAGCATTTTGAGTCAAGCAACTTTTGTTATTGTGAAAAAAATGGATAAAAAGGAATTTCGCGTGTTAATAAAATATTGCTTTTTGAAGGGAAAAAATACAGTTGAAGCAAAAACTTGGCTTGATGCCGAGTTTCCAGACACTGCCCCAAGAAAATCAACCATCAAGGATTCGTATGCTAAATTTAGACGTGGAGAAATGAGCACCGAAGACGGTGAACGCCCAAAAGAGGTTGGTACCGACGAAAACATTAAAAAAATCCACAAAATGATTTTGAATGACCGTAAATCGAAATTGAATGAAATAGCAGACACTCTAAAGATATCAACTGAACGTGTACATCATATCATTCCCGAATATTTGGGTAGGAGAAAGCTCTGTGCAAAGTGGGTGCCGCGCGAGCTCACTTTTGACCAAAAACAACGACGAATTGAAGATTCGGAGCAGTGTTTAAAGATGATCAAGCCTAATAAACCCGAGTGTTTGCGTCGATATGTGACAATAGATGAAACATGGCTCCATCCTTTCATTCCGAAGTCCAATCGACAGTCATCCGAGTGGACTGCACACGATGAACCCGCTCCAAAGCGTGGGAAAACGCAACAGTCGGCTGGCAAGGTTATGGCTTCTGTATTTTGGGATGCGCATGGAATAATTCGACATTTTCATTAATGCAGTGTTTGTTGAGAGTTCTTTCCACCCTTGTTAGACGGGTTGGTTTACGATTAAACTCAAAATATATTTAAAAATGGTCTGCATTTTTCGAAACACAAAATTTGCATTATATTTATGTAGCATCATAATTCCAAAAATTCGCTTGGTACAAAAATGATATTAGATCTATTTTTTTGTTTTTTCCTTCAAGAAAAAACATGATGCAACGAAATAATTTTATTTCAATGTTTTTTTTTTTTTGATATTCTCATTAATGTGTTTGTTGAGAAAAGCTGGAATTTTGAGTGGACTTATAATTTAATCGTCGAATGTAGTAGCTAATCACTTATTTACACTACCAGCCGGCAGATAGCTGCGTATTCCATGTCCTTTATTACGTTGCCTACCGTGAGACGGACTTAGGAGAGAAAGCAGAAAAATAGATGTAATGAATGGTGTACATTCAATTTATATGATTAGATCCCCAATTTTTTGATATTTCTGTTACTGTTTCATAGTAAAATTGAAGTTCTGAAAAAAATACCTCTATTAGGCAAAATTTAGATTACTTTTATTTTAATTCTTTTTCTTCAAGTTTTCTTACAATTAAATAGTAAATATAAGTTTGACTAAAATGAAAATTTTAATAAAACTATATGTTAAGTGAGCTTTCTTTATATGTCTATTAAGTGTAAAATTATGCTGATTTTGTTCTTTCTTAATATATGTTTTTCTTTTTTGTGGCTTGATAAACAATTGAACAAACAAAGGGGCGAGAGAAACTGGATTCAAAATAATAAAAATTTGATTCTTTTTCTTAACTGTATTCGACTCATTTCATACACAAGTAATATTATGATCATTAAACTCTAAAAAAATTGCATCTATTTCTGTTTCTTATTTTAATATAATGAATGAAACTTGGTGGCAAAGTATTTATATAGAAAAATAGGGTAGAAGCCTTATTCTCCATATCACTTGCATAAAAATTTGTTTTATCATACATTCAATTTAATAATGAATAATCAAAAGTAAAACCAGAATTATTCTAAAAACTTAAAGAGAAGAGAGAGAGAGAGATAATACTCGTAACCACATACTATTTCAATTTATTACAATAATCCTAATTTCATTTTGATGCATGAGTGACCATAGTGCCTTTAGGTACCATATTTAAAAAAAATTCTATGGACATTTAATATAGATAAAACTCAGAACGATTTATCTGAGAAATATTTATCAGAAGAAAAGTCAAAAAAGTTTATAAATCTTGAATGAGTGCATAACTTTCTCTGAATTCAGTTAAATTGACAAAAACCTAAAATGCAAATGCCTCAAAAACAAAAAAGGAACTTTCATAGCCAAGTTCCAGCTTATCTGAATCATTAATACCATTTTATTTCTAGTAACATACATCATAAGTATTTATAATCAACTACTTTTATTTCTCATAAAAATGTTTTCATAAATATTCAGTAATTTGAATGAGATAGAAAACTGTTCATTAGTCCATTATCGTGAAACTAAAATAACGATGCAATGATTGTCATCCATATCTGTCATTAGATGTTACTGATATCAAAAGTCATATATTTGAAGGTTGGAACAATGCATATCAAGGTCAAAAAGCTCTTGACATTTCGAAAGGTCACGAAGACCAGGATAAATACATCTGACTTCTGAATAAAAGATGTCCATATATTTGTTATCTGGATGCTGGGTGACATGTAATTCATTGGATGATTTCGATATTTCGTAAGATATGTACACACTGATTATGATTTATCTCATCTGTGTGAAGGTTTGATTAAATGACTCTTTTTTTTGTTTTGACCGTATTATAATTATACTATAGAAAATGAATACATTAATATTTTATCACTATTTCTGAAAGAGTTGTTTATGATAGGTAAAAAAATATGCTCTTAAATTTTTATTGAAATATTATTGCAAATTACCAGTTTAAAACCGCGATGTAAAGGATTCAAATTGTAACCCACATCTTTGTTGCTTTGTTCAAAACATATATGATATTATTAGGAATAATAAAATCAAATAACACTCATTCACAGAGTTTTTTATTCAAAAAAGGAAAAAAATCGCCTGTCAAAAATATATAGGTATGTAATCATATAATTTTTAATAAAGATATAAATTCTAGAACATGAACGTAAACAAAAAATACCTATCGGCAATTTTAAGCAAAACAAGAAATAAAAATTATGAATGCTAATTATTTTGCAGATTAAGTATTTCCTGAAGAATTCCCCACTTTCACACGACTACTATGTGCAGCACAGTTTGCTCTCCAATGACGTATTGATTAAGTATAAATTTATTTAAATAATTGTTTTCAGAACAGGTAATTAATCTTATATCACAAAACCGACAATACTGGGTATTTGGCTTAAAATAAATTGCTTAGCTGACAAACTATTGTGCCATTGACTTTGAATTTATGGTTACCAACGTTTGAAAATATCCTCAAGAATATTTGAGGTTTAGTTTGCTTACTGAAATATTTAAATAAGAATGAAGGTATTTTGTAAATAGCTACCGACTGCTTCTGGCTATTAATGGCTTTACTTTGTATTATCTCTTAATTACACTGGTGTGCTCAACTTACGCAACATTGTAATTTTAGGCAGGTAGCCATGAAATTGCAGAAAAGGGGTTATTGTGATTATTACAACGAACACTCAATTCAGTAGAAAGGTGATGCGCATGCAAATATCTTGAACAAAACGTCATAGGAAACGTGAATGTACACAAAACGCGTGCGGTCGGCGAGAGCAGCCTAAGACAACAATTAAAAGAACGGAGGCGCAATTAGACACTCGCTTCAAATGCAAGTGAGTTCTTTCGTGAAATATGGCTAGAAGAAATCACCTGGATGACTTCACACGTGGTAGAATGATCGGAAAGTTGGAGGAGAGGTGTAGTTTGACCAGGGTAGCTGAAGATTTCAGAATCAAAAAAATGTGTCGTTTCACACGCTTGCAAATCATTCCAAACCATTTGTTAAAAAGGTTGGTGGTTGCCGCCCTAGGAAAGCAACTGCAGTGGATGACAGATTGTAGGGGAAAAGAGCCGGATATCAATCAGCAAGTACCATTGCTGTACAACATTGTATGCAAAAGGGCGACAAGTGTCTCAATTTACTGTGCCCAGGCGCCTTTACAAAGGTGGCCTATTCGCCCACCTTCTTGATCGCTGAATCCCTTTGAAAATTGGCCATCGGAGGTGCCGTTTATAGTGGTGTAAGGAGCACAAAAACTGGACATCTCATCAATGGAGTCGTGTCCACTGTACAGATGAGAGTCGTTTCGGTGCCAAAGTGATTTAGAGAGAGGTCAGGACGTGGTTTCTTCTCAGTAAAATCACGGAAAGAGACCGTTACGGTGGTCCTGGAGTTATTGTCTGGGGAGCCATTATGCTGAATGCGTGGACTGACTTCACGTTTTAGACAGAGGTTTTCTAAACGGAGTTTGCTATTGTAAGGAAGTGACCCTTCACCATATGCATGTGTCCCGAGGTGCTATTGGACCAGACTTTGCTTTTATGGATGACAATGTACGGACACAACCGACTGCTGATGTTCTGCTGACAAAACAGACTGCTGAGAAAATTTGTGTAATGCTTTGGGAAGACGCCTTTCGGCACGATTACATCCTTCGGTGAACACCCTACAACTGAAACAGATGTTGCCTCAGGAATGGGCACTCTTACCTCAAGAAATGTTGGACAATATGGTGTTGAATATGGATGGAGTGACGATGCGAAGCAATCATTGCAGTAAGGGGAGGGCAATCCCATACTAAGGAACATCTGTTTGTTGTTGTTCCTCTGGGAAAGACAATCATGTGTAACGATACTATGAGTTCAACAAAACCTTTCTTTTATTCCATACTATATTCATTGTATTCAGTTTTTAGCCAATATGCTTTCTTCACCGTTTAAGTATAATATCCGGTATCTCAATTCTGAATTTCTTGTCTCTCAGATGATTTTTAACTAGTAGAGTTTTGGCATAAAAAACAATTGTTGCTCAAGTTTTGCACACCATTATATAAAAGTCAGTGATAATAGCCCAATGATTGCAAATATGCTCGCGTATGAAACAAATTAATATATATTTATTCCTTTTCTGAATATTTAAAGTTAAAAACTATCGATAAACTACGTGACAATTTTACTTAAACTAACTTGAGATATTAATTTATCTCTTACGATTCATTCAAGTTCAGTAGATGCCGTAGCCTAGTAGGTATGACCACAAACTAGTAGCCCAGTCTTGGATTCGAGCCCGGATGCCAATATAAAGCTATGATAATAAGCTTTATATTGGCATCACGATATAAAGCTTAATAAATCAGTAGAGATCTCAAGTATCCCTATCAAATCTCCCCAAGAGTGGTAGCCTAGTGGTCATGATCGCGGGCACGCAGTCGGCGGTCGTGGGTTCGAACCTTCATGTCATTAAAGAGGTGCCATGTAGTCAGGCCTTATTCACGTTAAATCTGTCATGGCTCAACGTCGTACTTTTGGCGTGGTGTGGAAATTAGGAGAGGATGTGACAACTCAATTGTTGCACTCGTCACTTGATGAGGTTCAAAATTACGAGGTCTGTCACCAACAGCCCTCGTGTTGCTAAAAGGGTGGCGTTTCTAAAACTAATCAGTCAATAAATCTTATTTTCTTTTTGATGAGGTTCATCCTAGAAAACAGATAGAAAATCCAGTGTATGAAGACACAAGATCCGGTTAATGAGACGTAGGGTTTAATACAGGGATGTTGTACTTGGCTAGCAACTTCTTGACAAACAATATGGTATAAGCCGGCGCATTGTCATGGCGGAAAAACTTAACTTATGGATTCTTTGTTAGTTTTTACAGTCTCAACAATCTCACGAATACTGCACCGACGGTCAGATCGAATGAGATGAGCGACTTTTTGGATATTTTCATCCGGTTCTGACGACGAGCAACGATCTGTGCTTGAATCATCTTCAACGTCATCTCCGTCATCTTGAAAATGTTTGAGGATCTCAAAAGTTCGTGCACGTGATAAACACTCATTGCCACGCTCTTCTTTCAATAAATTAGGAGTTTCAGTAATGGGTTTTCCAAGTTTCATGCTTAATTTCAAAACAATTTCTTTCTTACATTCCATTTCCCTGGTGAAACGAAAAAATAAATTTGGTGCAAACGAAGGCTACGTGAATTCGAATCTGCTTACGAAGACGAGAGGCACTGCATTCGAAAGAGAAGGTTCACTCTAGACATCTGTCGTCGCTGGTGTTTGGCGCATGCGTACTTAATAAGCAGCTGTGCCATTTATTTCATAAACATACCCCACAGAAATCACCATAATATATTTTTTTTACTCTCACTTATTAAAAGACCATCTTTCTTTTCTGTGACATAGTCATAATCTTTTAAATATGTGATAAAAGTTGAAATATCTTTTTGTCTAATAGAGTTTTTAGTGAATGTGTTTAAATATATTTCACGCTTATATATATTTTTTCCACATGATAAGCAACACCTTATATACAATTTTTGCATTCACGTCTTAAAATATCGGTTGCAATTTCTTATAATTTATTTTTTATAATTTTTGAAGTTCAGAAGCTCTGCATACTTATTTAAAGTAACAGTATTTCTTCGAAGAAAGGTTTTTGAACTAACCAAAATTTTGTATAAAATACATATTTTATGTCTTTATGGAGCTTAAAAATTAGAAAACCACCGAAAAATTTACGTTAATGTATATTTTTACTCTCAAAAGGGCATTTTATATATAGCCAAAATATTAGCCAAAATTATGACTTTCCTGAAAACATGATGAATCGAAAGAAAAATAAATGCATCGACATTCTGCACATTGAATAAAACATAATATTACCTAATCTAGAGAATAGATTATTATAGTGCTAATATAACTCTTCTCTAAGTAGGGGACAGTGGTAGTTGGAGTTCTGAACACTGAAATTTTATTTAAAAGTCATTGTAATGTTCCATTTATTACAATATAAAAAAACTTTTATTCAAAATCTCAAGAATAGGTTTATTTCATGTATAAGAATTTGAAATGTATGTGGAGACGGAACTTGACTTATCATCCACAACGCTGCCGTAGAGCGTCTCAACGCCAGAGGGCGCTGCTACTGGCAGAGCAACATTCCACTAGGCGGGAGGAAACATTTTGCGCGGGAAGACGCCATTACGGAACCGGAGTAGACACACGGAGTGTCTGTGATATCATGTCTACAAACTTTTACCGAATAAGTGAATGGAGCACAACCTCCTGACTTAAATGAACTGTCTTCGTATATCTGTACTGTGAACATTACTTACGTTTTTCTCAAATAACTATATTGAAGTGTCTGCACATATTAATCGCTGTATATAAGAATAAATACCTTCGAATAAACCGAAGTCCTCATCATTATGAATACACAGACATTGTATATATATATATTAGATGTTTTCAATTTGAGACGCCTTCCAACACTAGATGGAACC
>BMAW01028428.1:31019-61814 GCA_019974015.1 Nephila pilipes | reverse complement strand
TATATATATATATATATATATATAATCTTTCAGCTTCATTGATGATTAACATTTTCAGGTATTATGTTTTTTTTTTTTTTTTTTTTTTTTTTTTTTGCAGTAACAAATAATGTAAATAAATTCATTTTTACTGTCTTTCCGGGCAAAGAATTTTATGATTAGTAAGCAGAATAATACAAAAACTGCCTAAACTCGGCTTTTAAATAAGACAGAAAGAAAATTCAGACAAATTTCAAAGATAAAGTCTGAATTATAATGTGACATAAAAAGTTAAAAATAAATCGATATTTAGACCAAAGTTTGCGATTTCAAGTTGCACTGTCACCTAAAAGCACATTTAATTTTTTAAAATGGCATCGTTTACTGCAAACATTACACCTTTTCTTTTGTCTGGAATATGTCTACTATTTACAACAGTAATCGCCTATTGCCTTGTAAGTGTTTACTGTTTCTAGCTACTTATTCCGGGCCGCGATAGCCTAGTGGTCAAGGTCGTGGACTAGCGGCTGACGATTTTCTTTCAGACGCGGGTTCGATTCTTGGCCGCCAAAGGCTAATGCACGTTAAATCTGTTCGGGGCCCAAAGTCATCCCCATGGTGTGGATGTTAGGAGAGGGGGGTGCCAGCTCAAGTGTCGTAATCCTCACTTGACCGTGGATCAAAATTACAAGGTCCGTCGCCAATAGCCCTCGTGTTGCTTCTAGTGCGACGTTAATAAAAACTAAGCTACTTCAATTTTTACCAAAAATTATTTTCCCAACCTTCCACTTTATTCTAAGAGTTATTTATTAAAAAAACCGGTCCATACCGGTAAAGAAAGAAAAACAATTCAAATTAAAGGTAAAATAACGACGTTTTTTTCACCATTTGCATTTTATTCTCTGTTGTTAGTCAGTAGAATAATAATAAGAGGGTTATGAAACCAAAAATACTTTCACTTTTCTTATAAAAAAATATTGGCAAGGAATTCTAAGTAAGTAATTTTTTTCACTTCTTTACCAAACTTTATTTTTAAGGCTTGGAGAAATGCATGGATTTATGCGATACTGCGATAAATTTCCTTTCATTGTAATTTGGAGTTTTTGGCATCATTAAAAATGTATTCAGTGTAAAAGTAAAGTAAGTTTTAGGAATGCATGGCTTGTTTTGATATTTTTAAGCTGAAAAAAGATCAACTGCAATCTATACCCAGTATACTGTTACGAGAAACAGTTTTTAATACTTTAAGAAACTGGAGTTTCAAAAGAAAATTAGTATAATCCGAAATACTTTTCTTTAATAAATCTCTTTATATGAATCTTAAAATTTTTAATAAATATGATAACAAAATATCTGCAAAAGATATATCAGTTTAAACAACGGTAGCTAAGGTTGGAGAATTGCGTTTAATTAACTGCTTTTATAAAAATATGTAAAATAATGCAATACAAAGTTTTACAATTTATCGCAATAATCTTATTATTAACAATTACGTTCTTAAAATTTGACTTTAATTTTCCTTATTACTTAGAGTTAATAATAGAGCGAAATACATCTTAAAGCTATAATAAGGAATACTTTCTGTTGTTAGAAGTTTATTAATCTATGAAAACGTTCACAGGTCTAAATAGGCATTATTTGAATTCTAAAATAATAATTTTTGTATGTTATTTGGAGTAATTTAATTTTTAATTAAACTCATATGAATCGTAAGTTTATCCAAATAAAAAATTCTACTTAATATTAAAATAATAAGCAGTGTAATTTAAATGAATGCCGATATTTCAAAAGTTTATTACACAAAATTTCTACATTCCTTTTTTTTTCTGTATTTTTGTATTTTCCACTGTATTTCTTCAAAATATATGTACTTTATAAGGTTGTGTTGGCTTTCTTCAATAACGACAATAGAAGCTAAGACACACCTTAATAATCTGCACGAAAGAGATTCCCTTTTTGGTCTAGTTGATAAGAGCACTGCGAAAGTTACCGGACAGCAATTTTTTCGAACCAATGATTGGGCGTTCGAAACGATGCTCCCCATGTCCTATTGTACTCGGATCCCCCCCCACTAAAAGGTGATAAGCGCAAGTTATAGATAGCCGTTTTTAATTTTGTATTTCGCCGATTAATAGTGGTGTAAACATCTAGGAAAATGAGTATGTGAGAACAAATATGGCAGACGCTGCATTTAGTTACTCTCTTCGTAACTCGACAACACAACAGCAAAAAAGCATTTTGTGAGTTTTAGTGTCATGTAAGGATCTCTATTATCATCAATTAGTGTCATTACTGAACGAAATACACGCACAATGACGGATTTTTCGATTTTAATATTTATTAAAGTTTCACTGTGAAACAAAACGAGGACTTTTGAGACGAACCCCGTAATTAGAACCTCGGTCAAGTGAAGAGGACAACACCTGAGTTGATAACTTCTTCTCCAAACTTCCACACCATGCCAGTGGAAGGATTAGGGACCTTGATAAGATTTAATGTGCTTCAGCCCTGCTACACGGAGGGAATTTAGGGGCATCAGAGCTCAAAACCACAACTCGACGTCAGCAACACCGACTGAGAGTCCGCGACCATAACCACTTGGCTACTGCGAAAATCGAAAAGTAACAGATGATAAAGCAATTCATTGTTGGTATACACAATTTGAAGAGAAAGGCTCTATTTGTACAGAAAAGTCAACTGGTCATCATTTACTGTCAAAAGACAATTCAGCGCATTCAAGACAGCTATGACACGAGAACTATTCAGAAAGTAAGAAACGTTTCCGTCTGACGTCGCTAGACGCGTGCGGATCACGTATATTTTTGTGTCTGCGTGCTCGGCACCTCAGTCGGCGTCCAGCCATCACAACGAGAATATTTTCACGCTGCCCGTTTTTTCGATATTCAAATTTAAAATGTGCGCTGCAATTGAAATACCGCCAGTTGTGAGGTGCGCTCTGTGATACGGTTTTTGTTGGCAGAAGATTTGTTGTTCAGAAGGTTTTTGTCAAAAGGCGCCGAAACGTGCGCCAGAACCGGAATATCACTAGTAGTGAGTAGCATGCGCTTGTCTTAAGACACCAGAGACAAGTGTTTTTGCATCGGAACATATGCAAAAAGTGTTTTTGCATCGGAACATATGCAAAAAGTGCTTTTGCATCGGAACATATGAAAACAGTATTTTTGCATCGGAACATATGCAAACAGTAGGAATAGGCCGTGCTGCCACCTAGTGTTCAAGCCCTGAGTCACCACTAACGGCGATCGTCGGGCATATAGGGAAGTGGGGTTGCTAAAACCTTCCTGCTCCCATAACATCCAATCCCAGCTTATTGGGGCTGTCTCCAGATCAGAAGGTGTAGGCTATATAAATAAATAAATAACTACGAAAGACTAAAAACAAGAATAACTAACAATTTATTTAAAACTTAACGAGAACAACTTTTAACATTTCAACTATGAAACTTGACCTTCACAGGTCTGCAAACTGCGAAGCAAGTGTGTCTACAAAAGATCGCTTCCTCCTTTTCTTTAAAACGGCTTGCAGTTCCGCAGACAAAAATGACGTCACAAGATGACGTAGGCAGCCGCCACATGACTCCCCCTCCAGTCTCACGAAGGGAGACGAAACCTTACTTTCCTGCCGGATCTTGTTTGATATGCTGGCGGATCTTGTTGGATGTTGGAATCCTGCTCCACTGGCTCATCAGATGTTCCCAAAATGAACACCGGTTTTAACCGATCCATCGCAATGAGGCGCTCTTGAACCTTGATAAGGACAATGAAATTTTTGGGTAGTCGATGGACCACCTCAAAAGGACCCTCATATTGCATTTGCAATGGCTTTTTGAAAGGAGGCCGGCGGACGAAGACATGGCTACATGTTTCCAAATCTTTGGGAATATAAACTCTCTGAGGACCGTGACGGAGAGGAAGAGCAGGACTTATGGATCTAATCAGCCTCTGTAATTTCGCCACGTAGTCCGGACACCTATTGATGTTTCTCTCCTCATATAATTGTCCCGGGAGACGAAGACTTGATCCGTATACCAACTCTGCTGTTGAAGCGTTCAGGTCTTCCCTCGAGACCGTCCGGAGACCCAACAGGACAAGAGGAAGCGCATCCAGCCAATCTGTTTTATGGCAAGTCAAAGCTTGTTTTAGGGGACGATGTAGGCGTTCTATCATTCCATTGCACTGCGGAGTATAAGAAGCGGTACGAGTTAAATGGATGCCCAGAAGTTTTGACAAACATGCAAAGAGACCAGATTCGAATTGCCCGCCCCTATCACAAGTCAACCTCTGAGGTGTGTCGAATCGAGAAACCCAGGTGTTTACAAACGCCCTAGCCACAGTCTCGCTTCCATATCTGGCATAGGAGATGCTTCGGGCCACCTAGTAAATTTATCTATCATTGTAAGGCAGTATTTGTAACTGCGCACAAGAGGCAATTTAATTATGTCTAGATGGACGTGTGCAAACCTCTCGTCAGGTACAAGGAATTGCGCTAAAGGGGTCTTGGTGTGTAAGTGTACCTTTGACTGCTGACAATCGATGCAAGTTTTGCACCACATGCCTATATCCCTATTCATACCTGGCCAAACATATTTAGATGTTATGAGGTGTTTAGTAGCGCGCATCCCTGGGTGGGACAAACTATGTAACTCATTAAAAACTTTGCGTCTTAACTGATGTGGAACATAGAATCTGTTAACGCCTGTAGAGCTATCCGCATATAACGATTTAGCGCCATCAGGCATTTGAATTTTTATCAGCTTACCACTGAATTCCATTCTACCTTCTAAAATTGATTTCAATTCCTCGTCTTTTTCCCGAAACTTTGACCATGACTCCAAATCAGACAGAGAGGAAAATTGTATTTCATTAATCCTCGATAAAGTGTCAGCTACAACATTACCCTTACCTGGTAAGTACCTAATGTCTGTAGTGAATTGCTAAATGAAATCTAGATGTCTCAAACGTCTGGGAGGGGCCTTTTCATGTTTCTGTGAAAACGCGAAGATAAGAGGTTTATGATCTACGTATAAAGTAAAAATACGAGCTTCTAACAGATGTCGAAAGTGTTATATTGCACTATAAGCTGCCAATAATTCTCTGTCGTAAGTAGAATATTTGCATTGAGCAGATGATAACTTCTTTGAAAAGAATCCAAGAGGTCTAGGACCATCAGAAGAAATTTCTTTCAGGACTCCTCCCATAGCAAAATCACTGCAATCTGTAACTAACGCTAATTTTGCATCTACTGAAGGATGGTATAAAAGCGTTGCATTCACCATAGCAGTTTTAATCTCTTCAAAGCTTTTCTCCCTTTCCGGATTCCACTGAACTTCCCTTTTGTCACGTTTTTTTGCACCGATTAACAGTTGATTCAACGGTGACAAAATAGATGCGATGTTTGGTATAAACCTATGATAATAGTTTACCATGCCTAAAAACCGACGCAAGTCAGAAATAGTAACGGGTTTTGAGAATTTTACTATTGCTTGAACCTTTTCACTATGAGGGGTACATCCTTTATCATTAATTGTATGCCCAAGAAAATCTATTGTGTCTTTTGTCTTTCCCAAAGTCGCATTTGGACTCGTTCAACACGATACCATAATTTTTAAATCGTGTGAAAACTGCTTCCAAATGTATTTTGTGCTCCATATGATTTTCACTGGCAATTAGGATGTCATCCAAGTAGGGGAAACAATAATCTAGTCCTCTCAAAACTTCATTAATGAACCTTTGGAATGTTTGCGTGGCAGAACAAAGACCAAAGTTTAAAAATGGAAATTCGAAAAGTCCGAAAGGGGTAATAATGGCAGTTTTGGGTATATCTGGAGGGTGCACTGGTATTTGGTGATAAGCACGTACCAAATCTATTTTTGAAAATACCTTCTTTCCTTTTAACATATACATGCAATCTTGAATGTGAGGAATAGGGTATTTATCAGGTACTGTGATACGGTTTAAAGCCCTGTAATCTCCCGTAGGTCTCCAATCTGATGATCCTTTGGGAACCATATGCAAGGGACTAGACCAATTACTTTTCGATGGTCTGCAAATACCTCTCTCCATCATATACTCAAATTCTTGTTTTGCGATTTTCAATTGAGCTGGATTTAACCGACGAGCTTTAGCACAAACGGGGGATCCAACTGTAGGGATGAAATGCACAGTATCGTGCTTAGTTGTATTCTTAGGGGAAACGTTCAACTGAGTAATCTCCTTAAACTTACGCAAAAGATCCAAGTATTCGGAATTCCCGACAATGGTTTTTACCACTGGGACATTACTTAAAGTAGTTTTGCCTCTAGCTTTTAAATCAGTTAAAGGATCAACCAAACAGCGTTTTTTCAAATCAACCAGCAAACCAAAATGCTCCAAAAAGTCCGCCCCGATAATAGGCTTAGTAACCTCAGCGACAGTGAAAGGTCATTGAAAATTACGTCTTAAACCTAAATCAAGTGTCAGTAACTTAGAACCAAAAGTTTTGATTTTAGATCCATTAGCTGCGTATAAAAAGAAATAAGTTTTCCCATTACTTTTAGTTACATACGCTTTAGGATAACAGGAAACATCACTACCAGTATCAACAAGAAAACCGGTACGATTGTTTACATCATTAACAAAAAGCCTGCGACTTTCACCTCTTAAAACAGAAGACGTTTTGCCTTTTCCCGAAATTTAAAATGGTACCAGCACAGCCAACCTTCCCGTTTCTTAGCACTAGCTCTAGATACAGATGTACTTCGTCTACGTAGTGGATTTGGGGATGCATGTCTTGAACCCGACCTAACCAAACTCGAGAGTTCATCTAACTGTTGTTGCATCTTAAACAATTTCTCATCCCGACGACTAACGTGATCAGTACTCGAATTACCATCAGAAACGGAGTTTATATTGCCCTGCGAAAATTCAATGATTTTGTCAGCCATTTCCACTAACTTGTTTAGGTTCTCTGAACTAACGGCTAGAACGGCTTGAACTTGCGGTGGTAAACGCCTCATCCAGATGTTTTTAAGAAAAGATTCGTCTACATGGTTTTCACTCAATTATCGCATTTGTCTAAGCAATAAAGACGGGGATCTATCACCTAATTCCAAATCCTCAATTAGAGTTTTAACTTTTTACGATACTTCAAACTGCTCTAGTAAACGGTTTTTGAGAGCCGTATATGGACATGGGGGTGGTTCACACACTATATCTGTAGCATGTGAAAGAGTTTCAGGGTCTAATGAAGCAACGAGATGGTCAAATTTTGTTTGCTCAACCGTAATGCCAGCTAACCTAAAACTAGCTTCAAGCTGCATAAAAAATAGCTTTACATTACGGGGCCAAAAACTAGGGACCTTAACTGTTACTCTTTCACAACTATTATTTGAACCTACAGCTCCTTCACTTTTACTATCATTACCTTCAAGCGACATCTCTATCTGAGCTAGTGGGATAATGAGCGAGTGATCGTGAAGTTTATTGGCGCAAGAGGAGTTATTGAGAATGTATGTATGTAAAGCGCATTGGTGTAAGAGCCAGATGTAACTACATCAACATCTCAAAGCGGCAAAAAAATAAAAATTTTACCGATCAAATTCCTGCCTCAGAGGTTCGAACCATAGATAGGGACGTTACCAATTCACAGGTGTCAGAGAGTTTCCGTCGGATAGTAAATCTTGACAACTTGCTTCCAATTAGCCTTTCCGGGAGTATTCCATGCTTGTTTCTTGAACGGGTCACCAGCTTATAGGAAAGTGGGGTTGCTAAAACCTTCCTGCTCCCATAATATCCAATCCCAGCTTATGGGGGCTGTCTCCAGATCAGAAGGTGTAGGCTATATAAATAAATAAATAACTACGAAAGACTAAAAACAAGAATAACTAACAATTTATTTAAAACTTAACGAGAACAACTTTTAACATTTCAACTATGAAACTTGACCTTCACAGGTCTGCAAACTGCGAAGCAAGTGTGTCTACAAAAGATCGCTTCCTCCTTTTCTTTAAAACGGCTTGCAGTTCCGCAGACAAAAATGACGTCACAAGATGACGTAGGCAGCCGCCACAAAAAAACCTGAAACCTATGGAAATTTATCCGCAAGTGTGTGAAGTGTACGGAAACAACGTAATGAATGAAAGTTCAATCCGGAAATGGTGCATTCAGTTTAAAAATGGCCGATCTAACGTTCACGATGAAGAGAAGAGAGGACGTCCTAGCATTGTGATTGATGAACGGGTAGCTAAAGTTGATGAAATGATTCTTAAAAACCTGCGTTTCACAAAAACGGAGTTTTCGCTTAGTTTTCCACAAGTTTCGTGGACTTTGTTGTTTGAAATTGTCACACAAAAGCTAGGCTACCGCAAATTGTGTGCAAGATGGGTGCTGAAATTGCTTACAGACCACCATAAAAGTCAGCGAATGTGGGCAGCCTTGGGATTTCTGGAGGCCTACGACAGACATAGTGATTCATTACTCAATTGAATCGTAACTGGTGACGAGACGTGGGTGAGACGACAAGGAGCTGCGTGTGTGCGTCACTGAATGGCTGAGATCGCAGGTGACAGAATTCTATGACGAATTAATTTCAAAGCTTGTCCACCGCTATGATAAGTGTCTCAATTTGTTTGGTGACTATGTAGAAAAGTAGAATTTTAGTCGCTCTTTCTGATGTTTATAATAATTTTTTTTTCTTGTATTTAGTTTCTTTTTAATTCCAAAACGTCCCTTACTTTCTGAATAATCCTCGTATATGCTCTTCAAATTCTACATATCGAGTTGGAATTGGGTGTATCTCACAAAACTGCGCAGTACTTACGAAGCATTTACATATTAAATTGTATCATTTACAGTATATGGAAAAAACAGAAAAAAAAGACCTAGGAGATCAATTGTCTTTCTTGAATACATTTCTGTCTTCGATGGATTAGAATGATTTGAATTCTCGTATCAAGGTTGTTAACACCATCATGGATACAAACTGCTTGATAAAAATTTCATGATAGATTTGAAATATTCTGTGTGACAGAAAAAGATCATATTGAATGCTTCAGAGGACTACATTCATAACTTGATTATAAAATTCTATAGACTATATAGCGTGAATAAATGTATAAATTACATTTTGCTCATTAAAATTTTGAAATGTGAGCATTCATTTTAATTTACTCTGTACATGAAATTAATCGTTATCGGCAATGTGATATAGAAAGCATTAATCTCTAAGAATTGTATATTAAATATTAGACAAATGATACATAACACATAAAATGTTTGTGACTCATTTCTTTCATTATTTCTCCACAGTCATCTTAAAATCTAATTTAATTTTCAATAAGTCGAAGATCGAATTGAACTTACACAAGAGAAAAACAACGCAGTTTATGTAGAGTATACAAGACCACTCTCTCTTGAAAATCTTTTTAACTCATTTAATCTTAATTATTATTCTAATAATAATATCTTAGCTGACCAAATCACTCATTTCAGTTCAAGAGCTTTTAGATTATGGCAGATTAATTTTCAACATTTTCCGTTAATTGCGATGCTTCACTTCAGTCTACACAACTATCAACATGTCATTAACCTCTATCACATCTTTCTTTCCTTTCAATTGCATTTCACTTATATATCAGTATGTATAATTCAATTCACTATACTTTTTTTTATCTTCATCTGATTCTAATTTTATTTTGGTTGGGAAGAAATCGCAGTTTTATGCAAATCACTCAAATCACCAAAATATCCTGAGGTCAGGGATGATGAAATTATCAGTATCCCAACGCCACACGTTTACTCTAAAGATTATAATATAATAATTAATTTTTATACATTAACAAATTAATATAGTACTTCATTCCTTTCCTATTTTGCATGTTACTGCAGTTTGTTATTAAGAATATTAATCAATTTGTAACTTTAAGTTTAAAGCTCCAAAGTTGTAAATCTAGCATTACCTTGTCTCTACCAATTCCTCATTTCTACAACATGAGAATTCTAGAATAACATTTCTGAAATCCAGTAAAAGTAACACATAATAAAAGTGATTTTTTTGCGAAATTTTATAATGTTAATTTAAGAGCGAAGAAATGTTCAGATATCAATAAATGTTATGTTAGAAAAAAGTAGATTAAATATATATTTACTGTAAAATGCAATTCGTGCGTATGGAAAAAATAATTTTAAGAGCTTTTATATTAGCAGGGTTTTTCCAGCTCTACTTAGTGAATTATAAGTCACATAATTCAGTGTTAGGATTAGTAAAATTATCAAATTATTACACTCTAATTTTATTTAGCCGTTTCTTGATAAGTTCTTAGTTTATTTCCTAATCTAAAGTAAGTATATTTTTTTACATACAAACATATTCTAAATTCATATATACTGTCAAAGCTAACAGCAGTGTGTGTTAAGAGCCTCTTATTTCTTTCAAATTAATAACTTTAGATAAACTAATGTCTAATATAATGGGATAAAAAAGAGAACAAAAGTAAGACAGCAGAATTACTTCTTACTAGTATTTAAGAAAGAACACATGAAATTGCTTTTATACCAAATGGAACGAAATGGGAAAACCTGACGTTAGTTAATTGTGAATCTTTCTTAATTTACACAGTGCTGTGTTGCTTTTAACAAACAATTATTTTAAGCTCTTGTTGTTGTTGTTTTCATACGATTGTAAAAAATTAACCCTACATGAATTTATTTAATCCAAACTGAACGAAATACGCACTTTAAAAATAAATTCTAGTAAAAGACACTTTCCAGAAATTTTGTAATTCTGGAAAATTTCTTTAGTCATAATTTATTAATAATGTGTATGCTTTTCAATTAATTTATAACACATATGCTTTAGAATTATGTTATATATTTAAAATATGCTTTGGGCTCAATAAGGTGATTTTAATTTTACTTGGGTTTATTTGGTCGTAGTTGAGATTGTTTGGTACTTAGATTGGTACATAGAACTGGCTCAGAATTTTCACTCCAGGGAACACACTATATAGTAATTAATTTAATATTTGAAAGGTTTTATATGTTTTAGATACATTATTTAGAAATTAAGATCACTCACTTTGAATAGGGGACTAAGTCAGGAAATTCATATCGGCATAGTGAGTAAACAGAACGTGAATCGATCTGATGTTCGAACTTATTTCCTTTTCAATATTTGGTAGATTATATTTATTCAGTTGTATTGATTTAAATTACTCCTACATTCTGGAGCTCTGTACTTGATATTTTTTAAAAAAATATGTAAGAAATAAAAATGTTCCTTAATTGATAAGTTAACTTGCTATCTTTATACATTATCTTACTATGAATTCGACATGGATGGAGATATGAACTAAACTGCAAGTTATATTGTTTGAGTAGAAGTCTAGACCAAGATAATACTAATCTTATTATGTATAGATTATGACATTGATAATGACGTACTCTTTCTTGATAAGATTTAGATTTGTAATAAGTGGACCACACATACACATATGATCTATACTTTGCACAAATTAACTTCAGTTTTTCAGCGTCAAAGCTCATGGTATATTCATAACTTTATATATATATATATATATACATATATATATATATAGGAGATATATATATATATATATATATATATATATATATATATATTACATATATATATATATATATATATATATATATATATATATATATATATATATATACATATATATATATATAAATTTCCTTGAATGGTCAAGAACACCATAAAACGATAAATTTTGGCCACTGAACACAAATAGTTTATTCCAAAATTCATTTTGATTAATTCCATATTGTAAAATAAGTCTTTGCGATAATTCAACTCAAATTCACTATCAAGCGCTGATTGATAAAGGTAAGTTTTTAGTGCCATTGTTATCAGAATTAAAGTAAAATAAATTAGAATTAAAGCAAATTAACTTTTATGCCTCTATATTTTAACTTCTACATATACGAAGGCTATTCAGAAAGTAAGGAACGTTTCCGTCTGACGTCGCTAGGCGCGTGCCGATCACGTATATTTCGATGTCTGCGTGCTCGGCATCTCAGTCAGCGTCCGGTCATCACAACAGAAATATTTCCACGCTGCCCGTTTTTTCGATATTCAAATTTAAAATGGGCGCTGCAATTGAAAATCCCGCCAGTTGGGAGGTGCGGTCTGTGATACGATTTTTGTTGGTAAAAATACTAAAACCTACGGAAATTTATCGGCAAGTGTATGAAGTGTATGGAAACAAAGTAATGAATGAAAGTTCAATCCGGAAATGGTGCATTCAGTTTAAAAATGGCCGAACTAACGTTCGCGATGAAGAGAAGAGTGGACGCCCTAGCATTGTCACTGACGAACTGGTAACAAAAATTGATTAAAAGATTCGTGAAAACCGCCGTTTCACAATAACGGAGCATTCGCTTAGTTTTCCACAAGTTTCATGGACTTTGTTGTTTCAAATTGTCACACAAATGCTAGGCTACCGCAAATTTTGTGCAAGATGGGTGTCGAAATTGCTTACAGACCACCATCCCTCATCCACCCTATAGTCCCGAAATTTCACCTAGTGATTTTCACTTGTTTCCAAGAATGAAGAACTGGCTAGCAACACAGCGCTTTGACGACGACAAGGAGCTGCGGGTGCGCGTCACTGAGTGGCTGAGATCGCAGGCGGCAGAATTCTAGGACGAAGGAGTTTCAAAGCTTGTCCACCGCTATAAGTGCCTCAATTTGTTTGGTGACTTGCAGAAGAGTAGAATTTTATTGTCGCTTTTTCTGATGTATATAATAAAAAAAATTTTCTGGTACTTAATTACTTTCTGAACACTCCTCGTAGTTTCAGCATTTTCAACACCGCTTCCAGGTCATATTGGGCTAACAAAAAAGTAACGATATAATAGGGTTTTTTTATAAAAGGAGTTTAAAATGCAAAAAATCAAGTCAAAAAGGTCCAAATTCGGCCTCATACAATACAAATATAACTATAAAGAATTTAATGCCATTAATACAAGGAAATTTGTAGTAGATAGACGACAAAGTGTGAAAAATGTAGATCAGCCTTTGTTACATCCTAAAGGTAGAACTGTGATAAGGCAAAAAAAAGAGAAGCATGATGGACTTGTTAAAATTCATTACTCCAGTTAAAAATGATTGCTATATAAACTTGTCAACTAATTGAAATGACGAGTTTTCCCATTTAGCTGATGACGATAACATCGTTTAAATCGGTGATGTGTGAGTGATTGAAAGTGAAGGTTCTTGGCGAAATTCTAGGTGCGCCAAACAAGATGTAACTGAGGTCTATGCGTGTGAAAAAAATTAAAAAAAAAAAGATTGAAATTTTTAGACATGAAGGAGGATCGAAAATAGAGAAGGATCGATTGAGTATTCCGGGGGCGTGTCACCCGTGTTTACCAAAGACAGTAAACGCCATGGGAAATAAAAGACCACTAGGGTGCCTCTAGGTAATGATGCTTGCATCTACCTAAAGGAGGTAATCCCCAGAGATCACTTGATATAATCCCTAGAGGCAGGGTGAATGTTTATACCCCCAGACGCTAGGTACCCATTTTAGTCACCTCTTACGACATGCATGAGCTACAGTGAGACTATACTTTCACACTTGGTCACCACACGGGTATCGCTGGTGATTTAATTACAAATAATACATTATAACAGAACAATTAACATTCGTTCTTATAGAAAGTCTTCAATAGAAATAGAAATAATTAACTATTTCAGCAAAAAGAAGATACTTATAACTTAATGCCCTGTATTTAACTTTATTAAATTTTTCAAAAAACTCCCCAAGTGGTATAAAAATATTACATTACTGACCATTATCTTCTAGCTATTCTTACTTAATAATTTTAAATACCATTAGATGAAATCTACATTTGTGTTTATGCATTATAAAATAATTATTTAAATTTATATTATAAAGGGAATTTTAAAAAAAATACAATGGACAATATTGAAGCCAATTCTCAACTTTTTTGTTTAACGGAGTTAATCGATTTATTCTAGGAACGGTTCATATATCCAGAATATATTCCTGAATTCTTTTTAGAATATTCTTCATTTCCATGAATAGAGAAATACTTAGATATTCCTCTCAAATTGATAACTATAAATATATTTGTTAAATAAAGTTTTAATTAAGTTCTTAATTTAACATTTCCTAAGCATCTTCCTCTTAGTTTCATTTATTTAAAGATTATCAAATAAATTCTTCTTTGATTACTTAAGTTATCGTCTAACCATCAACATTTCTCACCTAATATTTATCTATAAGTATGATTTTAAGAAGAACCCTTTGATTCAGCAATTAAATCTGCGGTTAAAGCTTTGATTGCAATAAAAAAAAAAAGCTAAAAGTACTTTATCATGAAAGAGATCGGATATTCTGCAATTCAAATTTCATGTTGAACAAAGATATATTCAATTTTTTAGTGTGGAAATATTAAATATTACGAAGATAATTACATTAGTCCAGTTTCCTAATTTCATGTTTAATGCGACATTTCGATGGTTTACTCTTTTTAGAGAACTGCATTTAATTAAGAGGACTTAGCACTTTTCAAATGCCGAAAATCGATGAAAATATCGATTTTTCAATTTTTAGCTCAAAATGTACCTTGATACCTCTAGTATAACTGTGCGCTGTTTTGAAATGATCTGATTGAAAAAATTGTACAATTTAGATTAAACATATTTTACTTTATTTTATGTTAGATATTGAAATTAAGTAGCAAAATAAATTTTACAAAGTATTTTAAATTTTCTATTGTCCATTCCATATACTTTTACTTTATTTATCTTATATATTTAATTTATTTTTAAATGTATTTAATATATGTTTCTTTCAAAGAGCAGTCAGATGAAGATTTTCAAATTTTTCGCAATTTTGGGCTCAGACAAACTTTTTATAAAATCTTATATTTTCGTTAAATGCTTTCAAATTGAACTGTATTATGCTTTATTTTAAGGGTATATATCTATACATTATATTGACAAATTATTACAAAAATTAGACATGGTTTTGATATTTTTTTACTGATTATTATTCTTTAAATAGCGTTTCCTCAGTTTGGGATTTTTCATGAAACCCTGATCTTTAAAACTACAAAACTTTAACAGATAATTATTAAACAATTTGAATTTTGGTGTGTTTGTTTGTTATAATGTGCTTGCCGAAGTTAGGGATCCATTTTTCAATATTTTGAATAGATAAGTATTTCAATAGAAAATGTAGCAGAAATCATGTTTTTTTTTACCCACTTTCCGTAGATGTATGATTTTTAATTTTTTTCTCAAAAACTAATTTGTTTATTGCAAAACAGATCCATAAAGTTGTTACATATATTCTTATGAGCCTGAAAAAAAATTTGGTGCAAAAATAATTATAATTGTAGACAGAAGAAGCAATTTTAAAATCATTGAAAATTTTTAAAAAAATTTAATTCTTAAAATTTTTATCAAATTAAGCCCTTTTTTTCATGGTAAAATTACTTTGTTTAATAGTAACTGTTAATAATACACACAAAAAATAAGTTTAAACACTTAAATAAAAAAAATGGTCAAAAGGTGTGCAGTCCCCTTAATTGTAGATCTGTTGTAACAATCTCACTTTTGTGGGTTATTGATGTAAATTTTCTAACTGATTTGTTTCAGATTTCGACAACAGTTTTGCATCGCGTTATCATTTTTTGATAATCGAAGTTTTTCACGGAAAATATCTAAAGAAATTGCACAAAACTATGCGAATATATGATTACATTAACCGTTTTGGTTGCTTTTATCTGCCTAGATGCAGTATGCGCCTTGAGGCAAAATTGATTTCTTTTTCCTCCATTTTTTTTCTTAATTTTTATAGATTTAATGTTGTTCAGTATACTAAAAAGACAAATTGCGTAAAAAGTGACATAGCCGAACAGAAAAAAAATTGGTGCCAAAATGGGTTTATACTGTATCATCTTCTTTTATCATTTAAATTTAATTTCTTTACAATTTTTTTCCACTCCTTCTAACCTGATTTTTACATCATTATTGTAATTCTGACCCGAATTTCTTTTGCTTTTGAGGTACAACGATATATATATTGAAATTAATTCAAGACCATAACTTGCTTTGCATGTTAATAATATATTAAAAAGCAAAACATGTGCACTGGGATGAAGATACTTTTTTTTTAATAATGAGAAACGAAAACATCATTAGAAATACATTCAGTATGCCAGAAGCGGTTAAAAATAATTCTCACGAGTAATTACTTATTCTGAAAAGCTCCTATGTGAAGAAAATGATATATCTGGTTAAAAAATTATTTCATACTGGTTCATACAAAAAATATTGTTAATCTTTCACGCGCAAAAAGTTTTTGCCTTAGGGTATTATGCTCAAAAGTTATATTTAGGGAGCAAACGTATTTCTTAATTTATTTGGATTTGTGATGTGTTACGTAGAAAGAAACAAATTAATTTTTGTAGAGAATATTAATGAGTGAAAAAGTATAAATTTATTGCTTATGGCGATTATATATCCTGTTTCATTTGGTAACAATAATGGTATTAAGAGATTTGCAGGATATTTTGGAAGTATTATGAAAATATATAAAATAAATTCAAGAGCAGAATATTAATGTCGGAAAAAAATACTAACCACAAACTATCTATATATATTCTAATTTTATTTTCAAGTCTTATTTAACCATATGCGTATTTTTTTATTTTGTGAAAGAAATTAATTATTCAGTGAGTGATTATGGATTTTAAGCACAAAAACTAAATGTGGCTATTCTACGTCAAACAACGATCGTTTGTGTTTTTGACATCTGTAGTTTAAGATAGGAGGAAAATATAGGAAGGTTGATTTTATTTATTTATTTTATGGGTTATAGAGCGGCAAATGCTATTATCTCCTTTGAAATACTCTTTTAATTTAATAGGTATCAAAATATTTCATCTTCTGCAAGAATATTCTGAATGCTTGTTTATTAGCTACTGTTCTGTCCAAAAATTCTTTGAAAATAATATTGTGCTATGGGTCTATTTTGAGTATATTCCAGAGATTATTTCTATGAGACGCGTATTTATTTCAAGTCAAAAGAATATTTTTAAATAATTGATACGGTTAGAGATACTACATTTTGCAATGTCAATCAAATCGATTTTTTGGAAAGCCAGGGAGATAAGATCATTTGGCTGAGGATTCGAATACTTCTTATTTCCTCTTGCTTGTTTTTTTGTCCATATAGTTATGCCTACGGTTAGAATTTATCTCAATATTTCAAAATATTTGCTTGAACAAAGGTTTTCGTGAATTCTTTTTGTTCTGACATTGAAAATATTGTTATACATGACTTCTAGGGGCAATCTCGTTGATGTGTATATTGCACTCCGTCACCGATTTTGCGATTCCAAAAGTAATTTCGAATGCCCCGGATTTCAAAGCAGAATCATCGGATTATGGAAATGCGACTATATCAATCTCTTACTGGTTTTTGTATGAATGACTTTTGGGGATTTAATATTATAATTTTCATTCAGATAGCACATTATAGCTATTGGAAAGAATTCATAAATTTTTGTTTAATTTAGTTAAGGGGACTTAGTACCTTACGAAATCAAAAGTAGAACATTTTGACAAACTTTTTTTAATTCTTCATAAAACAACAATTTTTGCACATTTCAGTATGAAACTTTGTCAGTTTGTGTAATAAAGTGCATAGTTTAAAATATTGGGTCAAGTTTTGCTATTAAATTAATATATTTTTTTATACAACGTGAAATATGCGTACAAAAATTTTAAAAATAAATTAGCTTACCTTACGTTACCCACAAGATAACTTTTGAAAGATGTACGGTAGAACCATAATTCTTATACCAAATTAAAGCTAAATAATGACCGTATTCTGCAAACCTTAAATTTTAGATTTACCTTACATTAAAAAAAAATTGAAAAATTAAAAAAATTATCAAGTTTGTATTTAGTAACTTTTTTTTTCATGTATCATGTTATAAAATAAAATCTAATCATCCTATTAACAAAATTGAGGTTCACAGAATAAAGATTTACAAGTTCAACACTCATGTAAAATTTGAAAGCTCTGCATGCAAAAGATTTTTTTTAATCCTGTGGGAAAGTGTGAAAATAGCAAACTGAGAAAAAGAGGTTTGTTTACATTACATTACATAGAACAAGCCACTTTAGACATTTACATTTTTTTTGTACAGGGCGTAATAAGTGTCGGATTTTGACGCGGTTTATTTTAAAATGCTCCTAACATTTAGTACTATTTTTTAAAATCAAATTTGAAAAATCGAATTTTTGAAGGTGCAAGGGTACTAAGTCCCCTTAAATAATTTAGTCCTTAGCATATGGTTAATGCATCTGCTGTAAATATAGAATTAATATGATTTACTCTGTTATCGAAAGATGCATTTTTCATGATACTTGCTATTGATGTAAAACTTTTATTTTTTGAATCATCTGCAGATATTATGAAAAAAATCTTTGAATATATGATTCACCTTTCCAGGAAACAGTCCTTTTCTGGGATTTTTACTCGGCTACATGGCGGGTCTTTAGTGGCATCGAGGGTCGAACCCACGACTCGACTAAACCGCCAGCCGTAAATACGCGACCAAGACCACCTTACTGGAACGAATTCTATTTGATTGCGAGTGCATTTTAAACTTGCCTGATAATTATGTCATGAAAGACTATGTTATAAAAAATTCTTATCACAACTGTGCGTAAATTTCAAATAATTGTCTTATGTGCAGTTTTAGCCTCTTTGGATATTTTTTGCTTTCTTTGAAAAAAACAAACAAGGATACCTAAGGAGAGAATAATTTAAATCTTTGTTCACATAACTTTATCATAAACGTAGTGATATTTGTTGTATACAAAAGTTTGGTGACCAGTACGAAAACTTCTGTGATCTCCAATATATAATTTTTGTTTTGTTTAATTTTATTTTCAGTAATATATAAAAAAAACGATGGAAATTTAATTTCTTGTTTGTTATATTTGATTCAAAACATGAATCATGTCAGCAAAGGATTTTGCGCACATTAAATTTAAATTAAAGTGAAATGTATGACAAAAAACATTAAATATATATGATCTCTGTACATATGAGACAGAAAAAATTTTACGACGTGAAAGATTTATGTCTTCAAACAAATAAAACAACAGTCTTTAATGAAACTATTAGTGAATCACTAAAAAGAAATCAAATACATAATTTCGAAAATATAAGAAAAAATAAGAGATTAGATCACGTTAGTTTAACATCCATAGCTTTCCTTCTTTCAATGAAATATGAGATAATTTAAAATGTGACCAAAATCAAAAACAAGAATATTAAGCGGAAAAAAATCCATCATATAAATATCATCTAGAAAATAAAATTGGTCCCTTCATGTTCATTCCACAAAATATTAAACAGTTTAAAATGAGATATAAAACATTGATTAAAATTTAGTTTAAGTACAGTGAATCCTCCTTGTAAATATCACTGAATTGTAATTTTTTTTCAATGGAACAATAAAATTTTCTGATTCGTACACTCGGTAATTTCTACCTTGACCTAATTTTATGTTTACACTGCTTGTAAGTTTGGGCAATAGTATTAAAATTTTAACGATGATCCTTTTTACTTTCACTTTCACTTTAAAACATAGACACATTCTCTTTTACTCATACTTTTAAACTTAGCTCTCTTTTATTGACTCTAATTAAAACTTAAATCCTTTATATTTATCATTCTTAAATCTTAAAAAAGCTTAACAATTTAAGTGTAGAGAATCACCCTTATAAGTATCATTAAAATGTAATTTTTTTATTGCAACAATAAAACTGTCTCATTCGTACACTTCGCAATTTCTATCTTGTCCTAATTTTGTATTCTCATTTTTTGTATGTTTCGGAAATTGCCCTAAAAATTTGAACAATGACACTTTCTTACTTTCACTTTCACTTTAAAACATAGACACACTCTCTCTTACTCATACTTTTAAATATAGGTCTCTCTTATTGCCTCTAAATAAAACTTAAATTAATTATATTTGTATTTTTCATATCTTAAAAACGAAAAACGAAATTTAAAACAAATTCCTTTAAGTATAATACATTTCGTTAAAATCAGAATTAAAAGCAATTGAATCTAAAATTAGCTGTGTTTAATTTTAGTTAAGATATTTCATAACCGTGCTCTCCCTTGGTTGCCACTATATTTTACGAAATAATATAAATGGATTGTGAATTAATGTTAACAATTTTAAAAGAAATGGAGACCGATTTATTTGATGTAAGAAAGAGTAATGCTTATAATTTTTTATATATATCAACATGTACTGAAACAGTTTTATGAATTGTATGAATTGTGTCTTAACGCAGGACATTTTGGACTGTCGTAGTCCCTCGAGAGCCTGGCTACTTTTTAGAAAATTAATGTCTTCCACTGGATTCCTGCCCATTGTATGGTCCCGGGTAATAAGACAGCTGGGACTTAATATCTGGACAAAAGAGTGCTTTAATTAAGAATAATGTTTTTCGTACTTTGTCTCTCTGTACAATTAAAAACTCTATCAAAGCCCATGCTCAGGAGGACCTTTCCAATCGTCTATCTCACAAGGCTTGAAGAATGTTGTCTCCTATTTGAGTAATGGACCAATACATAGAGCAGTCACTGAATTTCTCCAAGCCAACGGACGTGATTGCTTATGAAAACATATTCTTAGATTCAAAATTGCTCCTTCTCTAGCTTGCAATCTGTGTAGCTCTGGTGAGGATATGGGCTCCACTCATCTTCTCCACTGCCCTACGTTGACGATGAAGTTCAATGGGCGCCCAGAGCGCGAAGCGCTCTACAAGCCCAAATCTTGCAAAATATAAGTCTCTTTGGAATGGTGGATGTTTATAATTGTGGAGAAAGTCCTTGTTGATTTTGGTTGTAAAAATCTTGAAGATTGGATGGAGAGAAGCAAAGATATGGAGGTTTCAAGTTGTGGAGATTATGGCGCCATCTATTGGTTGAGTGTTAAACTGCATTGGGAATCGAAGAACCGAGAGTCGAAAAGATATTGCAGAATTAGATGATGAGAACAAGCTATTGGATTGGCTGTTGAGTGAGTTGAAACGATGCCGCTAGTGGCTGCCAGCGTAAGAGTGAAAGTTGCTATATATTGGATGGGTGGAGCTTAAAATTTCAATTTTTAAAATTAAAATTCTAGTTGAGTGAAAAAAGGTTGATGTCAGAGTTGATAAATAGGTTTTTCTCCACTGCCCTACGGTTTGAAAGTATTCTTTCTGAACGTTACTGGGAGGTTAGAGACATGTTGGATCAATGAATTTAGTTGCAGTCTTTCTTGTTCTTATTTTGAGTTTTGTTCTCTTGTAATTATAATTGTATTTTCTTTTCTTTTTTTTTTGTTGCTGTAACTGCTTATATTCTGCTATTTGAAATTTAAAAAAAAAAAAAAATTGTATGAGAGAGACTTACTGAAGAAGATAAGAAATCCTTTGATTTCTCCATCGAGAAGTATATTAGATATTGCTATTGATTTAAGGGAATTTGGAATTTTGTAATTGAAAGGTTTATGTATTTGTGAATTTACTAAAAAGTGAAAACATTTTTCACTAAAAGGTAAGTTTCAAGAAAGCGAAGAAAAAAAAAGAGCAGTTATCGTTTATTTTAATAAAAAGTAAATTGAATTATAGTTATATATAATATTACTGTTGCACGTAAACCAAATACGCTGAGATTCCATATTAATAATGCAAACAATGTATCATTAGGTACCAGTAATATTAAATTTTATTAGCGTATTAACAAATCAAGCAGGTCAACATATGTCACATTATGCCTTTCTCCAAGTTAAAAAGAGTTAATATTATTTTAACATATTACTATAGTCGATTTATTATATAAAGAGAAATTTCACCTAAATAAAAGAATAACATAATTTATTTAATCATATTACATCATCCCATATATGTTTGCATGATAAGTTATGTAATAGAGTGGCTCAAATGGTAGATGTATTTGAATACAGTTGACATCATTAATGTCAATTTTCTTACCATCGAGTGCTGCCATCTGTTGAACGGAGACGAAACAAATTTGACAATGATTCAAAATTGTCAGTTTTGAATGTGTCGAGTTGTCAATATCGGTTGGATCTGGATTCATCATTATGCACCGGGAATGAAGCAAAAATCAAAATATTCGTTTGCTTCTGGTAAACATTTTCCAAAAAAAAAAAAAAAAAATGAGCCATTGTGGTTTCATTGGCCAGAAAAATTCTGACAATGAGTTTTTGAGCTACGGAAGGTATCATGATCACAAATACGAGTAACTGAAACTTTGACAGTTGTCTAATGAGACTTGCTAAACACTAACCATTTTTGAAATACGAGTACTATTTGTAGAAACTTCAAAGGACTTATTGTGTGAACTATACTCGTATAATAGAAATAATATATATATATATATATATATATATATATATATATATATATATATATAATTTGTATTCGGAATTCCACTTGAATATATGATAACTCAGGACTAACTATATTTAAAAATTTTAAAAAATTCCATTTTGAAACAACAAATAATGTTAAATAACTAAAATATAAATCAAAATTAAAGTTAATGAACAAAATGACCCTTTTTTAGTAACGTATGTTGAAGAAGAGAAATTAAGTTTTGCAGTATAATCATATGCCTAAAACAAATGATCATTAAAATCCGGTAACACAGTGTTCTTATAATTGTACTTTAATTGCTTATTTATTTTTTAAAAATAATCACTGACATAAATCTTTTATTATTAGATATTTTGATATTTTTATTTTTATTTGTTTTCCTTTAGCAAAATACAAGATTTTAAATTTTTTGTTTATTTTAGTCTGTAATCAAACTGTAATTGATTATAAGCTAAGCAAATATAGTTAAATGAGTTATATTAAAAATAAAAATAAGTTGATTTAATAAGTTAGCAGTTATCGCTAGTAAACAAGGAAATGGAATGAAGTTCAACAAAAAATTTCAAGAATTAATCAGATACGTAAAAGGAATATATTTATTTTTCTATGTTTTGTATTCATCAGGTATTTAAGTATGTTATCAATCAGTTCATTTTCCCTTTAAAATTAAAATATGTGACGTTTTTATTTTAATATTCTACGAAACGAATAGCTAGTTTTGTTTCGCTTTACAGCCATGTTATAAAATTTTATAGCTTTATTTTCTGTTAAGATTTTGGATCATCTATATATGCAGGAAGTTGAAGTCGTCTTACTCATTCACAGCATAGCGATCAGAATATTTATCATCAGACCAGAAAGAAATGTGAAACATTCACCTTCTAGGTCGAAATGATGAGATCGTCTAGCTATTCGATCAGCGGGAAAAACGAAAAAAATAAAATGGCTGTTGGTCAAGGAATCAGATGAACTTTTAGAATATTCACAAGTGCTTGGACGTTTTTTAATTTTGCAATGTAAAACAAAACTCTTTCTCTCTCCCCTACCTCACTTTAACTTAACTTGCACTTTACTTTGAGTTCTTTTCTGATGGAAAAAATCGAGTTCAATTTTGCTTTGAGGTTTGTTGGCGTTTCTGTATTTCACTAAACATTCGAAAGCTTATCTGCGAAGCAAAATTTAATTAATCGAATACTGTTTTTTAATTCTTAGAAATTTCGAGAAAATAATATTTTCCTTGAGTATGAATGTAAAATTGTGTTTTCATTTTGAGAAAAAAAATTGTTTTGTTGATTACTTGTGTACAAATATATTTTATTAATATATTCTTAAAATCTCACTTATTCCATCTTTATCTGATGAAAAGTTTCCAAATAAAAATCAGTTATCAGTTAAGAAAGTCTTTAAACACGTTATTTTATATTACAATGAACCAAATCAAAATAAATTTGTAACAGGGCGTATTAATTTTATCGTATTTTGAGCCAAATACTATAAGTGGGAATTCTATTTAATAGCAGCAAATAGTAGGTTTGAAAAAACTTGATCCGATTTCAATGTATTTCTTGTGACCGTATCTGAATCAGTAATACATATTTAGAATATCATCCCACACTTTCTCCTTCCAACATAACACGCATTTTATACATAATCTTACTAATTATTTTATCTTTAATCTTTGTAACGATTCACAACACTTATTTATAAATAGCAATGTTTGTTCACTTAAACCACGGTTCTCTCACAAGGTAAAATTCAGTACTTGTATATTATAGCGGCTCCAGCCAAAAGACGAATTTTAACTGTAAATCGCCAAGGAACAAGATGTATTACCAAGTTTGGTTGTAAGTCCTTAAGGTTGCAGTCCTAAAGAAATTTAATGAAGAGAGTAATGTTCTAAAACTTATGTAAATATTATTATTGAACATATAAATTAATATGGGCCTGTATTATTAATATATATTACTTATTGGCATGCGATTTTTTATTAAAAGGTATAAAAATATTATTAAGTAAAATATTATAAAAAATATTTATATTGTGTATTGATATGTTATTCGTTTTCCTACATTTCAAGTTCGTGCTTCGCTTTCCTGCTGACATTGGCGCATTTTTAATTTGGTGGCGCTGCTATAATAGACAAGTACCCAAAATTCTGAATTCAAACGTTATTGAAAACCACTGTATAGTTTGTTAAAGAGACACGAGTGATCCGTTAAAATGTCACGCAACAAATCATCTAATTAATAGCCAAAGATAAAATAAAACCACAATTTTCGTTTCCGGAAGTGAATTACATGAGAAAATAGATTAATACAAGAGTATTAAATTCAGAATACATGTTATAAGTCATATGAGTTTAATATTACATGAGTTATTGGGTGAAACACATTGAATAAAGTTGAAACAATTCTTTCTTTCTCTTTGTTGCGAGTAGATATATAATAGAAAATCCAAAGTTTATCTTTCATACACTATTGCTATATTTTCGTTAATCTGATACAACCAAAAAAAGAACGATAAAATGAGAACTGTATCATCAATTTTCGTTACCATTGTTACTACTCGATATAAAATTACTTTAGACTCTAAAGTAATTTTATTTTTTAGACTCTAAGTAATGTTATTCGCTATCTCTTCTTATCTGTAGCAACATCAAATGTATTTAACTTAAGAATCTCTTCTCAAAAGAGGATTTTGAACGATGCAATCTTGAATCTCGTTACAAATTTTTGGAAAAAAATGTTTTAGTACTGAAATATTGAGTTAAAAACATTCTAGATATCTGGTGTGGGAGTGATTGGAAAATTTTTGTGAGTCATAATGGATGGATAAATTGCCTTAAATTAAGGAACGGAAATAATTATTTTATATGATGATGATTTTAAACGGAAATGAAGCACCATTCCTACAATTTCAAAAGGTGCTATAAGTTTTACAGCTAAAACGATTTAAGTTTAAATTCCTTTAATGTCTTTAATTTAGGAGTAAATCATTTACAAGCACTGGAAGAGGCCATCTTCACCAAGAACAAGGGATATAATTCGATATAAAAAACAACGTTTTTAAAAACAACGTTTTATATGGTGGCAAAGTTTATTAGAGAAAATTATTGAAATATTAGTTAAATTTTTAACTTTAAAATTTACTTAAAAAGAGAAATTTGTGAGCGTATTAAAAAATTCATATTACTCATAAAATCAAAACATGCATTTGAAAGTTTGTAAGTCATTCTATTAAAAAAAGAATGGGAACCAGAATTCAGAAAAAATTATTATGATAAGACATGGCGCCAAATATTGGAAACTTTCTTTCTTGCGAATGATTACTGACTAAAAGTCAGCAACCGTTACTATCTCGGAGATAGTAAAGGGGAGATAGTATCTCCCCTTTGTGAGTACAAAAGGTTTACGATAATAAGGCTGCTTGGGGAGTGCCCGGTGCTCCCAGAGGGGGAAAGAAATTTTTTCCTCAATCCTAAAAGCGCCGAGAGGAAAGAATATTTTGACTTATTAAAATTATTGAAATATTAGTTAAAACTTGTCGCAAACGTCTAAATATTGCATTGTTAGGTGAGTACGAACGATTCCCAAAATTTCTAGCTTGATGGGAAGTTGATTAAATTAACGATCGGAAATTTGATGACACACACACTCACACACACACACCAAGTAAAATTCAGAAAAACGTTGTAAAAACATCGAATGATCAAATCAAAACTTAAAGAAACGATAATTGTTTTTTGTTCGATATTCATGGGATTGTATACCTTCACTGTGTTCCCGAAGAGCAAATTATCAATCAACATAACTACCTTCACATTCTTGATGAACTCTGTAAAAGAATAAGGAGAAAACCAACCGAAATGTGGAAGAACAAGTCATTCCGTAATGTCAGTCAAGACATTTCTAACCAAATACAGCATCCCAGTGTTGGACCATCTGCCTTATTCATCTGATCTTGCGCAATGCTACGTTTATCTGATTCCTAAGGGGGCCTATGCATTAAAAGAAACAATTGAATTCGTTGCAGCTGTGAAAGGAAAGATAAAATGCACACGTCCTGAAGGACCTGACAGAGGATTTCCAGCTCTGTTTCGAACAGTGGAAGATCCATCTACAGCGTTGTAGGGATAGAGGAGAAGTATATATTGAAAGTGATAACAAGTAAATATGTATGGCATCAAGATAAAATGTTTCACAACGTCAGTATCGAAACTTAAATGTCCAATATCATATCTTGTGGGACTGTGATATAGTTATTTAAGTTTTTGTGGGCATTTTTTGATACAATAGTATCACAAACTAAGATGTTTATTTATGAATATTCTGAGTATGCTAATGTATCTAGACTATTTAAACATACAGAGTATGGTAATTGCTTTATGAGTTCAGGTAATGACTTTATCACTTAAATTCATTGAGTTCATAAAGTTCTTCGATTAACGATTAACACATCAATCAATAACTCCCGAGACTAACCCAGAGATGGCGCTCGTAGTAAACCAGTAACCAGGTCTTTCTAGAGTACTAACCATCGCTTGAAACGTGTCAACATTTTAAGTCGATCGGACCAGAAACAGCCGAGTTATCGAGGTTGGAGTAAAGTCGTTTTGTAGTTTGTTTAAAAAACGGAAAAAACCGAGTTTCGTGTTCCGATAAAACATTGTTTTTTAATGGGTAAAAACACCGTGCAAGCAAAACAATGGATTGAAAAATGTTACCCGGACTCTTGTCCATCAAAAGCAACGATTTGTCGGTGGTTTGCCGAGTTTAAACGTCGTCGTACCGACACAAATGACGCGGAACGCTCGGGTAGACCTGTGGAAGCCGTTACACCGGAAAATGTGAGTGAAGTGACAAAAATTATAATGAAAGATCGTAAAGTGAAGCTCCGTGAGATTGCTGAGATGATACAGATATCATATGGAAGTGTATTTACTGAAAAAGGTTTTTTGAAGTGAAGTGAAAAAGGTTTTTTCCGAGTGGGTGCCGCGATTGCTTTTGATGGAACAAAAACAGCAACGAGTCGATGATTCAGAAAGCTGTTTATCGCTATTTACTCGCAACAAAAAAGATTTCTTGAGAAAAACAAACAAACAAAAAAAAAAAAATATTTGGAAAAGCGTTGGAACGATTGTATCACCCTAAAAGGTGATTAACAAAAGGTGTTATGTTGATGAATAAAAAAAAATTTTGCAAAAAAAATAATGTTTTCAATGTTAGTCTCGGGAGTTATTGATTGATGTGTTATAACGCTGAATCGCTTTACGTGCATGGTCTTGAAAGCCATAAATGAAAGTTTCTTTCAGCTAAAATATTCGAAAACAAATCGCTAAATATTTGATCGTTGGCTTCTTTTATTTCAGTTATACTTCTACGCATTGTGAAAACATGTAAATCAAATGTTAATAATTTGAATTTCTTCAGTGCCTTCTGTTTTGACACAATCATACTTGACCATTCTTTACATCAATACTATGTATTAATATAAACTGTATCATTGATATTTTATTTATTTTTAATTTCTACTTAGTATTTTTAGAAATTACTTGTATGAATGATACTTTTATGCAATGGTAATGTAGTTTAAATTTTTGTTTCATATATCGAACGACTCATAAGTTTAGTAAAACTTTAAGATATCGAAATTTAGGTTTTGCTTTTTTTTTCTTATTAATTCTCAGATAGAAATCTCTGACATTTAATTTTCTCAGTCTTATTAATTTAAAGTCAGGCTTTCTTTTCTATGAGATTGCCATGATCCTTTAAATATGTAGTAAGTGTCAAAATATATTTTCGTTCTAATAGAGCTTTCAGTGGAAGTGTTTAAATATAATTCATATTCTTCTTCACATAAGTAATACTTAATAAAACTATTTTGCGTTCACGTCTAAAAATAGTGGTTGAAATTCCTTATAATTTATTCCTCAAAATTCTTTAAGTTCAGAAGCTATGTATACCTAGTTTAGGTAACTGTACCTTCGAAGGAAATGTTTAGGATTTACCTTAACTTTGTTTATAAATGCATATTTTATGACTTTATGGAGTTTCAAAACTAGAAAAACACCCGAGAAAAATTTTGTTAGCGTATATTTGTACTATAAAAATGACACTTTATACTAATGCATGAAAAAATTAAGACATTCTGCAAAACATGATAACTCAAAAGTAAATAAATACATTGACACATTTTAAATTTGAATAATACAGAATAAACTTTTATCTATGGAATAGACCATTGTTTTAGGAATATAGCACTTAATTAGGAATTTATGGTAGTTCGAGTTCTCTGAACACTGAAATATTCTTTAAAATTCATTAGTAATTTTTACTTTATTTACGTAAAAAAAATCTATTCAATATGAAATCTCATGAATAATTTATTCTGTTTATAAGTATTTAAATATAAAAATATAAACACAAAAATGTATATATATAATTGATGCATAACATTTTGAGATATTGTGTTTTGCAATAAACAAAAATATCGTTTTTTGAGTATTTCCCATGAAAGAAATTAGTGATCAAGTAATATTAAAACAGAGCTGTAACTAAGATTCTAAATAATATAGAAACAAAATTCAAATAGCTTTTTAAAGATAAGGGATGAAATTATTACGTAAGAACAAAAATAAAAAAGTATCGTTATCTTGACAAAAAATTTGATTTTGAAAGTGTACTGTCACCTTAAATTTGAGTTATATTTAAGTTTAATAATTAGGTTAAAACACCAAAGTTTACTGGAAACTCTAGATATTTTCTTTTGTCTGTAGTCTGGCCACACTATTCATAACAGTATTAACGTATACTCGGGAATAGTCTTGTAAATTATTACTTTCTCTAGCTGCTTTATGTCCATACTGTTTTCTGCTGATTCTATACAAATTTCGTCGCACACAAATACGGTTTCCTAGAACCTTTTAATTTATTCTAAAAAGTTATTTATTAAAAAAAACAGTCTACATACTTGTAAAGTACATGAGAAAGAATTCAACTTAAAGGTAAAAGAACGAAATTTTCTTTCACCATTTGTATTTTATTCTCGGTTGTTAGTCCGTAGAGTAACAAAGAGGTTCATGAAACGAAAATTACTTTCACTTTTCTTATGAAAAAAATATAGGTAAACATTTCTGAGAAAGTGTTTTTTAACTTTTTTACCTAACTTTATTTTTAAAGCTTGTTGAAATTCATGGATTTATGCCATACTGCGATAAATTTATTTTTACGGTAATTTGGGTTTTTTTTGGCATCATTAAAGCATATTCAGTAAAGAAGTAAAATAAGTTTTAGAATTGCACGATTTGTTTCGGCATTTTTAAGATTTAAAAAGAACAACAATTTTAAATATTTTAAGATATAGGAATTTCAAAAGGAACTCATTATAATCTGGAATACTTTTAATATTTCTTCATTTAAATCTCAAAGACTTTAATAATTTAGCTAATAATTTCTTCAAAAGTATCAGTTTAAATAATGACCAGCTTAATTTGAGAATAACATTTGATGAATAGTTTTTATACATTTTTATTAATTAATGCAATAGAATGTATTTACAGTACCAATTAAGCAAAATAATTTTAATGTTAACAAATATTAATAATTATACCTTATTATTAACAATTATGTAATTATTAAATTGATTCTAAGTTCCATTATTATTAACTGCTAAAAATAGCGAAATACAGTTTAAAGATATTATAAAAAATAATACATGTTCTTAAATGTTTGTTAATCTATGTAAATTTCCGCAAGTAAATATAGGGCTATTTAATTTTGAAATTATTATTTTTATGAGATATTTCAATTTGCTGATCCTAAAATTAAATTCATACGATTAGTATGTTTATCTAAATTGAAAGTTTTAGTGATCATTAAAATAATATATAGTGTGCGCGACATGAATTCTGGGATTTCAAAATTTTACTACACAAAATATAATTAAGATATTTCTTCAAAAGTTATATGTTGTAATGTGTTGGGATAACTCTCTTCAATAACGCCTATATAGAACTTAAAACAATTTAATCCTTTGAAAAACTTACGGGAACGATACCCATTAGTATCCTAGACAAAGTGAACTTCGCCCTGCTTAAAAAAAACTTAAGATTTAAGAAACATAAAAAAAAAATTACCTGCAGGTGATTTCAGGATTCTGGATCTTGAAAAAAATGAAAATCATAATTTTATTTATTTTCAAAGCAATCTTTACACATGTGTACGTGACGTTCACCGCATATAACACATCAATCAATAACTCCCGAGACTAACATTGAAAACAACTTTTTTTTTGCAAAATTTTTTTTTATTCATCAACATA
>BMAW01028428.1:0-30919 GCA_019974015.1 Nephila pilipes | reverse complement strand
TAAATAGCGATAAACAGCTTTCTGAATCATCGACTCGTTGCTGTTCCATCGAAAGCAATCGCGGCACCCACTTGGAAAAAACCTTTTTCATGCTCAATTTTTCATGAAGGATAGTAAATACACTTCCATATGATATCTGTGTCATCTCAGCAATCTCACGGAGCTTCACTTTACGATCTTTCGTTATAATTTTTGTCACTTCACTCACAATTTCCGGTGTAACGGCTTCCACGGGTCTACCCGAGCGTTCCGCGTCATTTGTGTCGGTACGACCACGTTTAAACTCGGCAAACCACCGACAAATCGTTGCTTTTGATGGACAAGAGTCCGGGTAATATTTTTCAATCCATTGTTTCGCTTGCACGGTGTTTTTACTCATTAAAAAACAATGTTTTATTAGAACACGAAACTCGGTTTTTTCCATTTTTTTAAACAAACTACAAAACGACTTTACTCCAACCTCGATAACTCAGCTGTTTCTGGTCCGATCGACTTACAATTTTGACACGTTTCAAGCAAAGATTAGTACTCTAGAAAGACCTGGCTACTGGTTTACTACGAGCGCCATCTCTGGGTTAGTCTCGGGAGTTATTGATTGGTGTGTTAACTCTAGAACATGTTAGATAAAATTTGCACGTCATTGTTAGCAAATTATGTGGGCAAAATGCTCAAATTTTCCTTTTATTACATTGAGATTGCTTAGCAAATTGAATGAATTTCTCCAGATTTAAAACTTCATTTATAATCGTCTTTGTTTATCAGGGCAAAGTTTGTAAGTTCAGACGTTTCTTCATCCAGGGTGTAAGAAGATCTTCACTTATAGCTAAAATTCCCTTATAGATCACAATTTTATAGCTAAAATATTTCTTGATAAAGTGTTTTTGGAATTTCGAGCCATATTATGTGCATGTAGAACATATGCATTCACTAAACTTATATTAATGATCTCATAAAATACACAAAGAAGCCACAAACGTGTTTTTCTACTAACATGATATGTTGTTACACATCTGATCAAATGTGTCTAATGCTTCAAAATTCGCATTAAAATTAATTATTATTAAAATTATTACGTTGTTTTCCCTTCATCTGTACCTCAAACGATAATTAATCATTTTCATCAGTATCGCTATTAGTAAATTCGTGATTTTGAAATTCAACACTCTCAGACTAACATTCCTCTGAAAACACCACATGCGCAAATATCTTAAGAAGAACAAATATCCTTATCTGAAGTAGTTAAGGTCATATAAAGGTACTGAGTAACACGTTCCATTTCCTGTTTAGGGGGAGGCAGTACAAGATTATTTGTTATCAGCTTCGTCTGCCAGACGAATGCTTTGCAGTCTAGGGTTATTCATTAACCTGCTGGAGAATACGTTTTGGTCTAGTTAATGTGAGTAATGCAATAAGTTGTGACATTGGGCTATTCGCGGTTTCTCTTCACTAACCTTAGGGACTTTCAATTGAGATTGATTGCTTTCACTAAACAACCTTTGCCCAACCAAAAATGAAACGTGATGAAGAACATTAATATGTAAAGCAGTTAGGAATGAAGTGAAGCGGTTGAATTGAGAATTATATAAACTCCATCTGAAGGAGGATCAGAGAGGCGTTGTAGTGAGAGGAGGTGAAGTCTAAGTGCTATATAAGAGGAAGGCGGAATTACAGACTAGTATTGAGGTGTGAGTAAAGATTACTCGGGAAAAGGATTCGGTCTAGTATTTTCAGCAGTTGTTCCAGATTCGGAGTTGCAGTCGATAAAAGATATTGGGAAGAGGCTGTTAGATTATTATTGGTGGGTTGAACTAAGGCGTTAGAAAACTTAACCTGGAGAGCATAATTATTGGTGTCATAGTAAATATATACTAATAAATTGTGAAAGTTGTTTTGGTGGTTCTGTAGTTATTTGTGTCGTAGTATTTAATATTTGAAATTAGTGATGGCACAAGATGACTCCCGGGTCGATCGGGTGTTACAAAGTTACCGGACAACTTGTCTGCGTACTGAATGATTAAGGGTGGAAAATGACGCTGGCTCCCATGTCCCATCGTATTCCTTACCTCGCGCTAGAAAACATCACCCACAGAAAAGTAATAAACGCAAGTTTCACCGATTGTAATTTTGTATTTCGCCAATAGATGGTACCGTAAGCACAATCGTTCGTCTGTTCTAAGCGTATAGGATAATGAGTTTATGTGAAGATAAATAAGGAAGATGCTGCATTTAGATACTGCTTCCTAACAGGATGATAACAGGTCAATTGAAAAGTCCCCGGCCTACCATAGTAAAACACATTTTTTTGGCAAATTTAGTTTTTTTTATTCAACATAATTCCCTTCAAGGATGATGCACAGATTATAGCGACCCTCCAACTTTTCAATACCATTTTTGTAGAACGATTTGTCCTTTGCTTCAAAATATGCCTCAGTTTCGGCGATCACCTCTTCATTCGACGAACATTTCTTCCCAGAGAGCATTCTTTTGAGATCTGAGAACAGGGAATAGTCGCTGTTGATGGTCCTTCCTTTTTCAAGGTAGTCAATGAAAATTATTCCATGCGCATCCCAAAATACAGACGCCATAACCTTGCCAGCCGACTGTTGAGTTTTCCCACGCTTTGGAGCGGGTTCATCGTGTGCAGTCCACTCGGATGACTGTCGATTGGACTTCGGAGTGAAATGATGGAGCCATGTTTCATCTATTGTCACATATCGACGCAAAAACTCGGGTTTATTACGCTTGATCATCTTCAAACACTGCTCCGAATCATCAACTCGTCGTTGTTTTTGGTCAAAAGGGAGCTCGCGCGGCACCCACTTTGCACAGATCTTTCTCATACCCAAATATTCGTGAATGATATGATGCACACGTTCAGTTGATATCTTTAGAGTTTCTGCTATTTCATTCAATTTCAATTTACGGCCTTTCAAAATCATTTTGTGGATTTTTTTAATGTTTCCGTCGGTAACAACCTCTTTTGGGCGTTCACTGCCTTCACCGTCTTCTGTGCTCCTTTCACCACGTCTAAACTTAGCATACCAATCCTTGAGGGTTGATTTTCCTGGGGCAGTGTCCGGAAACTCGGCATCAAGCCAAGGGTTTTTTTCGACTGTATTTTTTCTCTTCAAAAAGCAATATTTTTTCATCACGCGAAATTCCTATTTATCCATTTTTTTCACAATAGCAAAAGTTGCTTCACTCAAAATGCTATAATTCACAAACTAATGATCCGACAGCAGTCAAATTTATACACGCATCTTTTGAGGGTTAGGGCTAACTAAAAAACATATGGATTTAATTCCAGTACCGCCATCTATTTGTCAGGCCGGGGACTTTTCAATTGACCTGTTACAACAGTAAAAAGCATTTTGTGCCTTAAGTATCATATAAGGATCTGTATTATCAGCATTTAAAACCATTGCGGAACGAAATATGGAGTAAAAATTATAGACTTTTTATTTCATAATTTATTAACGTAGCACTTAGAAAGAAAATGACAGCTATTGAAGATGGACATCGCCATTTTGAACCTCTGTCAAATGAAGAGGACGAACCTCAGCTGATATCTCCCTCTCAAAATTCCACCCATACTAAAGATAGGACTGAGAACCATGACAAGATTGTTTGTGCATCATCCGTGCTACTCGGTGTGTCTTTAGCGGCATCAGGGCTCGAACCCATAACTCGATGAAAACGTCGACCACGATTCCCCTACTACCTTGACTTGCGAACAGACAAATGTTATTGCAATTTGTCTTTAGTATTTAAAGAGAAATGCTCCATTCGAAAAGGAAAATGAACAGGTCTCCCTTCAGTATTGTAAACATCGTTTAACGCATTCAAAACATAACAGGTCAATTGAAAAGTCCCCGGTCTGACAAATAGATGGCGCTACTAGAATTTAATCCATATGTTATTAGTTAGCCCTAACCTTCAAAAGATGCGTGTATAAATTTGACCGCTGTCGAATCATTAGTTTGTGAATTATAGCCTTTTGAGTGAAGCAACTTTTGTTATTGTGAAAAAAAATGGATAAAAAGGAATATCGCGTGTTGATAAAATATTGCTTTTTGAAGGGAAAAAATACAGTTGAAGCAAAAACTTGGCTTGATGCCGAGTTTCCAGACACTGCCTCAGGAAAATCAACCATCAAGGATTCGTATGCTAAGTTTAGACGTGGAGAAATGAGCACCGAAAATGGTGGACGCCCAAAAGAGGTTGTTACCGATGAAAACATTAAAACAATCCACAAAATGATTTTGAATGACCGTAAATTGAAATTGAATGAAATAGCAGACACTCTAAAGATATCAACTGAACGTGTACATCCTATCATTCACGAATATTTGGGTATGTGAAAGCTCTGTGCAAAGTGGGTGCCGCGCGAGCTCATTTTTGACCAAAAACAACGACGAGTTGATGAATTGGAGCAATGTTTGAAGATGATCAAGCGTAATAAACCCAAGTTTGTGCGTCGATATGTGACAATGGATGATACATGGCTCCGTCATTTCACTCCGAATTCCAATCGACAGTCCTCGGAGTGGACTGCACACGATGAACCCGCTCCAAAGCGTGGGAAAACGCAGCTGTAGGCTGGCAAGGTTATGGCGTCTGTATTTTGGGATGCGCATGGAATAGTTTTCATTGACTACCTTGAAAAAGGAAGGACCATCAACAGTGACTATCACATAGCGTTATTGGACCGTTTGAAGGACGAAATCGCCGAAAAACGTCCGCATTTGATGAAAAAGAAAGTGCTGATTCACCAAGACAATGCACCGTGTCACAAGTCACTGAAAACGATGGCAAAACTCCATGAATTGGGCTTCGAATTGCTTCCTCATCCCCCGTATTCTCCAGATCTGGACCCCAGCGACTATTTCCTGTTCTCAGATCTCAAAAGAATGCTCGCTGGGAAGAAATGTTCGACGAATGAAGAGGTGATCGCCGAAACTGAGGCATATTTTGAAGCAAAGGACAAATTGTACTACAAAAATGGTATCGAAAAGTTGGAGAATCGCTATAATCAGTGTATCACCCTTGAAGGGAATTATGTTGGATAAAAAAAATTAATTTTGCCAAAAATATGTGTTTTACTATGGTAGGCCGGGGACTTTTCAATTGATCTGTTATATGTAATCGGCCCTTTAAATTCTACGTCTCGAGCTGGACGAGAACTGGGTGTACTTCAGAAAACTGTACGGAGAGCATTAAAAAAGTGTTTACAGAGGAAACTGTATCGTTTGCAATATGTGCAAAAACAGAAACGAAAATCTAGCAAGTCGATTGTCTTTCCATAATTCACTCTTGACGTCAATACATTAGGATGACTTGAAACCTCGTATCACAACTGTCGTCACCACCATCGATACAGACCGCTAAGCAAAAATTTCAATACAGATTTGATGCATTCCGTGTAACAAAAGAAGGGCATATTGAACATTTATGAGGATTGGATTCATAACTTGATCATAAAAATTCAACAGGCATAAATTTTTTGAATAAAAGAATTTATTATATTCTGTTTAGTAAAGCTTTAAAACTTTGGCATTAATTTTTGCTTTCTCTGTACATGAAATTAATCACTACGCGAAATGTGATATAAGGAAGGATTTCTCGAGAGCTCTCAGTTATTTTTGTACAGTTTATTAAACTGTGATTGGCAACACCAGTCGAATTCCGAGAAAGAAAACAGAACTTGAGAACACGGTGTTGCTGCGAATGCGTCGAATTCGAACTGCTATCTAGAACGATAATTCACCCCACCTTCTGATTTGAACTATTTGTCTTTTTGTGTGTGTCCGTCCAAGTCATTAATAAATTGTTGAAAAATATTGAAGCTCTCCCAATCCTTCTAATGAAAATCTTTTAGACAGAACAGGATTATTCTCTTAAAATTGTGTATTAAATTTTAAAGTGTTGAATGCTACATAACGTATTAAAATGCTTGTGACGTATTTCCTTTATTATTTACCTCTACAGTTATCTTTAAATCTAATTTTATAGTGAGTAAGCTCAAGACTCCAACCGAAGATATACAAGGGAAAGGTTATCCTGTTTGTTTGGAAAATCTAAGACCACTTTCCCTCGAACCCTTTTTAACTTAGTTAATGCTAGTTTATATTCTAATAATAAAGCCTTAGCTAACCAAAATTCCAATTCAAGGACTTCTCGATTATAGCAGATTCATTTTCAGCGAAAACGATTAATTATGATGCTTCACTTCAGTCTACACATCTATCAATCGGTTGTTATATTCCATCTTTCCTTTCAACTCTATTTCACTTATATATCACTTTTTATATTTCTATTCACTACATTTCACATCTTCATTTATTTTACCTATATACGCTTCATTTTGGCTGGGAAGACTTTGTAACTTTATGGAATTCAAATTACCAAAATTTTCCCCGAGGCTAGTGAAGATTAAATTCTTAATAACACAACTTCACAGGCTTACACTAAAAAAAATCAATATAATAATAATTACTTCGTATTCACTAAAATATTTATATAGTACTCATTTTCCTTCCCATTTTGTATGTTGCTGCATTCTGTTTCTAGGCATCTTCACCAGATTGTAACTTTAAGGCGAAAGCTTCAACGCTGTAAATTTAGTATTTCCATGTATCTACCAATTCCTCATTGGGACAGCTTGAAAATTCAACAACGGTATGTCTCACATCCGATAAAAGGAACAAAAAATGTGAATGCCCTTTTTTTTAACAATTTGCAGTGTTAATTTAGATGCAAAGGAACTTTTACATATCAAGAAATGTAATATTAGAAGAAAGCAAGTTAAAGATATATTGATAGTAAAATGTAAATCACCCTAAGAGAAGAAATCAATTTAAGTAAAGTGCTTTTATATAAGCTGAGTTTACTTACCTGCTCTGCTCAGTCAATTGTAAATCACATTATTCAATGCGAAGATTATTGAAAAAATCTAATTAATACACTCTAATTTTATTTAGCACCGTTTCTTAATAAGTTTTTAGTTTACTTCCTAATACTAAAGTAAGTATATTTTTGCATACAAACATATTTTAAATTCTTATACACTGTCAAAGCCATCATCAGTGTATGTTAAAAGCTTCTTATTTCTTTCAAATCAATAACTTTAGATATACTAGTGTCTAATATAACGGGATACAAAAGAGAACAAAGGTAAGACAGCACTATTACTTGTAACGAGTATTTAGGAAGGAACACATGAAATTGCTTTTATACCAAATAGAACGAAATGGGAGAACCTGTAATTAGTTAATTACGAATCTTTGTTAGTTTACAGAAATGTGTGTGCTGAACAACTGAATAATTATTTTAAACTCTTGTTGTTGTTCTTTCCAACAATTTTTAAAAAATAAGTCTACATGAAATTATTTAATCCAAACGCTACGAAATATGTACTTTTTAAAAATTATAAGTAAAGAAACTTGTCTGAATTATTTTTTAAAATACATGTGATTTGGAATTATTAAATATATATATGAAATTTACTTCTGGCTCAATAAGATGATTTTAATTGCATTTATTTGGTTGTAGTTGAGATTGTTTGGTCCTCAGATTACTACGCAGTATTCGTTCAGAATTTTGACACAAGGGAAGACACTATATTGTAAGTAATTTGATATTTGTTTAGCTATATATTCTTAGGTATTCAAAATAGTTGAAAATTTAAATAAATCACCCTGAAAAGTGGGCCCCGTCAGACTATTCGTATTGACATGGTGAGCAAATAGAAAGTGAATCAATCGGTTGTTCGAATATATTTCCTTTTCACTCCATTTAGCAGATTAAATTTATTTAGTTCTGTTGTTTAAACTTATTCCTACTTTTTCGAGTTCTGTATCTGATTTTTTTTTTAAAAAAAACAAGAATTATAGAAGGCTATATTTTTTTTATAAGTTAACTTGCTATCTGTATAAATAATCTTGCTTTGAATTCGACGGGGATGGAGTGACAGATTAAATTGCAAGTTATATTATTTGAGTTGAAGACACATACAAGATATTAATGTTCTTATGCATAGGTTATGACATTGAAAGTGATAAACCTATTCTGGAATAGATTTATATTTGTGATGTTTGGACCACACACGCATATGAGTCGTTCACCGCACAAATCGATTAACTCCATTTTTTAAAAAAATCTTGATTTTAAGTGTCAAAGCACTTGGTATATTCAAAATATTTTTATATTTGTATTAACTTTTTCGAGTAATAAAGATTAACAATATTAAACGACACAATTTTTTTGGCCTTTGAATAAAAAATAATTTATTTCAGAGGCCATTTTGACAAACTCTATACTTTAACCCTTTCGCTTCCAGCGTATCACAGGCGATACGCTCGTGTTGGCTCTCCTGTGCACAGCGTATCACGGACGAAACGTTCCGTGAGAATCTTCTACGGCCCAACGTATCAATACAGATATGCTCGATGAGAACGTTTCATTTGATTTTTTTTAATGTTACTGTATGGCGTTACAATACCGCAAAATCTTTATAGATAGGTTATTTGGAGTGTTGACCTTGGTGATATGGGCTTGGATTGGCTACCAGGAGGGGGTATTTGTTAAAAGCTCGTGTTGCGACGCGGTTCTTTAAATGTACTGACATGATTTAAAGAGTGCACTAGATTTCGGTTTGCTTTTTTCGTTCTTCCTTGCTTCTTAGAAATTTGGAGGAGATTTTTTGGCCCCTTATGGGGGTTAGAGCTTTTGATGGCAGACATTCTCAACTTTTCGTTTCATTCGGTCAGTTTTTATTTGTAGTGACAGTCATTATGAATAGAGAGTATTTATGTGATACTGAGATTTGCGAAATAATGAATGAATCTGGCAGTAATGTTAGCGAAAATAATTCAAATCTGTACATAGACATTAAAGTAAAAAAAAAAAGGACAAAGATGTGCCCTTAGCTCAAAACTTTGCTTGAAGCGTCAAAATATGTTTGTAAGACATGTGACGTTGTACTATGCATTGAATTTTTTTTTATGAATATACCATACAGCAAAACAAGACTTATCTTTTATATCTATGTATTCCATAGAATGGAACATCATTACACCATGACATTTAAATAACATATGTAAATATACTTTGTATTTTCTTAAAATTATGTTTCTTTATATAATTTTATGTATAAATTATTCAATTTTTGATTATTTTTTTTCCTTTTGTATATATTAAGTTTAATGCATTTTAAATAATATACGTAAATACCAAAATATTTTAATGAATAGCCGATTCTAGAGGAATTTTTTTCACGAATTAGGCTTAGTATCCAAAATCATCGGGGCACAGCGTGTCACTCCGCGGTAAGAAGCCGCTGGCCCAGCGAAGCACTTCTTTTTTAAAACTTTTTTCTGAATTTCACTTGTGTGAGTGTGTGCGTGTCATCAAATTTTCGATCGTTAATTTAACCAACTTCCCATCAAGCTAGAGCTTTGAAATTTTGGGAATCGTTCGTACTCGCCTAACAATGCAATATTTAGACGTTTGCGACAAATTTTATCTAATATTTCAATAATTTTAATAAGTGAAAATATTCCTTCCTCTCTGCGCTTTTAGGATTGAGGAAAAAATTTCTTTCCCCCTCTGGGAACACCGGGCACTCCCCACACGCCACATGTAGTATCGTAAATCTCTCAAAGGGGAGATAGTAAGGGTTGCTAACTTTCAGTCAGTAATCATTCGCAAGAAAGAAAAATTTCAATATTTGGCCATGTGTCGTATCACAATATTTTTTTCTGAATTCTGGCTCCCATTTTTTTTTAATAGAATGACTTAAAAACTTTCAAATGCATGTTTTGATTTTATGAGTATTATGAATTTTTTAATACGCTCACAAATGTCTGATTTTAAGTAAATTTTAAAGTTAAATATAACTAACAGTTTTAACTAATATTTCAATAATTTTCTTTAATAAATTTTACCACCATATAAAAATGTTGGTTTTAAAAACGTTGGTTTTTATATCGAATTATTCTCCCTCCGGTAGCGAAAGGATTAATGTAAATCGTTGCAATAATGCAACTCCTATGTACTAGCAAGCGCTGAATGATAACGGTAAATAATTTAGTTCCGTCTTATCGGATTTAAAGTAAAATAAATTGGTTAATCATAGTTAAATAAATTGGTCAATCATTGGTCAATCATAAACAATTGCCGTAAGATCAAGTACTGATTAATCATTATTAAAAATAGAGTTTAAATGACTTTCATTTAACTATTACTGTATATACTTAACTTCTACTTTTATATTTTAACTTCTACTTATTTTTTCAGCCTTTTCAACATCATTCCAAAATTGTATTTTGTGTAACAAAAATTAACAGTTACAAAGTTTCTAGTAAAATAGATAAAAATGTGATAGATAAAGCTAGAAATGTCTAAATCCGGCCTCTTATATTTCAAATGTGATGACAATGGAGAGTCAGAATTTAATGCAATTATTATTAGGAAATCTGTAGACGATAGATCATAAAGTTTGAAAAATATAGATCAGTCTGTATCATATCCTAAAGGTAGATCTATCACAACGGAGGAAAAGGAGAGACATGATGGACATGCTAAAATTCTTTCCTCCTGTAAAGCATGGTGGCCGTGGTAGCCTAGTGGTTATGGTAGAGGTCTCGCCGCCGGCGGATTTCATCGAATCTTAAGTTCGAACCTTGTTGCTACTAAAGACCCGTCGTCCTTAAAGGCATAACGTTTCTTTGCACAAATAACCAACATAACTCTGAAAATGAAAAGACAATTTTGAAAGCATATTCAAGAAAATTATCATTTTTTTTGGGAATGGGAAAAAGAATATTCCATTTATTTGTTTTTCTTTTCTAATATGCAATGATAGCCTAATGGCCATGATCTTGGACTCGCGGTTGGAGATTTCATCGAGTCGTGGGGTCGAGCCATTATGTTACCGGAAACAAACCATGTAGCCGGGGTTAATGTGTGTTAAATCTGTCGTGGCTCAAAGTCCTTCCGTTCGCGTGGAGTGGAAGTTAGAAGAGGAAGGTACTAGCTCAGTTGTCGTCCTGATCACTTGACCGAGTTTCAAAAGGACGAGGTCATTCGCCAATTAGCCCTTCTGTTGCTTCTAGTGCGAAGTTAATTAATCCAACCAACCAAATTGTTAAGCATAATTACTATAAAAACTTGGCAACAAATAGCAATTCAGAGCCCTCACATACAGCTGATGAAAAACTGCATCATTTATATTACTGATGAATTAATCACAAATAATGTACTATAACATAAATTTTAACATTAGTTTTTGATGGAAAATCTATAATAAGAAAATAATTAACTTTTTCTGTAATAAAAAAAAATTAAAATTTTAAACACACGTTGAATTATTATGAGATTCACAATGTAAGTTGTACAAAGACAGATTTAATTTTGTAGAGTGGAAATACTGAATATTATGAAAATAGTTCTAATATTCCAGTTTGCTAAACTCATGTTTAATACGATCTAATAGATCCGTATTTGAAATCCATATTTCGATAGCTTACTCTTTTTAGAGTATTGGATTTAATTGCTAATTCTCGATCTATTGTAACAATTTCACTGTAGTGATGTAGTTGATGTATATTTTCCAACTGTTTTTTCCAATTTTTTTCCGCAACAACTTTGCATCGCGTTCCCTTTTTTGACAACATAAGTTTTTCAGAAATGATAACTAAGGAAGTGTAGCACAAATAACACAAATACAATGTTACATTTTTTTTACAAATTAAACTTACCCTTGGTTACTTTTATCATCTTAGATGTAGTATGCGACCTAAAGCAAAATTCATTTCTTTTTCTTCCAAGCTTACTAATTTTTGTAGATTCAATGATGAATCATAAAGGAAAACTGCATGAAAATTGAAGAAACCAAACAGAAAATCAAATTAGCACCAATACGGATATATATTGCATCAGATTCTTTTATCATTTAAATTTTATTTCTTTACAAATTTCTTCAAATATATATATATATATATATATATATATATATATACTGAAATTAATTCATGACTTTAACTTGCTTTACATTTTAATAATATATATTACAAAATCAAAGCATGCATATGGGGATCAAAAATACTATTATATTATTTTAATAAGGAAGATAAAACTTTATTAGATATACATTCATTATGTCAGAAATCGTTAAAAATAATTCTCAGGAATAATTAAGTATTCTAAAAATCTCCTAAGTGAAGAAAGTTATATATCAGCCTAAAATATTATTTAATACTAGTCCGTACAAAAAATAATGTTAATCTTTCACAAGCAAAAGGTTTTTACTTTAGGGTATAACCTTTAAAAACTATATTTATATAGCAAACGTATTTCTTAATTTATTTTGATTTTTAATTTCTTATGTAGAAAGAATCAAATTACTTTTTAGAGAATATTAATGAATGAAACAGAATAAATTTGTTGCTTTCAGCGATTATTTATCTTGTTTTATTTTTTAACAAGAATAGTGTTAAGAGATTTTCAAGAATTTTTTGAGATGTGTTATGAAAATATGTAAGAGAAATTCCAGAGCGTAATATTTGTGACGGAAAAAACACTAACCACGAAAAATCTGAATAGCTTCTACTTTTGTTTTTAAGTCTTATTTTTACCACTTTTGTATTTTTTTTATTTTGAGAAAGAAATTAATTACGGAGGGAGTGACTGGATTACAAGGACAAAAGGTAAATTTGGCTATGTGACATCAAACAAAGAGTATTTGTGAACTAGATGTACGTAGTTTATGATAGGAGGAAAAGATAGGAAGATTTATTTTATTTATTTATTTAATGGGATATAGAACGACTGCTATTAACTCTTTCGAAATACACTTTCAATTCAATAGGTAACAAAAAATTTCATCTTCTGAAGAAATGTTCTAAATTCTTGTTTAATAGCTACCGTTCACTCCAAAAAGAGTAGTATTGTCCCATGGGTCAATCTTAAGTATATTCAAGAGATGATTTTTATGAGATTTGTATTTATTTCATGTCAAAAGAATATGTTCCAAATGACTGATATGGTTACAAGTTTTACATAGTGTATTATCATTCAAACTGAATTTGTGTAAAAGCCCCGAGAGTTATGATCCTTTTACTGATGATTCGAGTACTTAACTAGCACTTCCTCTGTTATACTTTTGTCCAAATGGACAAAAAGTATAACAGAGGTAGAAAAAAATATAACAGAGAACATCTTTTGTTGGAATGTTTCCTAAAATTTCAAAATATTTGCTTGAAATTATTGATGTCTTCTAGGAACAATTCAATGGATGGATAAACTCCGTTACCGAATTTCTAAGATAATCCACCTTTTCATTCCAAAAAATTTCGAATATTCCGAAAAAACAAAAAAGAACCATCTGATTATGAAAATGTGATTGCCTGAAAATCTTATTGACAAATTTATGGATGACTTTTGGGGATTTAATATAATAATTTTTAAGGCAGGTAGCACAGAACAGCTATGGAAATAATTAACATTTTTTTAAGATTCACTTAAATCATCTAGAGCTTGGCATACGGCTATTGTATCTGCTGTAAATTTTGCTAGTTTAATTGAGTTGCATTTTCTTAAAACAGGTTCACTTCACAATATTATTTCTCTTTTTTTTTTTAATTAATCTTGCCGTGAATTTCTCAAAGCTTTCAAAAGCTCCATTTACTGAATTTGTTCTAGAAAAGTAATATATATTTTTAATAGAAAATTAGCAAAATACATGTCACTTTTTAATGCATTTGGTTGAGACAGGAACTTAAAGGTCTTAATTTTGTAACGTAACCATTTTGTCACGAGTAACTGCAAACATGGATTAAAAATAGTATTTAAAATATATACAAACAGTTGCAGCATACCTTTTTTATTATAAATTGGAAGGTTTTGAAAAGGAAGGACATCTAAAATTATTAATGAATTTAAATTTGATGCAGATAAATGCCACGAAAACAACGAAATAAAGTTCAGTTTGAGTACGTTTGATTTTGTCTACTTGCATAAACTTTCATTAAGATTTTCACCAGTAATGATCTAAATTTTCAAAAATATACTGTTTAAATGAAAAAGGAATTTTTTAAAAATGTATTGGATTGAAGCAAAACTAACTTTAAAATGAAGCAGTTTATAATGAAGCATTCATACATTATTTTAATTTATATAAATTTATCAAACATAGAAATGAATGAAAATGGGATCGATTTATTTAGAATTTTTGGAAATACAGCATTCTTTTCGGTTTTATTTTCGGCTTTTAATTAATTTCTTTTTTTATTGAACTTCTATTTAAGGTTATCTTTGAAAAACTATTTCAGTGACCTTTGATTAATTTTTTTTATTGAACATAATATTTTTGAAAAGCTATTACTTTGAGTAAAAGCTCAATATTGTTTATGATAGGTATTTTCTGTTATATCCTGGAATTAGATACTGGGAAATATTAGATTGAGTTTTTGCGAAGACTAATAACTCAATACCAACCGCAAATAATAAGAAATAATTTGTTCTAATTATTTTATAAGGAATTAAAAAAAAATTTAAAAAAACTATTTGTATTTAATAATTAGAAAAAAAAAACATAATAAATATTGCATAACATTTCAAATTTTGGAATTTGTATTTTAATATCAAAAGCACGTCTTACTTAAAAGGATTGCCTTTCGTGTTATGCCTGGAATTTCAAGATGTATTTCGCTCACATTTGCTGATTAAGAACACGTGTTCTTGTGATTGGATAGAATCTTAGCAATACATTGGATACCTATAATTAATATTCTCTAGTGTTTTGATATTTTAAAATGCTAAGAAGTAATTTGTAATGAAATAAGGTATTATTTATAATAAATATCTTGCTATAAAAATGTCAATATTTGTTGCAATAAAGAAAATTTAAATACTAAAGTACAGTTTTGTAGTCTTCTTTAAATAAAAAATAGTTTCATGAAAACGGACTTGAATGAAATTACCAATTAAATATTCACAATTTCCATTTTTTTTTATCAGAATGTTATGAATGAGAAAAACTATTAATAAGATATGTTTAAAATAATAACTCATATTGCTGATTTTACTTTTTCTGTTAAAGGAAAGTTTTGAAAAAATAGGAATAGCTTCAGACAATTAATACTTCGCTAAAATCAGTTTTGATTTTTTTTTATTCATTTCTCTACCTTTACTTCCAAGACCGATGATAATGTGATTCTTATTTGGTTTTTTATGTTCTTTCTTTTTAAATATATGATTATTTCGTACGTAATATTTCCATCAAACAAGCATTGTTACGTTTGATCGGGATACTTTGTACAAGTTGCCACCTGCTTATTTAAATAATTAGGTGGTGGTTGACAAAACTTACTCGGAATTCATTTATGTAATATTTTCAATATGAGTGAAAAACTATAAGTTGTACAGTTTACCTTTTGCCCTTTAATTGGAAGTTATATATTGAGGTGAAGCGAATCCATGGACCATCCATGGACTCATTCCATGCATCACTAAACAGGAAATTAAAATTATATAACAGTACACCTCCAAAACACAAGTTTTTGTTAAAATGTCAGGTGCTTGGATTCGTATTAAACTGAAATTATAAAATGAATCTGAATGAATCATCCATGAATATGAAATTATAAAAAGATTAGAAGTAATATACATATATGTGTGTGTGTATTTTCAAATATACTTACAATAGATTGTTCTTTAGATTTTATATTGAGGGGAAGTTTTTTTTTATTATTATTTTGCAATTAAGTGAAAATTACAATTATTTTTAAAGAAATTTTCAGTGTTCAGAACTCATACTGCCATAGCTCCCTACGTAAGGGTTATATTATCAAATTATTAATTTATTCCTTAGATACTATTGAATTCTGTATTATTCAATTTACAAAATGTCAATATACACAAAATAACAAAAAAATATTAAAAAAAAAACCACCAACGCGCCAAGAAGGAGTTTTCCGAACGGAATGAAATTTATATGCAACGATATTTGGACAAAACAAGCAAATGATTAAAATTTGGTGTTCAATGATTGAATAACGGGATCTACAGTGCATCGGAACTGAGCACTCAGCAGGTGTATATGAGCCGCTCAGAAGCCAATGCGGTTAAGTCCAAAACACAAAAATTGAGAAAATTAATGTTTTTTGATACATTAGTTTTTAAAATTCTTGGTTTATTAATTTAATTAGAAAAGTGTATAAAGTCTTTTTTCGAGGTGTAAACTCTGCAAAAAACAAGATATGTGCAGGATGTGTAAATAAAAACGTAAGTATTTATTGAAATAATGACAGCATCTTAAAAATTTTAGGACTTATACCTTTTGGCAGCTGAAAAAGATAAGAAATTTAGGTAAAAATAATAAAATAACATTTTTTGTCATAAGTTTTATATTTATTCATCATAACAAACATCATCTTCTTCCGAGCTATTTAAATGTAAATCTTGATCTCCACATGTTGTCCTTAATGTCCTGTAAAATTCGTGTTTAATTGGAGATATATACTTTAATAAACACATGATGTCTTTTTTTGTTTCTCTTGAAATTGTTCTGCAATTAGGATATAATATAGGTTGAGTTATATTTTTTAAATTTACTGGCCTACCTATTTTTGTTTTTTTATATCAATTACATGAAAGGTATCATCCTCGTCAAAATTATATTTGAACTTAATGCTGCTTGGGTTTGACCTTTCCAATTTTATCCATCTCATATTAAGCCAATTGACTGTTAGTCCACTTGTTGATTTTTTTCTGTTGGTAACAGCTTTTTCCAATGGTTTTGCACATGCATAAAACTCAAACAATTCTAATTAGAAGTAACGGTTACAGTTACTATGAATTTCTTTTTTTCAGTGTTACCAACAAATATCGAAAGAAGAAGAATTTAATTTTTATTTCAAAGTTTATGTAAAAAAATATTGATAAAAGGTGGACTTATTCACAATGGCTTCTGAAATTATTATACAATATATTCAGAAGCTATTAAAAAAAGGGCTGTCTAACCTAGAAAAAAGTAACCAACGAGTAAATCCTTTAATAACTAAGAAGATTATTATTTATTTCATCAAAATTTCCAAAAATCAGAAAATATCAAAAAATGGACTTAACCGCATTGGCTTCTGAGCGGCTCATATAAGAAGCGATTCTCAATCTGATAGTCAAATTTTCTGTTGCATTGCAATTTAGGGCACCTCTCAGCGACTGATAAAATACCTCGCGCTGTCAGAGTTCAAAAAAGATCGTATTATTGGAATGAAAGAGGCAGTTTAGGCAAATATCAGAATCGCTCGTCATATTTGTCGAAGCGATACGGTAATTAGAAAATGCTAGCAAGAATGGGTGGCCAATGACAGATTTCAGCTTCATCATGGTAGTGGTTGATCTAGGACCACAGCAGATTGGGGGGACAGATTTAATGTCAGAAGAGCTGTCACAGTGTCTGATTTATCATTATCAACCATCGGATGTGCGACCCGAAAACTTGGATCCACTATGATCATTCACAGACGGCTGATAGAGCGAAATCTACGCTCGTAACGACCATTATGCCACCTGCCACTCACGCCTGTACACTGTCCAGCCAGTTTACATTGGTGCTTGGCTCGATCTGAATGGAATGATGCTGCAGGGAGGTATATTGTATAGCGACGAATCTCTCTTCCAAGTGTGTCCTGACGATCATTGATGTGTCTGGAGATGCCCAGGGCAGCGCACCTTTCCTGTTTTCACTATTGCATTCCACACAGGCCCACAACCAGGAGTTATGGTCGGGAGTGTCCTTTCTCTTGATAGCCAGACCCCTCTGGACATTAGAGGCACACATCAGCACAGCAGTACGTCGATGACATTCTGAGACCTGTTTTACCACCGTTCCTCTTGCAGTATCCTGGCTTTATTTTTCAGCAAGATAATGCCAAAGCACATACAGCACGAGTTGCTATGAACTGTCTTACAGCTTATCAAACACTTCCTTGGCCAGCCAGATCGCTCTCCAATCGAGCATGTCTGGGATATAATGGGAAGCGACTGCATGTGCCAGGGAGTGTTGAAGACTTAGCCCGACAATGGGAGCAAATTTGGCATGAAATAACAAAGGAGACCCTCAGGGATCTTTTTCACTCTCTGCCACATTGTGCGGCAGCTTGCAACCAGTCTAGAGGTGGATCAACACTTTATTGTACTCGTTACTTTGTAACTATGTAACTCATTCAATTGTACTAATAAATCATTCAATCATTGATATACTAATAAAACATTCAATCATTGATATACTAATAAATCATTCAATCATTGATATACTAATAAATCATTCAATCATTCATATACTAATAAATCATTCAATCATTCATATACTAATAAATCATTCAATCATTCATATACTAATAAATCATTCAATCATTCATATACTAATAAATCATTCATATACTAATAAATCATTGAATTTTTCTGAAATTTTAATCATTTTCTATTCTATACATAATTTTTCTATCCGCCAATTTATTTTTTTCCATCGGACAACTCCTTTTTGACGCGTCATTTATTTTGTTATAAAATGTATTTGTTGTGTGTTGAGTGACTATATTTTGCGGAGAGTCTTAGTATTTTTTTTTAAAATTTGTATAAAATGCTCTTTGGATGGTGACATTATACTATAACAAAACTTTTCTTGGGTATTTTTCTAATGTTGTAGCCCCATGAGTTCATAAAATATGCATTTGTAGGCGAAGTTTACGTTAACTCAAAAAATTTTCTTCTATGGCTCGCAGTTATTTTAATAAACTTCACATTCTCACAAATAATTTAAGAATCCACACCCTTAAATTATCTTATCAATATTATTTCTTTAAAGTCTTATATTATATTTGATTCCGAGACATATAATTTTAATACTGCTCCATTGTTATTTTTATCATTTATAATAACAAATAATTATGTATATGATTTTCCCCATATAAATTTATATAATTATTAGAAAAAAATTATACTCCGTTAATATATTACTTTTCAAAAATTTCTAAGATATAAATTTACTTATAATTTGATAGTGCATAATATTTCAAAATAGAAATGGAAACTCTAGAGGGTATTAACAAACGGAATATTTTCACCATACAAATGAAACGTACAACAAAATTTAAATGCCAAAATATCAACGCATTACGAAATCCCACTCCGCAAATATTTGAGACTTATGTCAATAAATAATAAGCAGTCAAAAACACCATGCATGCAAAGGCCACTTGGAAAAGAAGAAGAATTGGTATAAAAACATGTCTAGCTGAAATGTCAATATGTTAAGCTCTTATGAAACTTTTTTAGCATGCAACAATTAGTTACAATTGTAATGAATAGGGAACACAGCACAACAGACATCTTGTCTACTGAGACTCCAAAGGTAATATGTTTCATATTTAATAATTAAGCAACGTAGACGAAAAGAATAGAATTATATAGTTAGTTAATAAATAATTCGCAAAGTTAGAAATAATCCCAAGCCTAAGGTCTATGCATTTGATATATTATGCAATAAAAATAAAGTACGGTTTTCGATCTACTTCTTTTGTAATATTTGCAAATAAAATGCTCAATATCCTATTCAATTGCTTACAAGAACTAGATGAAATAAATGAAACATGAAATGCAATTATTTCCATTATTTACCTATTTTCATAATCAGCTTCAGGAAAGAATATTAACTTTCTGTTTTAAGTAAAAACATTAAATTTATGTTGATTCTAAAAACATTCAGGGGTAGTACTTCGTTTTGATTATAATCTGATATATAAATAGTTAATTAATTTTTTTTAATGAAATAATTCAAAAGAACAGCATATATCAATGATCAGCAGCTAGTTCTGTTTACAATAATCCTCAAAAAAAGTTGCACCTTGAAGAATTAATCGTATTTAAATTATATTTAAAAGTAATTTATTGTTCTCCAATTACAAGAAGTGATTAAAAACAAACAGGGGTATGGCAAGTTTTATTGATCAAAATTACAAAATCATTACATTTCTCGACAGGATGTTCTCCCACCATTATTTCTAATGCATTCATCTACCAGTCATGACATGGAGTCATATGCACATGCAACGGTGTCTTGACTGAAATCATTACTTGCAGATTGAGTTATGGCACATAGACCTTGCATATTTTAGGGGTAGAGGTGAATTGTTCACACATTTTATTGCAGAATGGCCTATAACCTACTATAAGTATTATACTGGAGACAGGTCTGGCGATGCTGATAATCATGGAATAATGTCTCTGGCTGCGCGGAAAGACCTTAGGATGACAGCAGTGTGAACACGAGCTTTGATTTACCGAAAATGAAAACTGAGATGGGTGTTCACTAAAGGATGAGCCAATGGTTTAAGGACTAAGTAAGTTACCTTTGGGTGCCAAAGTGGCTATATTGAAGACTTATGTTGATTCGGCATTGTACGAGGTCATACTTCATGCCATTACACCCTATTGCCTGGACGTGTGACACGTGATATACCATCAAGTCTCTGACCATCATTACCTCCACACAATGGTGAGGTTATTATCCTCGTCAAGTCAAAAGAGAGATTTTTTACTTAAGTTAAACCGCTGCTAAATCGCATGTCTCCATGCTGCTCTTTCCTGGCACCATTGCAGTTTCTAGCATCTTTGCCATGTTCTCAGAGACCATTCCTGTAATGGTCTCCATTCAATTAGTCTAAAATCATACAGTCCACTTGCATTTACAGCATGATTTCGAAGGGGTATCATTGTTCAAATAATGTCTGGAATTGTGGAAGTTAGTGCACCTCGTGTATTCCGGACAATTATTCGATCTTCAATAAATATTATCCGTGTAACTTTTCTCTGAGCTTACTTGCCATGAGCGACAACTTACTCGTACGCAATTTCAACAGCAGTGTACAGCATTAACATAATGCGCGACCGATATAACCTACGGAAACACTATCCACTTTTAAACAACTGTACCCATTTTCAAAGGCGTCCATCAGTTCAAATAACTGTCATTTTCTACTCAAAGGCATTTAAACCATCAAATGATTAATGAACCTTATATACGTTAGCAAAACCATCGAAGGAGAATATTTTAAATGATCTTTCGTAACGAAGTATGTGAAAAATAATTATTGAAATCATAGGAACCTACGCGGCTGACACTTTAACCATTTGCATACAAAAATCGGAGAAAAACACTTTATTAATCGGCTTTCTCGAAATTTGCCTTCTTCTGGAAGGATTGATTGATTGATTTTATTAACTTCGCACTAGAAGTAACAATAGGGCTATTGGCCACGAACCTCGCAATTTTAAGCCATGGTCAAGTGACGAGGACGACATCTGACCGGGCACTTCTCTTTCAAAACTTCCTCACGATACCAACAGGAGGACTTTGAGCCTTGACTGATTTAAAGTACATCAGCACTGACTGTGGGTTTTTAGTGGCATCAATGCTCGAATTGACGCCTCGACGTAAAACCTAACCACAGTTCCGTGATGATGACTACTAAGCTATCGTGGTCATTCTTTCATTGCAAATGTATTTTTAAATTTGAGCCATAATTATGTCATGGAAATGTTCAGTAAAGGAAAATTCTTATCAAAGCCGTGAGTAAATTTCAAAAAATTTGGTTTATGTGCGATTTTTTTCTCTAGCAATATTTCTTGATTTTTTTGAAAAAATTCATAAGGAGTAATGTAAATATTTGTCAATCCATAGCAGTATCCAAAGAGTAATAATTTTAGTTGTATACAAAAGTTTCATGACTTTTAAGAAAACTTTGAAAAATTTTAATATTTATTTTTGTTTTGTTTTGTTTCATTTTATTTCAAGTAACGGTAACAAAAACTTTTTAAAAGTATTATTTTGTTGATTGTTAAAATTGAGTCAAAAGATAAAGCGGGTCAGCAGCATCTTTTGTTCACACACTAATATTAAGTTTGAATTAATGTGAATTGTCTGACCAAAAATCATAAATTGTGTGAATACCAAAACATCTCCGTACATTTTAGACTGGAAATAATTTTATGTTGTGAAAGAGTTTTGTATTCAGACGAATAAAACAACCATTTTAACAGGAATTATTTCTTAATTATTAAAAAATAAGAAATCAAACAAAAAAGTATAAATAAAATGAGATTATAAATCATTAGTTTAATGATGATAGTATTTATTCATTTGATGAAATATTAAATAATATAGAATGTTATCAAAATCGATAGTTTTTTTTTATTTTACGTGGAAAAAAAGTATCATATGAGTATCACAGTACAAAAAGAATGAGTGACAATATTTATTCATTTGAAAAAATACTAAACAGTTTAAAATGTACTCACAATCAGTGATTAAGAAGCATTTTAAGGTGTCCGTACATCTTTAAATCGTAATTTTTGTCAACATTTTCGATTTCCTAATTTTAAAGTCAGTTTAAAATTTAAACGTTTTCTCCTTTCTAATAGTGTTTGAATTTTGCTTATACCTTCTTTAGAATTTAAGTTACATTGATTTAAATTTTACTCTGTAGCTAATTTTTAATTGCATTTAAAAATTTGTATTTGAGTTTTCTCAAAGTGGATTTTCTTGACATATTTAAAGGTGGAAACGTAGATACCAGAAACAGTTATGAACCAAATTAATTTAAATATTGAAAGTAGCTTTCTTATATAGTGTTTAAGAACCCCTACTACTTTCATGGTAGTAAAATTGATGCGTTTTTAGATACAAAGGTGTAAATCATGTATTGTAACTTTTTATATTTTTTTTTATTTTTCAATGTTATTTGACTCGAAACACAATAAAGACTGGATTAATATGATTTTAATAATAAAGATAGTACCAGTTCCAAAAACTGTTATGGTGAATAAGGTAAAATTTACAGAATAATGATTTTTTTGTTTATTTTTTAGTTATGAGCGGTATTCTGATAATCAATATATGTACTATTTTCACCATGTTATCCACTCCAAAAAATTTTCTTGAATTAAAAACAGATTATTAAATGTATTTTTTATAGTTTTAGATTATATTTTAGCATTAAAAATATTTTGAGAGCAAATATCAATGTATTTCAAAAATTTACTTCGAAGGTGTACGGATACACTAAGTTGAGAAAATTCTTTGTTTTTAAATATCAAGTTTTTTTATATATAATTGTAATGATACTGTTCCTTTCAAACAATCGATAATTTTTATTTTACTATAATTTTGTATTTTTATTACTTGTAACTTTGGACAAGACGCACTATAATTTGAATAGCGATACTTTTTAGTTTCACTTTCACTTTCACTTTAAGGTGTAGACACACAGAGAAAGTCTCATGATTTTAACTTTGCCTTCACTTTAATATTTCTACTCAAAACTCAAGATATTTGACTCTCTTATTCTCCTATCTTAAAAACGAGATGGTGTTTCTCTTGTTGAAAAAATCATAGGGGCTATGGAAAGTTGCCTCAGCCATTTTACTAACAGAGTAGTTCTTTTAGGGGACCATCGCTGTATCATCACTCACAGAAATAAAGTATGTGGAAATACTTACCAATAATTCAATTTCACAGGTAGAGTTAATTTAAATGTAAATGACATTCTTAAAATCATCAACATCACCATTAAAATTAGATCTCCTAAGTCCTGCATCATCGCTAGAGACACGAAAAAACATTTTCAAAAATGCCAAGTTAAATAAAAGCTCATTTATCCAAACTAGTTAATTTTCTTGTTAATGATGCATGAAATTTTTCTTGTTACCCGTGAAATTGAATTATTGGTAAGTATTTCCACATACTTTATTTCTGTGAGTGATGATACAGCGATGGTCCCCTAAAGTAATGAAATAAATAAATAATTTTTAGTGAACATTTTTTATTGGTAGCTTATTTATGGTAAAATGAAAACAGTGTTTTCAGAGAGAAGGAAAATTACCCGCTTGCGCAACGCTAACTGTTCATAATTTTTTATTATTTGTATTATAAAAAAATATTAAACACACTGTTGAATTCCTTAAACTTGCTGCTTATATATAACATAGTTAATTTTACTCTCAAATCTTCCCACTTCTGTTCTAGAACGTTGTTATTTTAGTGTCGCCTGTAAGAGACGTTGGGTCAATAAAAATTATTTGATTTGAAAATATAATAATGGCATATATTTCAGCTCTGAAGAATATTCTTTAATTGCTTTTTGAATTCAACCAAATTAGATATTTAAGGGATACAGGAAAGAATCTGTTTCTGTTAGAAAATTAAATGAAAAAGCTTTTAGTGATCACTGTAGTTATGTCTAATATAAAATATCCCAGAATTGAAATATATCGGGGAAAAAAAACTATAACTCCCGTACTCGCAGACAACATTTCTTAGAAATAGTAGGTTTTCAATAAGAAACAACTTAAAATTAAGAAATTATTTACTAGTATAAGATGGAGAGACAGAAAAAACGAATGAGATAAATTTTGTAAAGAAAGGACTCTTGTGCAAACAGTTCGGACAGGAGTATTTTGTGATTCAAATTTTGCATAATGCTCATTTTACATTTACATTATGCTCATAATGCTAATTATTATGAATTACTCATTATATTAATATTAATGAAAGATTTAAAATTAACATTATAATGTCAATTTGTCCCGATGTCTCCTGCAGGAGACAATTAATTTCTCAACAATAAAAATTAAAATAATTTTTTTAACATTTTATCAGTACTTTTTTATGTATTTAGAACCCATTGATAGAAATTATTATAAAATTTATTGTTCGAAGTTGACCTTGGGTCTGAGGATATATATATATATATATTGGTATTATAACCAAAATTTTATAATATTTTTTTTTTGATGGAGGTAGTTAGACCTATAGTTCTAGAATAATCCAACTTAACTGTCTAAAGTTTCTTGCAGTATTAAATATATTGTTCTCTGTTCTTGCATTTTCAAAAAAAAAAGAAGAAAAAAAATTAAGGTTTCTTTTAGGTTTTTACCTAAACAACTGTTTGAAACTTTTATCTAGTGTATTCTGCGCACATGGAATTTTTATTAAGTAATTTTATTGCTTTTATATAATGTTTTATACCAAACGTAACCTTTAAGATAATTTATTTCAGAACACAAGAAATCACTAGTTTTTCTACGTTTAAAATTCTAAGGTTTCTTTTTTTTTACTGTGCCAAATGTCTTAATATTTTCATCAATACTTTTAATATGTATAACAGAAGCTGGCATAAGTTTTTGAATCAAATTTTAAAACTTAATTTATAAAAAAATAATTGAATTTAAAATTTACTCAATTCTTAAGGAATTCTTAATTTAAAATTATAAAAAAATATTTTATAAGATTTATTCATTTTATTCGAAACCCTATACCAACTTATATAATACTTAGTCTAACGAATTAGTAAATCTAATTTCATATGTGTACGTCAATTATTGTGGGGGGAATAGCATTTTAAAAACGCCTCATAAATTTTTAAATTTTTAAAATTTGAATTATTTGCAATTATGGGATATTTTAAGTATATATTCTAGTTTTCGTTTTACATATTCATTGGCTAAATGTGAAAAAAAAAAAATCATAAAAACTTTAAATAAAATATTTTTTAATCCTACTGCGTCCCCTGTACTTACAACTTACCGACTTAATTAAATTCTTCAAATTACGTCCCAGGGTTTCTTAAATATCTTTACGCATATCCACAACACAGCTGAAAGCTTTACGGTTTGTTTGAAATTGATTAAATAAATTCTTCTTGTTCTGAAAGATTTGTATAAATACTAAGTCGACAAATATCAAATTGTTTTGAAAAGCATTTCTATTCTGAAAAAAATATTAATAAAAAATACTTCTGGGGCGTTTCTAAATCCTATTCACTTTTGAAACAAGAAGAGAATACTTATGTTTTATATATTTTCAATGGTTCTAGTAATCTTGAACGGCTTGAAGTGTCGAGGATGACACCAGAATTGGCACCTCCACCACGAAACTTCTACACTTAGTAAACGGGAAGACGTGGGAACTGGACAAGGTTTATATGCATCACCTTTGCTACACAGCGCGTCTTTCGGGGGTCAGGGTTCGAACCCATGGCTCGAATCCATGGCTCGACGTACACAACGTCGGCCGAATAACCTCAAGGCTACCGCAGCCTTTTTATTGGAAATAACTTTGTAATTTTCATGCTTAATTTACCAAAATTTCTTTCAGATATTAATATATTCAGTCAATCTTTAATATCGTAGAGTTTCTAAATGAAATTTATTGTTTTTGATTTTTATAATCCACTCTGAAACAGAAAATGCAATCGACGTCAAAAGTATAGAAATTAATTAGTAAGAAATTCTTGAATCTTTGTTGGGATTTATAAAAAAGTTATTGAAAACAAAAACACAGAAACTCTGAAGACTCAGTCTGATGAAAACGAAAATTAAATTAAGTATTAAAAGTACAAGAGTTTATCTAGCAAGAATCGATGTTTCAGAAACTTATTTTTATAATACACTTAGATATTTCCCTTTCTTGTATTTTAATTAGATTTTAGTTTTTTTGTTATATTTAAGTAAGAAATGTATTTTAATAGAGTTCGATTTTTTATTCTCTTATCTAGAGTTATTTTAATTTAATCCGTTTTTTTTTTCCAATTTAGAGTACATGCGCTTTTCTGAAAAACTTGAAGAAACTTTTTTCAATGCGTTTATAATTAATGACATTATTTTGAGTTATTTTTATCTTATTCAGCATAGTTTTCTATATCAGTGCAACAAAAGAGTGTAAAAAAAAATTCAAGGTTTTCTTGGTTCTGTAAATGTATATAGTATATTAATTGATTCTTATTCTAAAATTTGTGAAAGCTTAAACAATCTTCTTAAAAAAAGATCAACTATTGATATAGACATATAAATATAAATAAAACTTTCGAATTGTTGAAAACTATAATAATAACTAAACCTGTGTTGCAACTGTATGATCTTAAATCACATCTTTATGCACTTTATGATACCTCTTAAGTAGCCTTTGAGGCTGGTTTGAAACCACTTGATTGTTTAGGTAAATTATATCATTATTTTTCTAGGACTTTGAAAAAATATGAACAAAAAATTATTACATAACTGAATTGGAATATATTATGGTAGATCCCCTTGATTAATTTTATTTTTATTTACAAGGAAAAAATATTCATAATTTATACAGATCATGCTGCCCATGTTTGGACAAATATGTAAAAAGATTAAATGGTTGATCATTCAGTTGGTCTTTAAAATTAAGCATGGTTGATTATGAAGTTAAATACTTAAAAGGGGGGAGCAGCTAATGTTCAAGTTGACATGATATTAAGGCATCCTGAAGGCTTATTTATAAAGAAATAAAGAAACCATACTTTTTAAATAGCACAATAAAGAAACTTTAAATATTTCAAAACTTTATGAGTTTATTAATAAAATACGGGAGAGACAGACAATTACGTCGAGGAATTTACGTCTCTTAACCGTTTAGTCGAACTGGTCTTGGATGACAGAAACGAGCAACTTATTCCATTCTGCTTCAAGTCTATCCCACAATTCATCAACCATATTAGCTGGTGAGAGGTGATGGACCAGTCTCTCATTAGCTCATTACCAGATGTTTTCAATGGGTGACTAATCTGGAGACTGTGTTGCCGAGGGCTACAATCCAATATCCTGTGTAACGCAGAAGATCAGAACACGATGTGCAACATGTGGTCTTGCGTTATTTTATTGGAAAAGGACATTTGTCAGGCTTCGAAGATAGGGCACAACCATTTGACGCAAAATGTCAGAAATATACCGATCTGCATTCAAATAACGTCGATCAGAACTAGAAATGTGAGTGTCGTGTACCCAGTGGCTGATTAAACCATTTCACCAAGAGCGGGGCCCCTTTGCCGATATCGAAGATTACGAGTGGTCTGTTGGAGCCTACAGACACGTATACGATCATCAAAATACTGCACGCAGAACCGGGACAAATCTGAAAAGGTTACGTTGTACCACTGGTCTTTGCTATATCCAGCTATGTAGTTCGGTGCAGCAGACTCGCCGTCTTAATCTACTATACTGTATTGAAGACTATTAATTAAAATGACTTGCTTTCAGGACATCACATTTATTTGCGCACATCTTTTCAAACATAAATTCAAGACACAATTTTACGCAAGCACCACTTTTTCAACGTTCGTCTTTACCTCTTAGAACCAAACTCTATACTAAATTTCATATCCGTTGCCAGTAAATTATCTAAATTCAAAACTATGATCTGGTGTTGCCAAAAAAATATATCTTAATAAAGAATATTGAAAAAGGTATCACTTCAAGTTTAAACCGTCTGCTTTTAAAAGTAGAATAGGTAATATCTTAAATAAAGTATCACATTAGATTAAATCGTTTGCCTTTAAAAGTCGAACAGATAATATCTTAAAAAAAAAAATATCACATTAAATTAAATCGTCTGCCTTTATAAGTTGGACAGATAATATCTTAAAAAAGTATCATATTAAGATTAAATCGTTCGTTTTTAAAAATTGAATATGTCACACTATGCTTCATTGTCAAGGGAAGCCGAAATGGTGGTCAACGTGCTGACAGTATACTGGACTGCAAACGTCGTCGCACGGTTCGAGTGGATACTGGGCGGGCTGCAACATGCCCATTTCCTGAGTTCGTGATGTGTTTGCATGATTTTACAGGGTGGATCTCACAATATTTCTGCCTTTTCGGTAGTTATTCATGGAATGGTGTGGTGACCTTGTATATCGTTCAGGATAATGCTCCAGCAACCCATTGATTCCATATCCATGTGACAGTGATTAGAGCTCAACCAGTGCGACTGGCAATATCACGGATTGATAATCCACAATACTCTTAGTAGGCAACGATTTTGCATCTATCGAATTCCGACATTTGCTGATAAACATTTCTTCTTTTCGAAGTATAACATTCGAGCAAACTCCGACGTTTCAAGGGCTTTTCGAATGAGAAAGCCACTATACTACTCTTTTATGCAGTACGTCAGATCTCCTGCCTGCCTTCTCCTGCAGATTCTCCCTCCTGCTTCGTCTAAATGCGATGAATATTATTCATTTTTATGTGCCAACCTCTTCTTCTTTTCAAGTGATTTTGCTGTTCGTTGGATCATTCCTTTCTGGTGTTACAATTTAATAGTTATATATATATATATATAAGATAAAGCAATTAAATTATTATTAAAAAACATAAAAGTGAAAGAACGATTAAAATCCAAAATTAACAAAAAAAAAAAAAAAAAAAAAAAAAAACATTTATAGAACTACGTAAAAAAGATGAATAAAAATTGAGTCAAATTTGAAACTAAATGAATAATTTGAATACCCAACAAAACAAAACATGCATATTCAGACTGGGAACTGGATAGTTAAACTAGTTTTATGGTACCAACCCTCCCCAACAAGACGAGGCTTTACTCGCATAACGCTCAGATGGCTTTATTGCATCATGATAATACAAAACCATATGCTACTTTCTCAATTCGACAAAAAAAAAAAAAAAAAAAAATCACGGGGCTAGGCTGGGAATTTCTGTCGCATCCACCCTACTCCTCAGACCTAGCGCCATCTAAATGTCACTTGTTTATCTACTATCAAAAAATGTTGAAAGGCAAAATAATCAAACCTGAAGCGATCCTAGTACTACTTCAGTTCTTAGCTTCTAAAGCCAAGGTATTTTTCTAAACTGTTATTTAAAAATTATCATCACACTTTCAAGATTTCACAACTGACAACGAAAGTTGTAATGCACAATATATAAATTATTAAGAAATGTTCTAAAAATGTTTTATTTTATTTCACTTCATAAACGGATAGAACTCTCTGATAGACTTAATATTTACTGAATTCTCATACTCAGCAGTATTCTTCATATATTACGTAGAGTTGAATCCTTAAGTATATGGAAGTTTAGAGCTTGTATTATTAAATACATAGAGATCTTAAGGTTCTCTCTAGTTTTATATCACACTTTTTCCTAGAAAGTTATTTGAATGTTAAATTAGATAAGCTTTGTGATGCCATAATCCCTGATATAGTTTGAAATTTAAATAAACTGCGAGAGATGTGCATCAGTTATATAAATAATATAATGACATTTTTGCTATTTTTAAGAGAATATATTATTTACTGCATAGTTAAGCATGGACGTTTAGAAGTTGCATGAACAAAACAGACAACATATTAAAACCTTTATATCATGGGTCAATCAACAGTAACATAATCACAAGAATTAGTCAAATTAAACCTTACGCATATTTTAAATAGACTGTATGTTTATCGTATTAATTTCAAAAGTTATTATCATCACGATAATTATAAAGATTTGAGCTGTATTTTTCAACAACATGTTATTAAACTTCTATAAATCTTAAGCCATAGGTTAGGTCACATGTCACAACTATGAGTTTATTCTTTCTACATGTTTTAACGATACGCCTAAGGATAGTTTCTTTGTAATAAACAGGGTGCTTTGAAATTCATGGGCAAAATTTTTAGGGGTGATAGAAAACACTTAAACAAGTAATTTTCATCACATAATGCATAGGCGGAAAGGAAGTGGTAAACCGCTAGATGGCGCTGTACTGGAAAGCTTCCGTGGATTTCAGGTGACAGGGCAACGTGCAGTGATCAGGAAACGGACCTGCCGCCTGAAATCCACAGAAGAAAAGATGATGTGTCAAAAAATAGAACAGAAAAAAAACCACACACTTTATTTTTTTCCATTACAAAGCCGTTTTCGTCATGCCTCCTGAACTCAACGGTGGAAATGACGACGTGTTAGAAAACTCACGCATTACGCTTTACATTACAGCGCCCTCTAGTGGTTTACCGCTTGCTCTTTGCCTATACATTGCATGGAGAATATAGCA
>BMAW01028422.1:0-11773 GCA_019974015.1 Nephila pilipes | reverse complement strand
ATATATATATATATATATATATCACGAATGATATAAAATTTTAGTTCAACATTCATGAAACATTCAAATCATGGTAGAAATAAGCTCTTATTTGACTGTAGCTGACTTTATTCGGGCTTCGGCCATCGAGGCCGAAGCGAAAACACCATACAAATCTCAGATGACCATCAGAGAGGAGTGTATGAGCAAGGGTAAGCAAAGAGTTTGCTGTGTTTTGCATTATATATCAGGCAAATTTCACTTTAAACATCAGAGATCATGTGCTATGGATGGGGAGACTTCAAGGGAATATAAATGTAGACTTCAAGTCTGGTTGGGATCATCCTTACAAATCTGTAGCGTGGGAAAAAGCTTTCTTTACAGATTTGAAGAGCACGTGATTGCATAAATTAAAGTTAAAAAAAATCGTATCAGAAAATAATAATGAAAAATATCTTTTGAAGATGAGAATGGGAAAAATTAGGAAATTTAATTATTGTGAGAAACTAATAGGAATTAAAGTTAAATCATTACACATATATATATATATATATATATATAAATCTAGTAAAACTATTGAAGTATTGATTGCTTATTAATGAAGCAACGCGACGGCTATCAAAAGAATTATTCTACACAAATAAAAATTGAAGTGTCAGTAAAAAAACATAAAAGCAATTTCTAATTATAAATCATAAAAAAGTTACCAAAAAGAAACTTTACTCAAGAAAATAAGATTAAGAGGGTAGAATTAAAATTATTTTTGTATTCCTTATTATATATACGCCAAGGAATAAGTAAAAACATTACAAGATTCAAAAAGAAAATTTTGAAGACGTTTGACTCATAAAAACAAAATAAAAAAAGAATATTAACCCACGAATAAAGAGGAAAAAAATAAACTTAAGAAACAAATGAAAATATACACAACAAAAACAGATTGAAAAAAAAGTAATGAACAAAGTGAGAGATGAAAAGAAACCAATAAAGCTGTATTATGTATATATATATATATGTATAAAGAGAGGGGGGAATACATTTATATTTTAATAGTTTAAAATACTTTGAAAATCAATAGGCAAATTAATTAAATTAACATTTCTCAGCAAATAGCAGTATATGTATTTCTAAGAATATTCAAACTTAAGTTTCTATCAAAATATGGCACTTTATTAATATAAAAACAGTAATCATCTCTCTTATCATAAATATTACTAACTATCTCATTGTTGCCAATTTTCAAATTTTCATCTAAGAAATCTATTTTATGAAAAATTACATTAGTTTTAATAAAATATAAATTAACCGAATCTCATAAGAAACCTGAGAAATTAATCCAAGCATACGAGGCAACAATTGCCCAATAATTATTGAATTACTGAGCTTGCCTTATTTCGTGAAAATATTTTGCATAGAAAGAAGTTTTATGATTTATTTTCAATATTTTAAAAACTTTTATCACAATAAAAGGCTTTTTTAATATTATTTGAAAATCAGTTGAAAGAGTTTTCGCGGCTGTGCAATCTTCATATGCCCTTTCGTTTTGTAAAACTATCTTTTATTTTCCTTAAAATATGTTTTAAATTTTAAATAACAGTACATGCATCAACATTTCTTAATGTGTATCGATGTTTCTTAAAGAAGACTATCATTTAAAATCCGGGTTTCGTACTTTTTATACTTTCAGTACCACCAGAAGAATCACCAGAAATCAGTGGAGAGTTTACTGACTATGGCGAAAATCTAACAATTCGATGTTCATCTGCAAAATCAAGACCAGCGGCAAACCTCAGTTGGTATATAAATGACGTTAGAGTAAGTATTCAATTTCAGTGTGTATGTTTTTTAACCTTTGAGTTAATAAATACATTCTTGAATATATAATACGTGTCTTCACAAAGCTAAGAAATTTATAAAAGAGTTTTTTAGATATTTTCACACACTTCAAGCAAGCTCTCCTTCAGTATGCTTTTTTTTTCCTTTTAATCAATTTTTTTAATTCCGATAGTGGCAGAATCGTTGGAAGAAAAGTGTAATAACACAAGGAAGCTGATTTGAAAATGAGATTAGTTAATATTGAATACCTTTTTCTTCTTTGCTTAAAATTTGTGTATTTCTTAACACTCACACATATAATTGTTTCGGAATAATATAAGCCAAACGCAAAAAATTACAAATTCTGAGGTCATAAATATATATATTTTTTAATTAATGCAATTTCAGTAGTGAAGAAATATTGTTTAGTGCAGTTCAAATTCACAAATAGTTCTTTAAATCGAGAAGTCCAGTACAAGAATTATAATCATCGAAAAATTAAGAAATCATTCTATTAAAATTATTTACACTATTCCTCTATTTCCTTATAAAGAATATAAGAGCCGAATGATATAATGTACAACATATTTAATTTGTCTCTTTCGAGTCAGTTTCATAAATTAAGAGCTTCTCTTTTTTTTCAAAACGCTTAAAAAGGTATAAATAATTCAAAAATTCATCCAAAAACCTACAAACAGAAATTAAATTTGTATCATGAGCAAAAGCGCAAAATCAATTGCAGTAAATTACTCAATGTAACTCATTATAGTGCCGTTTAAATTGAAACTTGCTAAATAATGATCTCAACTGGTAATTTAGATTGTCTTCTTTACTATAAAATTTTTATTTTGCCTAATATAACGATTTCCATTTAAACTATTCACCAAAAAAACATTTCTTCCGATCAATATACAGATGAATATGTTGTTAAACTTCGATGCTTGTAGACAGGGAATATGATTTCAATTTATATATTAAAAGTTGAAATATCGTTACAAAGTTCAGCAAAAACAATTCTGCATTTTTTATTCCAATTCCATACTTACAATTTTAACAGCAATTTAACTGTAATTTGACACTTTTTTTAAATTCATATTCCATCAACAAGATGTCAATCATTGATATGGCATCCTGTGACACTTCTCAAAAGTAAAATTCGTGCTAAAAAGAGACCATACTTGAGCCATTAGAAACTGTTAAGAAGGATGCAATTCAACATTCAAAATTTTTATCAAATAAAGATAACTGTTTCTGCATGCTTTTGCCAAATAGAAAAAAATTAGTCGTTATGTAAGTGGCGATGGAGAATGTATGGAAGGAGACAAACAATACATTTGCCATAAATTGTAGATAAATATCCTTTTTGAGCCAGTTTCATTACTTTAGACAAACTTCGTAAATAGCTATCCTCAAAATTTGCTTTTTGTAAATTGTTTATAACTCAATAGATGCGTCCAAAAATTACCCACATAGTTTTGTCAATTGAGTCACTCAGAAGCCGAAGCGGCTAAGTCCAGAAAAGGAAAACTGGGAAAATTAATGTTTTTAAATGCATATATTTTTAACATTTTTGGTTTATTAATTTTATCAAATAAGTATATAAAGTTTTTTTCGAAGGGTACTCTCCTCAGCAAAACAAGATATGTACAGGATGTGTAAATAAAAACTTAAGTATCTATAGGAATTGAAAGCATCATTTAAAGCTTCGGACTTATGACTTTTGACATCTGAAAAAGATAAGATCTTTATGTTATAAGCGATGACATTTATTGCCATAAATTTTATGTATATTCAAAATAACTAATACCTCCTTCCACCTTATCTAAATCTAAATTTTGATCAACACGTATTGTTCTTAATGTTCTGTAAATTTCGTATTTCATTATATGCATGTGTTTTAATAAACTCATCATATGTGTGTTGTAAAATTGTTCTACCATTAGGACACATTACTGGTTGATATATGTATTTTTAGATTGATGGTCAACCTATTTTTTTATGACAATCACATGAAAGGTATTCTTCTCAAAATTACATTTTTATATCCTAACAATAAATATATATTTTAAAAATTCGAAGATTTTACATTTATTAAAGAAAAATTATTTAATATTTTTAATAATACAATAATTTTGACAAATACAGCATTTTAATAATTTTATGTTTTAAACCAAGTTTAAATATTTCAAATGAGAAGAATACATGTGCTCAAAACTCACTAAAAATTGGTGATCTTTTTTAAGTGTGTATATCGAACAGTTCTAAATTATAGAAGTAACTGTTTCAGTTATTATTAATTTGCTGTTTTTCAATATTACTAACAAATATCGAAGGAAGAAAAACAATTTAGTTTTTATTTCCAAGTTTATGCATACGCACAAATATTGATAAAATGTGGAATTATTTACAATGGCTTTTGAAATTGTTTCCCTACATATTCAGAAGCTATAAAAAAGAGCTCTCAGGCCTAGAGAAAAAAAGGAACAAGTAAATCCTTTAATAACTAAAAAGAATATTCTTTATTCCATTAAAATTTACAGAAAACAGAAAACATCAAAAAGTGGCCTTAACCGCATTTCTTCTGAGTAACTCAGTTACTGATTAAACACTTCATTGTTCCATAAAATTTACAAACTGGACTATTTGTATTCCTTTGAAATTAAGAAATTGAATTGTATTCTGCAAATGATGAACGCCATATATTTACGCCTTCAGAAAATGCCAAACATTTTAAATTAATTATTACATATTATATGCATGTTATTCTACATATTACATGAACAACAGTTCTATTTAAAAAATGAGAAGTGATATTCACTGTTAAAAGCATTTTACTGGGATATTTTTTCGAGATAAAAATAAATAGTTAACAATTTATCACATTAAAACATTAAATTCAATCGCTTATTGAATAACTGAATGAATTTTAAACACACACAGATATATAATTATATATATACACACACACACATATATATATATATGTGTGTGTGTGTGTGTGTGTGTGTGTGTGTGTGTGCGTGTTAAAGCAGAACATTGCAGCCCGAAAACTTTATCGAAGGATTGGCCAAAACCCATGTTTTTAACGAAAGATTACCTTATCAAGTACAGTTGTTGTTAGTTTTAGTTAGTTAGTGTTACTTTTGGGTGCTTTTATCTTCTAAACGGCGTTAAAATAAATTTGATACAGATTTAAAATTTAATTTTGATTTAGAAGCCATTAGTTTCCAATTCAAAATTTAATTGGTGTCGTGTCGAATTGACCCGTCGATGAGACTTATATTTAATATCATACTATTAGAACCGAAAAACAATCAAAATAAAAAGTTCTAAGCAAAGTTTTGCAAATAGCATATTTAACAACACAAATTACAATTTTCCTTATAATTATTATTAAATTACTGAATTAAATATAAGAAATTAAGTATACGATGAAATGTCGAGAAATTGACAATATGAAAATTTAAAATTAAAGAAAACGATAAATTATTAAATTGAATATATTTAAACTAAATTTAATTCAAAGTAATGTAAACGATAAATTATGAATCTGAATATAACTAAGCGAAAATAATTAAAATTGAAGCAAGCGATAAATTATTAAATTGAATATTATATCAGCTACATGTAATTAAAATTAAAGCAAACGATAAATTATTAAATTGCATATATTTAAGCTACATGCATTTAAAATTGAAGCAAACAATAAAAAATTGAAAAGTGATCCAATTAAAACAATAGCCCATCGGGTGGCCAATATTGAGAGGCTTTCTGTGAAACAAAGACTGATAGATCTCATCTGCCGGTAAAATTATGGAAACGATTTTTTAGATTGCGAAGGACGTTATACTCATAAATTACTTAGAAGAAATTAAAACAATTAATGGCCAATTCTGCAGTAAGTTATCCCGTTTCCGATTTGTTATACCCAATTCTTGTTCCCAAATAGGGTGCTTTTTTAATAATCTCGTACTTCTAAATCTACGTATACCCTATCTTCTGAACAGAAACGAAGTTAATAGAATTTCATTTAAATAAAATTTAGCAAAATAAGCAGCATTTTCGAAACTTTTTTTAACGAATGATGCAAAGAAGATCTATTGCTAAAAGTAATAAGACCATTACACGTTTCTCTTGTGTAGGGGAAAAAGAGGGGGAAAAAAAGGTCCTCGTTTAGTTCCATTTTTTTTACTCTCGTTTTTTAAGCTTCTTTTTTTGGATTCAATGAGCTACGCATTCGTTATGTTATTGCTCTCCAATCTCACGGACGAAGGAATACGTGATTTAGCATGAGCAATCCTTTTACTCTTTTTCCAGCTTTTTCGACGCATGAGTGAAAATGTTTTAAAATATATTGATTCTGTTCACGGCTTAACGAAACAAAATGGCAAAATTATTTTAAGAACATACATTTTTCTTATTAAAAAGTATGCAAATATGTTTTGAGCTTTTTACAATGTCTGCATTAATTTAATTTTTTTATTATTATTATTTTTACTTTTTTAAAGAAAAGTTTCTTTTTTTTTTTAACTCAGAGGTACTTTAGTGAACAGGACTGCCTTTTTATTTAATTTTTTTATATATACTACTTGAAGAACGTAATTGATAACAATTTCTTTTCAATCTCACTAGAAGCAAATATTAAACTTACAAGTTCATTATGTTTATTTTTTTGTTGTTGTTAAATTTGATCTTATTTAGTTTTTTCATTTAACTAAGAGTAACAATGGACAATTTGGTTGAAATGAGACTTCTGTTTCCCTTTATACTAATCTAATCAACTCCACTCTTTAAATTATAAAGCTAAAGTAGATGCGGAAACATTTAGTAAAAATGGAAATAATATGGGAACATAATTATGTAAATGGAAAATTATAAAAATGGAAGGAACATAATTATATCTTGACTCAATCGAAAACAAGATCTTCATTTCTATAAAGTTTGGAGTAAAGCTATTAGTAAACCATTTTTCTTGTATAAACCCGATCTTTTTGTAAAATTTGGAGTCAGAGATTTCAAATGTAGAGAAACTTTTCTAAAATACTATCTACCTATGAAATAGTATTAAAATAGTCCATAGTTTTTGTCGTCAACCATTATAAAAAGGAGCTTCTTCTAAGAAATATAAAACGTAATTCAATTCAATTTCAAAAAAATTAAATACTTTCATGTTGTATTTCTTTTCAAAAAGAAAGGGCTTCGAATCATAGCTGATTTTCTAAGATTTATCTCTAAGTTATTGCCCATGGGTTGCGGAAATTAATGAAATTCGTCTTAGAACTTGTGGCATTGTATTACTTCTACCCGACTCTTGCGACATAATATAATCGAATATAACTAACTCTAAAGTCAATAATCTATGTAAAGACACAAAAGTCAGTTCCAACTCAACTAGTAATTTATCAATTACTATAATATAATATTTAATGAGTTATAGCTCTCTGGGGCAGTGGGATTATCTCTCCAATTCAGATGTTATTGAAATAATACCCTCTTACCAAAACCTTTCCAGTTGAGGTTGCTTTGATTTGTCAAATCTTCTGCGACAGCTATCGCCAGTAACAAACTCTTGATATTATCAATCTCTTGCTAGAAATACAGTCAGAGTTAACCACGCTCGTCATCTATCCTATAAATTTCCCTTTTCTGATATACAGTCATATCTGAATCACTTGACTTTATTTCCACCTGCATCTAATTAACATAATCACGTTTCATTTTGGTTGGGAAGAAATTGCAATTTCAAGCAATCAATCTCAATTGTAGCCCCCAAGGTTTGTGAAGAGAAAATCGCGAACTGTCCAACGTCACAAACTCAGCTGTTCTTTTATGTCATCGAAAATATTTGTAGCTCTCAGCTAAGAAGAAATAACAAAAGAAAACCACCACTTGTGAGAAATAAAAAAAACTACTAAATATAACCAGGGGAACTATTGCAACTACTGTTAAATAACTATCTAAGCATAACTCCAAACTAGAAGTATCCTCATCAGCTCTATAATGGAATTGTAATATCTCCAACACATGGGCAGTCCTCAGTTAATCTTTCACGTGATCTCTTCCTTTCACCTGATTTCGAGAGAACTCTTAAATAAAAAAAAATATAAAACGAAATGTACTTCAACTCTCAATCTGTTTGTATAAATTCCAGGAAGTGAACGTTATCTCGCTGGAAAAAGTAGCTCCAGTAGAGCCGAATACAAATAATATAAAATAAAATATTAAAAATGAGCAAATCTTACAAAAATTCGGACATATATTTATAGAGAGACATGTAATGAAGCAAAAAAAAAAAATATGTGCAAAACTTTTAACGCTTGTGAAAATCCATTTAATAGTGCACTAGGTATCCTATAGTTTAATAAAGTTTAAAATCTCGACGTAGTATAGTTTTATATAAGAAAACAAAATTCTCCTGAAAAATTATTAAAGTATACAGTTTCGTCAAGCTTTTTTAATTTTAGTGATACTATTAGGATTTAATGCCTAAATCCATCTTTCGAACTCATACAATGTATTTTCGTAACAAAACGTCACGTATTTAATATTTCGTTACCTAATATCTTAGAAATGTCTCCTGCATTCCTAGATACGAAATTTTCATACCTAAGAATACAGGGGATCAATTCACTTGCACCTGTCCTCTCTTGCAAATTTCAACCAACAATGACAGGAATAAAAGTGCCTAGTAACAGCCCACCAGGAATTTTTTTTTCTGGCCCCATTGTTCAACCGCATTAAACGTTGTATCATTTAAGCAGATCTGCAGATCCGAAGATGAACTAACATAGCCCGATCATCAAGATCAATCGACCTCTGCCGGAGTAGAGTGAAAATTTTAATGCAAAGGATGTGCGTCGATACTGTCCCAAACTCGCAACAGACAATGATACAAGAAAAAACTCCAAAAACTGGCCACAAGGAATTCCTTTCTGGCTCCGTAGTTAAAGAAGCAACAAAAACACATCGGTGAAGGAAATATGCAGGAGTAAATATGGACTATTACAATCTAACTACTTCACCAAGGTGAACTGGCCTCCACTAAAATGGGGTGAAAATATAAATGCATAGGTGGTGGCCCTCTCCCGTTAGTAGCAACTTAGAACGATAGGAATAAAACCGCCCAATAATTGCTCTCCAGAGAATTCTTTTCTGGCACGATTACTAATAGCCCTGCTAACAAGAACTTAACAAGTTTTCTGCGAACGTGAAGATCGTTAGTTTGAATTGGTGCTGTCACCAAGGTCAACCGACCTTCCACAAGATGACCTCAATTCACATAATATTCATTAGAGTGTTCCCAAATAAGCCGGCAATAATTCGTGAACTATTTTGGCCAATAACGATGCAAATAATCATTCTGGGAGATTCCATAGTAGTTCGGATGCAATAAGTCTGGAGAAGATTTCAAATGGTCACCGAACAGCTTTATGTAGTGAATCCTATAGCGACAAATGCTCCTTCCATATTTTCGATCCTCCTCCATCTCAAACGATATCCATTGTTTATTTATTATTATTTCCCCCAATTTTTCAAACGTTCACATCACAATTATACCTTGTTTGGCGCAGCAAAGCCATATCTGGTTCTTTCGCCATTAAACTTCGCTTTCATTCACACACTCATATACAAATTCGGCTTTACCTAAAAGTTCAAATTATAACAAATTATCACCAATAGCTTATAGGTAGCATATTTTCGAAAAACATGGATTCATGTTTTCATGGAATTTCTTTACACACTGACATTGCCACCAATTCATATAAACTAGTATCATCTCTTATCCTACAACTTTATAATCATCAAATATGTAATTCACGTGATCCAGCGCTGCTACTATTCATTGAATTTTAGAAAAGGCACTTAAATGGATTTTTGCTGCCATATCCCAGCATTTCAAAATTTTGCGTAATTGAATATTGCCTCGCATATCCCTAATTGTTGAATTTGTTATCACGAATAATTGTATTCTAATTACACTGGCCCCAGTTATTAAGAAGATGTGATAGTCCACAGCTCTGTCCTTTTACAGAGAAGGATGATGCCTCCCACAACGTCAGCAATTAAGAACTTTTCGTACACTGTCCAGCAAAGAACTTCGGGCATTGAAGAAACATCAAGAATAGAACAATGTAAATTTAATTGTAAATCAACTTTCAAACTCGAAAATAGCATATATATATATATATATATATATATATATAATGAATTGGTGACCATTTTCTTCCAAAATTTGACTGCTGTGTCGTTGAATAGTCGTCGTCATTTTACATCGAGTTGGCACCGTAGATGAAACCAGAATTCCTCATTATTCTCCGGAAACAAGGCATTAATCTAAACTGTAGGTTGTTTCGGGTGAATCTGATTCAAAGGAGGCGAAGACAGTTTCATCGACCGGAAAAGTTAGAATGACTCTTTTCTGTGACGATAAGAACGTCATATTTAAGAGTTTCTCAGAAAAAGTAAAAAGATTACTAGAGAATAGTCTAGTAGTATATTACCTATTACCATTTTTCATTTCTCATACTAAATTTTTTATCCCCTACATTGATACATTTTGAACCTGTCTTTCAGTTATTATAATAAAGATTGTATTAAGAACAATCTGAGTTATTTAGAAAAATTATAAATCTCGCCATGGTATTGTTCACAAGTAGATTTAATACTTTACTAGTCAAACTCAACTAAATTAAACCAAATTCTAGTTTCTTTTGACGTAGCATTATTTTTTATATTAACTTTATATATTGCAAATAAACCTAATGCCATTGCTTAGAAATGTATGCTCATTATTTAGAGTAAAATAGATTTCTAAGCATAGAAGCCTAAAATTCCACGCGGACAAAAATTTAAAATGAAATTGAATCACCTTTTTCCAAGCTGTATCTATTTAAATATCACTGGCATCTGTTGTTTGAGAAATATTTGCATTTCGCATTTGCATCTGTATTCAGCCTTCATCTTCAACGAAGGTGAAAAAGCCTAAAGTTGCTTCTCAATATCAAAGGATGAAATGAAGATCAAGATGAATGGCTTTTCTAGAGGTTTCTTGAAAGGGACGTTAAGGAAATGAGATATTTCTAACCCTCAGTCATCTCAATATTGATCATTTATACTTGTCATTTAAGCGTTCCTCCTCTGTTTCGTTGTCATGATTAAACGACTAAATACATTAGTCTATTGTTTGTCGGGTCTTTAAAGGGAGAGATGTGTTTTAAACTTAATAAAAATGAATTAGGTCAAAATAAATATGCATGTTGCATTTCTGATATTAGTAATAGTCTGTCTACATTACAAATTCAATCTTCGTATTACCTTTTTTTATTTTAAAAACTGTTAAATAAATAATATAGGCTAGTTTTTAATAATAAGGGAAACATCTTTTTAAATGTCCTTTAATAATATATGTTATTAATCTTGAAGATCTTCTGAGTATGCTTCATCTGGGTTATATGTGTGTGTGTGTGTGTGTGTGTGTGTGTGTGTGTGTGTGTGTGTGTGTGTGTGTGTTCTGACCTCATCATTAAAAACATAAAGCAAGGAGAACAATTTTAAAACTAAAATCAAACAAAAACTTATAGAACCTACAAAAAGTTAAAAATTGAATCAAAAGTGAAACCAAGTAGATGAATATATATATATAACGTATATATATATATATATATATATCACAAGCGACTCTATGGAAATTAATAATCACTTGCTTGCAAAATAGATATCTGATAGGCTTCCAAATGAATTTATATTTTACCACTTTCCTTTTTGAGAGATGAATAGGAAGCGTTATGAAATTTTTAACTCTGCGGTTCCATATACCCCTCTGACCCATTGATTTTAAAGATAATTAATTGAAGATTTATCTTAAATTATGGTTCAAAAATCGTTACTCTTAGCAGTACATACAACGTCATTAATTTAGTAAGACTCTCAGCCACAGATTTTGGGTTAGCAATACGTGTAACTGAACGAAGTACAACAT
>BMAW01028421.1:0-10665 GCA_019974015.1 Nephila pilipes | reverse complement strand
CTATATATATATATATATATATATATATATATATATATATATATAGGAAGAAAGGGAAAAAAACGTGAAAAACTGTGTTTGAACCTATTGGTGCATAGTTATACAGATCGTATATTATTTTTAAAAGATTCATTTAATATCTCTTCCTCAAATGTTTATTTCAAATATCTTGGTAACAGTCAGTTTAATTTTCACAGCACGCCATGTCACCATAACGCTCATATAATAAGTGAGCATCTAAGAATAAGTTAAGATATCGCCGAATTCATCGGAGCAAAATTAAAACAATGTATAAACCTTCGTATTTATTGATGCTGAACACCAATTTCTTTCTTAATTATTTTTGCAAAGAAGAGATTTTGTGAAGCAAATGTTCTTCTTAGCAAGGAATCAAATTTTTTAATTTTAATTATTATGGATATGGATAAAATGATGAAATTAAATGTATACAAAGTTTTCTAACGTATTCAAATAGCTCTTCTTTATTCCCTCCACCATTACAGTGAAGTTATTATCAGCGCTAATACGATATTGAAATGGACTTCTTTAGTTTTGGAAAAGATCCAGATTATACATATTTATTTGACATACATTTAACCTCGTCTTTTTTTGTAGAACAACATTATAAGATAAGAAATTTTATTTAAAAAAATACTAAGAATTAAAACTCCTTAAATTGAGACTCATAGAAAACTATTTCTCATTCCTAACATAAAAATATTTAAGTAGATAGTTAATAGGCATCGTCAATGGTGAAGATGAATTCTGATAAATATGTTTGTTCGAATTTAGAAATTATGTTTTTTTTTCTCGAAATAAATATTCCTCATTTTCTTCAAATACATTTTCAGAAGAATTATTTTTGTTCTTTGATTTTTTTTTTTATTCCTTTCATCCCAACAGTATTTTATGCAATACTTGCAGGTGTGATATTCTGAAAAATATGTTTCCTTACCTTCCCCACCCACCCCTCATAAAAATAAGCATTCCTTATTTCTCCCAAATTAATTTTTTAAAAATTCTTTTTACTCTTTGAGTTATAATATCCTGAAAATATGTTCCTCTCTTCCCTTAGTTTTTTAGCCAAAATTAAGTGTATCCTATATTTTCTCAAAATATATTTTCATTAGAATTCTTTTTATTCCTTGGTTTTTTTATTCCTTCATTAGATAACTATTTTACACAGTAATTGGATACCTAAAACAGAATACATATTTGATAGTTACAATATTCTAATAAATGTATCCCCTCTTATATAGAAATAATGCTTTCCCCCAAAAGTTAAATATTCCTTATTTTCTCCAACCGAGTTTCGAAAGAATCTTCTTACTCCTTGAACTTTTTTTTTTTTTATCTTTTCTTTAGATAAATGTTTTATGAAGTAATTGGATATGTAAAATAGGATATTTATTTGGTAGGTACAATATAATGATTAATGTGTCCACCCTGCCAGAAAATAATGCTCCCCCCCACAAAAAAAAAAAAAAAAAAAAAAAGCTAAGTATTCCTTATTTTCTCCTAATATGTTTTCTAGAGAATTCTTTTTACACTCCTTGAGTTTCTTAGTTCTTCTTTCAGACGGTCACAGGATAAATATAGGACAGATAAGTACACATACGTGATAAGGTTTTATTGCAGTTATAGATTTGAAATTTGTGTGTTAGCTATTTTTATCAGGTACTCCTCAACATTAAGGTAATGACTAAGCTTTAAGATTTTATTTACTTCTAAAAAGCTTATTTCGTAAGATTTTATTGTTATTTGAATAATCATTGGAAAGTAACATCTGAAATAATCCCAAACTTCATCATTATAAAGTATCTTCTATTAATGAGAAACTTTTGTTCTCTCACTTTTTATAAGCGAAGATAGAAATTGAATAATTTAGTACATATTACAGTCGGTTGTACTTACCAGATCCTCCCGGTGATCTGACAGGATTTCCCGGGGGACAGACCAATTGGCGGAAGAGCAAATGAAATCCTCTGTCCATTCGCACAGTGTCTGTCTTGTAGACTATGTGGACATTCCCTAAGGCATCGAAGGTCACGTTTTCTGAAATAAAATTATTAATGTGTAAATGAAGAGAACTAGACAGGAAAATAGGTAGAAAAACCATTGCACATTAATTTCAGTCGAAGAGGAAATATCCGTAAGTTATATTGATCATAAAAGTTAGGAAACATTTTTAAAGATAACTAGTTCATATCATTTTAAGTAAATTTATGAATTTTGAAAGTTTGTTTATTTTTATTAAAAAATTTATGCTAGAATTATTTATGAACGTATTAGTTTTATTATAACAACAAACACAAATAGGAAATAAACAGCGATGGAAAATGATAAATAGTATTACAAGTAAATTTTTAGAAGGAAAAAGAAGTTAAATTAAGATCGTAAAAAATGTAGGAAAAAGGAATAATATTGAAATATATCAAGATAGAAAAAGAAAAAAGAATTTACTAGAATCATCATAATGTGTCGAAATTACAAACAAATGTAAAATAAACAACGGTTGTGTAAAAAGTAATGAGGCTGATCCCAATACTAAAGATTAAGTAATATTATGTTTATGTTTACCTAACTTTAATCATCATCATGATTCCCGATAAATTAAATTAAAAGGGCATTGAATTTTAACTTAGTTTAGCTCCAGGGTTGCAAAAGTTTTAGATTGCACTCGAAATGTTGGAATTACATACAGAAAATTTTTTAATTCTTACACTTATCATTCCAATTTCTAATCATCAGAGAGAGAGAGAGAGAGAGAGAGAGAGAGAATGTTCTTAAGACTTACAAAATAGATAATCAATAAAAATCTGTTGTTTAATATACCAAAATGTAAAAATGCCTCAGTTTCAAAATAAGATAGCTTTGCTTTAAAAATATGTGATTGAACAAGAAAGGTTTGAAAATGTATGGTATTACAATATATCAGGGACATTCAAAGGGAGAACTGACACGAATTTCCAATAAACCATTCAGTTGGTTTTCGTAAATAATGCTCTCGAATATGATTGTTTCATTTGATGATCAATCTAAATAAGTTTCCATTTCGTAAATATGAATTAAAAAATCATATAATATAATATCAGGGAACAAAATTCATGTAATATAACATTAGGGATAAAAACTCGAGTAATGTAATACCAGGATGAAAACTCGTGTTATATTACATTAAAGGCAAAATTGACACCAAGGCCTCCCAAACCACTCTGCTAGTTTTCAAGAGAAATTCTGTCAAATATAATTGTTTCATTTAATGTTCAATCTGAATACAACATTGAGTCCCAGTATGCTTATTTTCTTAATAAGAGACCCCGTTTTATAAATATGGATTGAAAACTCTATCAGTATAATATCAGGGAACAAAATTCATGTAATATAACATTAGGGATCAAAATTCACGTAATGTAACATTAGGGATAAAAACTCTAGTAATGTAATATCAGGATCAAAATTTATGTAATATAACATTAATGGCGAAACTGACACCAAGGCTCCTAAACCACTCGATTATTTTTTGACATCTATACTGTCAAGCCCAATTCTTTCATTTAATGTTCCATCTAAATACAAAACTGTCTCAGTACACTATTTAAAAATTGAAAGCTCCATTTTACAAATATGGATTGAAGACTGATATAATATAACAGAAGGAGATTCAGAGGCAGAACTTTTCACCAGAACAAACCAGACCCATCACTCTGTTATCGTGAGCATAGCTCTCCACCCAAAATTTTAGTCTATTTCATACTAATAATACGTTATCCATAGTTTTCATAGTAGCGTACAGAAAATTTAAAAAAATGCCTTACTTCGTTGTCCTCTGAGAGCAGTACCACAGAACCGATGGCCGTCCAATTGAACATAGCTTCCAATACATCCCGGAGAGTACTCGACATTGAAGTCCACAAAGTCCAGTTCCACCTGACAGTATCCTGAATGTCTCCTCCCGATGGTATATCGACACACGGGGTCCCCCAAGGCATCTTCAGGAGAACGGTGAGTGACCAGCTCGCCGGAGGGATCAGTGATGAGAACATCGCAGGCATGGATAGCAGGAATGGCTGAAAGAGAGGAAATGACTTTACGTTAGAATGCTTCTGGTGTAATTTTTTAAAATATTTTTTCTTTGTTCAAAGAAAAAAATTATTCCGCTTCGTACAATACTATGGGGAGTATGCAAAAATGAATTCAAAGAACACTTTTTTTAAACTTTTTTTTTTAATTTCTTATTAGCTTATTTATTTTATTTCTTATTAGCTAGCTTTTATTTCTTATCCGATCTTCGCACGGATGATTTGAAAAATATAACGCTCCAACTCAAAGCACAAAATATTTTAAATGTTGACCAACTTTTAAATAGTATTTTGAATAATTTAAAGAGAACTGCGAGTAATTAATGGAATTTAGAGATAATTGCAATTGCTCTGTTCTATTTCTAAAGAGGTTCAAATGTTCACTCCTCATGCTGTGTGAATTCAAATTCACTTGTATCAATAGATTTCTGGATGAAACAATTTAAAAAAATTGTAAATCATAAAATGACACTTTACAGTGTTATTTTAATAAATTCGTCAAAAGCTGGATAATTCACATCACTCAGATGGTGCAAAAATCACAACTTTGCAGCACTTCGTTCGAGAGTTACCCACAAAGTCACAAAAATATCTCTTCAACAATAATAAAAAAAAAATTTAAATACATAAAGAAATTTTTTTAAAAAAATTAATTAATTTCAAGGAAATAAATTCCCTAGTGAGTTAGAGAAATAAATATTATGATCTTGTTTTCATATGGTTGATTTTCTGTTTATTACCATCACAATTAGAAACAAGACGCCAGATATTGGACATGGATCTTGTAATTTTGAGTTTCGATGAAATGATGACTAAGACATCTAAGCTGGCACCTCTAGTCCCAAACTTCCACACTACGTCATCAGGAGGACTTAAAGTCTAGACAACTTTAATGGACACCACACGTCGGAACACGACTCCACTACACGGCGGAACTTTAGCAATATCAGGACTCGATTTATGATACCATGAAAAAGGGTATCATAATTATCGTATCAAGAGATATTTGTAAGAGAGATCTGTCTTTGTAAAGAAGAGAGCGTCGTAATTTTTGCTCTGAGGAGTACATATGAGTATGTCAATAAATGTAACTAGTTGTGATAAAATACAAGTGTTTCAAATAGAGTATTAAACTATACTGCCCATTTTAAAAGAAAAAAAGTTGAGTTTTTATTCAGTTTCATGTGTGAGGGAAATTAGCTAAACTACATATGAAAGAGATATTATTAAACCAAATTCATATAAGGTGACTAAATAAATAATGATACATTCCGTAAGTTAACGACGCTCTCTTTCGATACCATTCCCTGAAAGTATCTCATTAAATTTGCTTTACATTAAACCAAACATTTGAAGGTGAAAAGAACGGTAAAAGCGATTATCCAATCATATTCATTGTCCCAGAATATCTTCAACTGTTTCAATTTCACCATACACGGTAACAAGCAACGGCCATTTTGAAGAGCACTTTCATTAGATGAGAATAATCGTTTATTAGAACGGGAAGGGACAGAAAGAAATGATTGCAATTAACAAGTAATGGAGAAACGCAGGAGATCCATCGTTAGAGCGTGGAAAAGGTTATTCTTCCCCCAACTGTATTCATCCCGTTCCCTTTAATATTAATAGTTGATCGCGGATCATTTAATGAAGAGTAATTCCAAGTCGACGAAAGCTCTCCCGGGGTAATTTATAACGAACTCAATTTATCTGGTTATACCTTTTCCTTATTTCATTTGCAATTGTCTAACAATGAAGGGCATTTTTGACAAATGTTATTCACTCATTTATGAGCGTTTAGCTCGTATATTTATTGAAATGCGGTTGTTACAAAATGTTTAAAATAAACTGTGAAACTGAAACATTGTTTATTGAAGTTGAATTTTATGTATGTGCACTATTACAATTGATATCAAACACATTTGCTTCTAATGTAATAATGGGGTCTATTGTGATTTTCATTTCAATTCACCCTTCAATTCATTTCTGCCTTAATTGCTTCAATTGAAACCTCGCCCAATAAAATGAAACGTAATTCATACATATCATATTGAAGTTATGAAGTTGTGATACCTGATCTTCATTACCTAGCTCTTATGTCATATCTAATCTAATCTATTAGTCAAAAGCTACTAAACTCCAGTTGAAGACACGAGAGAACAAAACAGAATTCGTTTTTTTTTTATCACTGTAGAATATCTGATGTCGCTCTCTCTAGAATCTCAACCTAACTCACAATCCTAATTTATGAGTTGAATATGAAATCTAACCAGTCAAAATTAATGTCTCAAAATTGCGAAATTGTCTTAATTTCGCAATTTTCTTCGACAGTAACTACGTAGCTTAATATTTTGAGAGAACTCTCTTCCATCCACAAAACTAACAGAATGATTTCAATCAAAATACCAATTCTTTGACAGCAAATCATTATCATCGATCTCACTTCCATTTTCCATTGATTCTATATCCTTTATATATCATTATACATTAATCATTTTACTCCTATCTTCATTTAATTTACCTAAACCCATTTCATTTGGGTTGGGAAAAAATTCAAATTGTATGCAATTCAACTTGATAAAAGTCCCCATGGTGAGTAAAGAGAAAATCGTGAATAAGCCATCGTCACAAAGTGTAGTGAATAAGAATGAGTGAATTACATTTATAAACAGAGGAGAAATAAATAATATAGGAATTAAATAGTTATCGGTAGAATTAATGAGATTGATAACGAATCAGCTTAGTGACGTTAGCCTATTCGCAATTTTCTCATCACTAACCTCGGGGGACTTTTCAGAAAATTTAATTGTATACAATTACAACTATTTCCCAACCAAATAAAACGTGATTAGGTAAATTAGAGGGAGATGAGTAGTGCAGTGAATTGAATTAAAAAGACGGATATTTAACTGAAATATACATAAAAGGAAAAAGAAGGCAGTTTGAGAATAATGACAAGATTGTAGATATTTCTAAATCAGATTAATCATCGTAATTAATCGTTTGGATTGATAATAGTTGGAAGTGACCCGTGGTCAGAACAACAGGTCGAATCTGCTATAATCCAAAAGTGCTTGAATCGGAACAAATAATGTGGTAAGCTAAGACTTCATTATTAGAATACAAACTAGAATAAGCTGAGTTAAGAAAGATTCTAGAGAGAAGGCTCTTGCATATTCTTTTTTGCCAGATAATAAATTACGTATCTGAGGAGTAATAAGAGGAATTCTAGTAAAGTTAAGAAAAGTTTTCGGAATTTGAACTCTCATTTCTAGTTAGTCTACCCTCTCGAACCCGAATGGGTAGGTAAGAATATTATAAACATTCTTTCAGACGCGTTTAAGAAATAACCCTGGAAAAAAACAATACTTATTTCTGAACTTTAATATTTCTGGAAGCGAATAAAAAAATTAGTTAGCATCATTGTCGAACATTTTCTTTTAAATAGACAACTTGTGATACTTTTTTAATAAGGGTTAGTTACTGCTTATGAAGGTAATAACAGTCAGTTATAGTTATAAATGACAAAACATACTATTTGTGATGAGTTATGCGTCAACTATTTTCAGCTGTTGTAGAAGTTGCGCTAAATCAATACCAGTTACAAGGATTTCATGTATAAAGAGATCAACAGGACGAAATAACTAAAGCGATATGATAAATGGAGCTAGAATTCACTAATTTAAGAAGCCGAATCTTAAAATATAATGAACTGCAAGCTATAATTCGAAATGTAGAACTACTATTTTCAACATTTATTTTCGACACATTACAATTGAGGAAGCAGTTATTATAAAATAGCTAAAGATTTCATTCAGACAAAGGATAATTTAAAAAACTGAAATTTGTCTTTCTAATTTCCTTTTTACATGTCCTACATTTTTTCCCGTTAAGTTCTCAGAAAGGTACAATTATTCAAAATGAACATTAATTGGTGTAAAGTAAGTGTACCTCCGAGCCCCAGGCTCCAAAAAAGCAATAACTAATGAGAAAAGAAAATTCTTTCAAATTCCTATTACATTTTTATTTTGTAAGCAACACATTCTAAAGTACAAAAACGTTGCCAGTGTTAACTACTAAAAGAATAAAAACAGACGATTCTGACATAAAAATCAATTATTAAAATAAATCATAAAATAAAAGCAAACGGTGCATTATTGAAGCAGACAATAATATTCTGTACGGGTAGTAAAATAAAAGCAGATGATAAAATATTAAATTAAATATATCTTAGAAAGGTAAATATACATTATAGAGGAAAACTAAATGTTATTCTTATAATCGTAATGTATTACGTCAATCGTTTGAATCTAACTCCATGTATCCTTTGTTTCATACACATGCATTATTGTTAACGCCATTTTCTCAAAACATCATGTTCAGACATATTAATAACAATTGTACGAAAAATCTAACAATAATCTGCAACCAAATGATATTTTGAGAAAGTTATTAATTAGAATTTCCAACAGCAAGTAAATGTTTCTTAGACACAACAGAGGCTATCGCTTAAGTCAAAGACAGAATAGTGTCACAGACCACTTTTCAAAATAAAGTGTAAAAGGCCTGTGACTTGTTTTGTTTTCATTTTATAGCAGCAATAACTACATTTAGCTTAAAATATATACAGTGTAATAATTTATCGTTTGCTTTAATTTCTGAGAATATTATTCTCTTCTTCAACTTTTTTAACATTTCATTTAATTCTAATATTTAATTAAGTAATTTAGTTATTATTTTTTAAAAATTTAGTTCCTTCGATGACGAAATCTGTTCTTTGCAAAACTTTGCATATTTTTTTTTTTATTATTATTATTATTTATCGTTTATTTTTTAGAGTAACTTTGCATTCAAGCTGGAACAACATTAAAATTTCATAATGTACTTTTTTGCATTTATACGAGTAGCTTTGCATTTATACGTCTCTTATACATTCAATATAATGACACTACATTAAATGGTGTTGTATTTGAAATCGCTAGTTAATAATAGCTATACGTATATCTAATGAAATAAAAGTAGCCCCTATTGCTGCTCGATTAATATTCGACAAATTTTCATTGTCTTTATATTATTCAAAATTATTCTCAAAATTCTTTATAAGCTATTTTAAAATTTCAGATAAATAAATTATTCTGATTAGTTGTTTTGAAGTTCATAGAAATTTTAAATATGTAATGTTTTTTTTTCCTATAATTATTTATCGAAAGAAATTTACGTTTGATATAGAGTCCCATTTTTATTTAGAGATATTTAAGAAATAGTTTGCATAAAATTAAACAAACAAACCTTTCATTTATAAAAGCAAATGTTGCTTAAATTATTAACATATTACAAAAAGATAGTAGAAAATGTGGAGGGAAATCTATTGAAGAAGAAGCGGAAAAAGAGAGAGAAGTTCTTATGTGCAAATGTTTAACTTGATATTGGCATTGAGTAATGTTTGCAGTATATCTAAATAGGGAAGGAAATCAATAACCTACTATAAGTTGTACAGTTACATATAAAATAAAAATATTTAAACCCTTTAATAATCATTATTTTAACGCGAACGCAGTTCAGGTATTCTATGAAACCGATTTGTTGATACAGCCATCGATATTTTCCCCTTTTCTTCAATGGTTTGGCCGTAATATTAATTTTTTTTTATAGAAACTATACATTATCATTATTTTTAAATAGATGGTGTTGCTTGTTCAAGTTACTGAAATACTTTTCCTCCTGGGCAATAATTACAAAGTTAAAGAAACAATTTTGAAACCTGAGTGTTCTAAACTTTGTATTCATCACGAATTCTACAAATTGACTATGATGGAGCGCTGGCTTCATAAAAGGTACTATCCTACAATAGAATATTCATATTTGCCGGAATCAGCAGACAAATTAGAGACTCAAGAGAAAGAAATCCCATGAGAACTGCAGGGGAAAAAATCGTAAAAAGGAGAAATTATAGCTTTTCAGAGAGAAAAAGTTACAGTGATGAATTGGTTGGATAAAAATGCTTCATTAGTTTGCGCAATTCGTAATACTGAAATGAAGAACTTTCAAGTCGACTCTAAAACAAAAGAAAAACTGTAAATCGTTATGGACTATAATAATACAATAGGAAGAGATGACGGCATGGATAAAAAAAATTTTAATTACCAAAAAAAAAGAGGGAGGTAATATTACAGAAAAGGTTTTCCCACATTTTCGACATTTATATATATATGGAACTTATATATCGTATATTGTAAGAAAGATGGTGAAACACAAAGCTAGATTTTAGATTTGATCTCGTTGTCCGAATGATTGAAAAATATCATTCGGGAATAAATTTCAGACGTGACCAGATCGACTAGATTCTGAGTCTAATGCTGTTAGAATGAATTTTATAGCAATAATTCCACCCATAGATAAGAAACTGAAACCTGCAAGACAATACACAGTTTGCTGATGGAAGAGAAATAAAACGCGAAGAATATTCGAAAAGAAAGGTGATATAACACATCAATCAATAACTCCCGAGACTAACATTGAAAACAACATTTTTTTTTGAAAATTTTTCTTTTATTCATCAACATAACACCTTTTGTTAATCACC
>BMAW01028395.1:0-82015 GCA_019974015.1 Nephila pilipes | reverse complement strand
TATATATATATATATATATATATATATATATATATATCATATTAAAACTTGTTCAAAGAAGAAAAGGATAAGGTGAACTTTTCCTCTGACGGTACTGATAAACCTAACACTAAAATTTCATGAAAATGATTAGTTTGAAGCATGAATTATAAATTAATTTCAAGAATTGCTAGAGAACTATTAATCTTTTTAATGGAAATACTTAAATACCGCGATTCTGCCTTACATTTTTATCTACAAAGAAATAAGGACAATCACATTCTTCGCAAATGGTTAAAATATGCCCCATTTCAAACAAAATGCCAAGAAAAACGTCTTTCCTATATTTTTATTCATGCATTCAAAGCTTCTTTCTCGAAAATTCTTATTGCTGCCAAATCATTGTTCACAATTCATTTGCACTTATAACAACTGTCACAAATATCCCACACAATTCCAGTTAATTTTTCCACGTAATGAAGCTTCGACTTTACCACTTCCTTGTGAAATGACATGAGTAATTACGCATTAGTAGCGAGTAAATACAGAACTTTTGTTCCCGAATTGTGTGAGAAATCAGAATGGGAACTTCCATAATGGGTGGATTCTATCACGCTTCAAAGCGATGCCTGTTGAATTTTTGACAAATGGTTGCCATTCCCCTGTTTCTAAAATTAATGGTTCCGTTTCCACGCGACTTCTCGTTTTGTTCCGAGAAAAAATGAGACCGGCCAACTAAAACGATGAAAACAGTATTGGCTCCAGACCAGAAAATTAATCTCCCGCCACACTTTTGCTCTATGACATTCTAAGCCGAGCTCGCGAACAGAAAGAGGAAAGAAAATAATAATAAAAAAAAAGGAGTAAAAGTTGTAATATGACAGCAGAATCATCCGACTCTTTTCAAAACAATATATTTTCATCAACTATAATAATAGGTATTTCTGCAACATTAGAGAGCCCTGTTCGCGTAATGAAACAAATAATTGATCGTCTGAGATCCGGTGCAGGGTTTCTGGCGCGGCAACCGAATTTTCCGCACTTGAAACAATTACTGGAAATTACCTTTTGTCTATAGATTAGTACATAGGACTTGAAAGAAACCATGCGTTTTTTTTTGAGCGTTGTCTGTGGATATTAATTCTTACTGCTACATTTTGGTTACAGTGTTCCAAGGAAATATTCCACAAATTTTTAATTTTGAAGACCTAAAATTTGAAACGCGTTAAAGGACCGTCAATTATTAATATAGACAGTTATGTCATAAAATCGACTAGAATCACTAACGTTGGAGCAAGCTACTGTTGTTTATGAATTGCTACTGTTCGAAACTAAACCTCGATAAAAACATTTCCTTTTTTTTCCAATTTCTTTTATGGTAACTTTTACTCCTTTTTATTATAGTCTGTTTTTTGATGATTTAAACTAAATTTTACCATAGAATAAGATAGTTAGTTTTACGAAAGAATAGTAAGGAAAAGGAAGATTTAAAAGTTTAAATGCAGCTAATTAATTGATTGTCACCTAATAAACTTTGAAAAATTTGCAACTGCTTAATCTGTAAATAAGATTTTTGGAATTTTGAAGATTTAAAAGTTTAAATGCAGCTAATTAATTGATTGTCACATAATAAACTTTGAAAAATTTGCAACTGCTTAATCTGTAAATAAGATAAATAAAGTACAGTGATTTCCTACGGGATCAGTATCACCCACCAAAAGACGGTACAAAGATCTAGGAAGTTATATTTAGTCTGAGATTATTTTAGGTGCATAAAGGCTCCCGTCTACCCACCATTTTGATTTCGTCAGCTTAATTTTAATCCTATGGAATTTCGACTTGAATTCTCCCATCTTTACTATTTGATCTCTTTGAATGCAATAAAGTGCATCTGAAAGAGCAAAAAATAATGAATGCTTCTGTGAAATTACTTTTTTCCTCCGATTCTTAAAAATATTTGAAAATGTTCTTTACGGACCGAAAAACTCAAATACGAATAATTACAATAAAAGTAAAAATATTTTTAAAAATCTTAGAAAAATAGTAATTCCACAGAAGCATTCATTATTTTTTACTCTTTCATATGCACTTTATTGTATTCAAATAGATCTAATAGTAAAGATGTGAGAATTAAAGTCAAAATTCCATAGGATTAACATTACGTCCACGAAATCAAAATGGCGGGTAGACGGGAGCCTTAAGGATCAAAGTTGCCCTTCTGGACACCAATCGTAAGAACGTGTTGAAAAATGTCATTAATACTAAACACCATCGAGCACATGCTTCAATAAATATTTATAAATTTCTTTTTTGCAAAATAAGACCACATTAAAAGTAGGTAGTGATACAATGTAGCTTTGTTCCCCAACAGCACTGTGTATGAGTACGTTCAGACTCAGGCAACAAAGCTTAGATTTAAAGTTCGGACAGGTCCTGACAAGGTTAAGGCTCCCATTGACACGCCACCTAGAGTTTTCGAGTGTAATGTTAATCTCAAGGATTTTTCTACATTTTTTCTCAAAGCTAGACTGTTGTTTTTAATTGTATAGAATAAAATGCATTGGAAAGAATGAAAAAAAATAAAAAAAGAATAATTCTGCGTGATTACTTTCTTATAGCTCTGGGAAATATTTTTAAATATGTATTAAAGATTTGAAAACTCATAATAATTGCATTATTAATTTCGAGAAATGAGTCAGTGTGTGTATATTTTCTGAAAAGGCATAGTGAGTAATTTATTTTTATAAAGAGTTAGTAGGCTAAATATTATTGGGAGCTTATTGTGTTGAATCATTAAATTGAAACAGTAATTGTTCCTCATTTATATCGTGACTGTTCAAAATTCAATTTCAAAAGCAATTTTTTTCCCGAAAAAAACATTCTTTAAACATAACTTTTATTCTTTTTGTTACAGTCTACATTTTGATATTTTAAACTACATTTTAGGGTCGGTTGAAAATGTTACTTTCAAGAAAAAAATAATACGATAAACAATAGTTTTTTTTTAAAAAAAATTGCTTTATATAATGAGAAATATTTCAATAAAATTTCAGTATTTTCCCTTTTTATGTAATGAAGAATTTACAGATGTTATAAATGAACTGTTATACAGTGTGAAATTTGAATATTTATGTATGATTCTCCTTAATATGCGTCGTTTCGAAAGTCTGCCTTATTTATTTATTGATGAATGATAACACATGTATAAATACAAGAACTTCATAAATTCTTTTAAAAAATCTTGCATATGTTAAGTTTAATTTGAATGATATTTTCAGCCAACAATTTCGAGAAAACTTTTAAAATTCTTTTTAAAATATTCATGGAAATAATTTTTAATTTTAATACTTACATTGATCTGTACTAATAATATTAATATTTATATTCATAATTTTTAATAATTTATTATTTACATTCATAATTTTTAATACTTTTATTATTTACATTCATAATTTTTTAATAATTTTATATCGAACACATTGATAAGTTATAATAATTTTGACATTTATATCAATATTTTTTTAATAATCTTAATTTTTATATTAAGACTCCCTTCCCCCGGCCATTTTGATTTTGTGAACGTTATGTAAATCCAATGGAATTTCTACTAGAGGTCTCAAATCTATACTATTTTATCTATTTGAGTGGGAAAAAGGATATCAGAAAGAGCAAAAAATAATGAAGGTTCTGTGGAATTACATATTTTTTTTGCGAATTTGTAAATATTTTACCCATATCTTAATTATTCGTTTGAGGGCTCCCTGGAATTTAAAAATATTCTAAAATATTTTCAAAAGTCGGAGAAGAAATGTGATTCAGTAGAAACCTTCATTATTTTTTTGCTCTTTCAGATGCCAGTGTTTGAATTCAAATAGAAAAATAGTATAAATTTGAGGACGGTAGTAGAAATTCCACAGTTACGTTCACGAAATCAAAATGACCTGTAGACGAGAGCGTTAAGGCTCCCCTCTACCCGCCATTTTGATTTAATTAGTTGAATGCTAATCCTATGGAATTTCGACTTGAATTCTCCCATCTTTACCATTTGATCTATTTGAATGCAATAAAGTGCATCTCGAAATAGCAAAAAATAATAAATGCTTCTGTAGAATTATTTTTTTTTCTCCGATTCTTAAAAATATTTCTAGTCCTGTTTTATTGATTCGTTTGTAAGTTTTCTGGTCTTTAAAAAAAATTCAAATATTTTTAAGAATCGGAGGAAAAAAATAATTTCACAGGAGCATTATTTTTTTTTTTTTTTTTTTTTGCTCTTTCAGATGCATTTGATTGCATTCAAATAAATCAAGTAGTAAAGATGTGAGAATTCAAGTCGAAATTCCATAGGATTAACATTAAGCTGACGAAATCAAAATGGTGGGTAGACGGGAGCATTAATAATTTTTATTAATTTTAATACTTATATTAATTTTAATTGTATCTTGTGTTAAAGCAAATAAAAAATATTAATAATTAATAACACAGCAGATGAAAATATTTTATTAAGATGCTAACACATGGAATTTATTTTAAATAAATTCCAAGTGTTTATTTAAAATAAAAATTTCGGCGATGCTAACCAAAAACTATGTCATCCAAATTTATATTAATTATGTAATTTATCGCTCTGAATTATCTTCACACTGATATATTATTGTGCCAATATTATCATGGTATAAAGATTAAACACGATTTCAAATTGAAGTAATTTTTACACGTATATATACGAGTTTTACTGACAGCAAATTGTAATTAGTCTCAAATAATGTTAAGGCTCCCATCTAGAGGCCATTTTGATTTCGTAGACATAATGTTAATTCTATGGAATTTCGGCTACCGTTACCTCTATTTTAATGATTCGTTAGCGAGTTTTTCTGTCTTTAAAAATATTTTGAAATATTTTTAAAAATTGGAAGGGAAAAGTAAAATCTCAGAAACCTTCCTTAGTTTCGTTCTTTCACATGCACTTTATTACATTCAAATAGATCAAATAGTAAAGAACTGAGAGCAAAAGTAGAAATTCCATAGGATTTACATTACGTTCACGAAATAAAATTAAGGTAGACTGGGGCCTTAAATCTGCATAACAATCCGATTCTTTCAAAGGAGGGGGAAAAAAAACTCAGCATCAATAGGTATACATTATTGCAGAACTCATTTCGACTAATGCAACTCATAAATGTCCATCTAAAATCCTGCAAAGGTTTAGACGTAAAAAAAGCCTACAGTACAGCAGCAATTACTGGAAATTACCTTCGTTTGCAGTTTAGTGCCAGGTCACAAAGAAAATGCATTTATTTCTTTTTATCTCCCCCGAGTTTTGTCTGCGGATTCTAAATCGATAAAGTCTTACAACCATTAGGTCTAATACGTCGCAGAAGGGGAAAAAATCGGATTATTTTCCGCTCCTCTTTTATCCAGAGTCATATGCATCACAAAGCAAACAAGAAAAAAAGCGTCTACCTGAAGACTTTTATGCGAAACAAAAGAGTGCGGAGTTGTCTCTTTCATCGATTATTTTGTTTGTCATCTTCGTTTCACCGGTCTGGTGTCACGCCATTTCCCCCTATGGTGTGTGTATCGGAAGACTTCATGAATAAGACATCAGCCTATACCAAACTGTATCTTTGCACTAAGTTCCTAAGAAAAGTTTTCCGAGCCCCTAGGGATAACCGAAAAAAATTATCCCTCCGATAGGGAAATAGATGCTTCAATAAAAAGATGATGCGCCCCGGCTCTGAATATTTCTAGAAGCAAATAGATAGCAGGCGCTTCGAACGGATGTGAGTATTTCCCTGCCTCCCCATGAATATGTATGGATATGTATGTCCTGATGATAAATTTTTTGGTCGAATAAAATAGTCCCAAATATCTAAAAAAAAAAAAAAAAGTAAAGCATTGCTTTATTTTTAAAGGAGGTCGATGTTTATTTAATAGTTAGGGTTATCCCCCCATTAACAGCAACCGCCGATCCTATTAAAACAAGAGCGGAGGTCAGTGGAAAATATGTGAGTACTGATATTTTTCCCTTCCAAAATTCATTCTTATTTGTATTTGCAATTTATATATATATATGTCTTGTATGTATGTATCATGAATCTGATTCATGATTAAATTTAATTTTATAATTTTCCTACAATTTAACTTCGAAATTTCTTATCTGGTGATCCTTTTACATGATCACGTGCTATGAATCTACATAAGCGGGCAGTTTGTCCATTCTCTAAGCTAGTATGGAGATTTCTCTACCAACATCTAGTCGCCACGTAAAATATCTAAAGATCCTTCATCTAATACCAAGTGATTTTGATAATCCTTGCTTTAATTTCCCAAACAGACTTTTAGATTCCCTTCCTTTGCCAGTTGCTTGTCAGGGTGGACGCACGTCCATCGCTATTCCTATCTATTTCTTTCCCCTCTCGCGTATATGAATAAATTCCTAATTCAAGTAGATTAGTTTCTCCATTGTATTTGACAGATTTCAATATCTTAAAATTGATGTTAGCAAATAAAGAGTTTAGTAAATTTCTGCAGTTGTAAGTTAAACTTTAACTTGTAATACTTTCAATGAAACTAGTGTCTGGTTCCCAATTTTCCATTCTCTTTTAAAGTAAAGTTCATTTCCTATTTTCTGATTCAAATTATCATTTAATTTATGCGATCACAGTAACAAAATCTGTTGAGTTTAGAGTTCTTTCAATTAAAGACATGAGGATATTCTACCAAAAGCAATTTGGAGGCCATGTAAGTCGATCCTTCCTGCCTATACCATTGGGATCACTTCAGTCCTACTCCATATATATATATACACATATATAATATGCAGCGACTCTCTTCTACAGCGTTACTGAAGAGTTAAAGAAGCCTTATATTGGCCATTGAGATATCTTTTGGCCTGATTGGTAGGCCGTCAGCCTGGACCCCTTGGTCCAGGGTTCGAAAAACTGCCACTTCTCGATAGCCATTATGTATATACATGTATATGTGTGTATATATTATAATATATGTACGTAATATATGCATGTGGCATAATATCAATGTTGATGATGGTATTGATATATGTATATATTATGTATATTGTGTATGTAATAATGCATGTGCATAATAATAATATTGATATTGATGGTATACATAATATATTATAGTATATGTATATTAATAAACATATTATATATAATGTATATAATATCTATGTATGTTATAAATATAATAATGTGTATATGTATGTATACATATACATATATGTTTATAAATATCATAATATGTATATGTATATAATATATGTCTATATCATCTATATTATATTATGTATATGCTATATAATAACATACATCTAATATTATAAATATATGTCTATATGTATATGTCTTTATATAATGTTTTGTGTGATTTTGTTGTGTATTATTATTATTATTATTTTAAATTTTTAGATAAGCTTTTTTTAAAATTTTTAAATTCATGATTGAATTATATTTCTTATTATACACTTGTATTTATGTAATAAGTTTTATTAATGACATATTTATATTGCAGTATAATCAAGTAGTTTAATTTAATTTTTATTATTAGATTTTATACTATGTAATCTAATACTAAAAGTACTATTACTATACAATGCACTTCAATAATTCTAGAGTCAGAAGTGTTAGGTGAAGAGAAAAACGCGATAAAGTCCGCGTCATAAACTTTCCTTTAGTTAAAATTAATTCAGTTAAAAAAATATTATAATTTTTCATGGAATTTTTTGGATTTTGTTGCAAGTAAAATTTAAAACACTGTAGTGGTAAAAAAAGAAATAGAAAAATTCTTAAACTCCATAAGATAGAAATAACGTCTTAAGAGAAAGATTTATTCCAATGAGCCAATATTCAATAATAGATGGGATGCATATATATACAAAATATAATTAAAATTTCAGTAGAATAGTAGGTTTTTTTCAAGTAATGCAGCTACATAATGCTTATCAGCCAGTAAATCGTTGACATATCTCTAGTCTTGATGCAAACTGTTATACCTTTATATTCATTAATTCATTGTTAATGGTTATTCTTTTGTAAAATTTCTCTATAAATTCTTTGTAATTATCGAGTTCGATCGGCGAGATTCTGGGACGGACCCCAGACGGGTTGAGCTATATTGAGGAGGTAAAGCCAAGGAAAAATTCGTCAATAGGTTTACCAAGTGTGTTTGGGATGTCATTTTATAGAAATATAGCCCCGCTATGCCGTGAGAAGAACGGCAACAAACGGTGTATAAAACATCAGGGATATACTTCCGTGGTGTAAAAGTGTCATGAATAACATTCATAGGAATCTGTTTATCTAAAGAAATGGCATCCTAGACCATGACTGCCAGGTTGTCGGACTTTATGGCAGATATTAGTTACGTCACTGCTTCACAACTGTCCTGGATATCAACAGTCACATCTACGTTGGTACTGGAGTTCCATTCGAAGTGAGGTTCCTCTCACTAAAATTTATTCTACTCCAATCACTGTGATTCCATGCATAATTAAAATGCAAAGAACAGGTTTTAAGTTATAATGTGACCTATGTTACGGTTTTTCCTTCAACTAATACTTTGGGAACTTTTAATGTGTAACGTACTTTGAATTGAAAATCTCTCTAAATGAAGGAAACATACCTTACGTAGATTGGATTGGAATTTTGAAATGTAAGAAATTGAACTGATGAGATGAATATATAAATAGGGAAGTGTTTTACATGGGTGGTGGTAGTTTAGTTAGCAGTAGAGATAGTAAGAAGAAGTTTTTATTTTGAGACACATGTTTCAGATGTGCGTTGTGAAAGGAGCTTTAGAATTTACAAAGGGTCAAGGAATCGAACCCTCATCGATACATATTCTAAGCAATCGAACTCGATTGGCTCAGTAAGATAAATATTAAGTTATTGTATTAAACATTAGATCGGACGCTTTTAGGACCTTTGCCACAGACAGAGGGGGGGTAGGGGTTAAATATTGATTGTTCGTAGATCTGAATAAAATATCTTGGTTATCTTCACTCTCTGACTTTCTATTGATTTGATTGTTGACCTAGTTCTGAGTCGTTACATTTGCAATAATTAATATCCTGGTTTATATGCAATATTAGTAAAATATCGGATCAGGTATTTGAAGAGCCTCTCTGAGTATCGATTAGAACTTTCTTTCTACGTTTCTATACGCTCTTTTTGATGTTGCAATCATTAGAGATCGTCAGCATCATTTTGACAGCATCAGTCTATCCAGCCTTATGTAGCCCAATCGTACAACCATTCTCAAGCAGGTCGTGTACTCGCATCTTACTTAAAGAACAAACAAGGCATTGCTACAGTGAGTGAATGTAAAGCTTAAAGGCACATGAGCCACATATGGCTATGCTCCGCCAAACAAGATTTAACTGTGGTCTAGACGCTAAGAAATTGAAAAAAAAAAGACAAAAATTGGTTGACAAGGAGTCGAAAATAGCGAAGGATCGCTAGGGTAACACGGGGGCGCGTCATCCGTGTTTACCAAAGGCAGTAAACCCCATAGGAAAGAAAAAGATCACTAGGGTACCTCGGGGTCATGTTGCCCATACTTACCTAAAGATGGAGAATCCCTGAGGTCCCCTGTTATAATCCTCAGTGGTAGGGTGCCCAGTTATACCCCTAGACGCTGGGTACCCATTTTAGTCGCCTCTTACGACATGCATGAGTTACAGTGAGACTATTCTGTTATTCCCAGTCACCACACGGGCCACATTGCTACAGTCAGTGTGAATAAACGATATCATATTCGAATGAAAATTATTTTCTAGAATTTTAATTCCTCTTCTTTTATTCACAATCCAGATATTCAGTTGAAATACTCAATAATTCAGCATTTCATTCAGGGCTCGCAAATATCTTTCATCATTCGAATATCGGAAGATATTTGCGAGCGAAATTTAGTTACAATCAACCCTTTGATGCGCAATTTATTTTGATCCCTAGAGCGCATCCTAAAATTTATCGAATGTTTGTCTTAAAGAATATCTCCCCTCCCATTTTGAATTTTTCCCGTTCATTATTCAAAATTATTTCTTCTTTATAACTTCTTACTTGCATATTCAATTCAATTTTATACTCAGGATTACGCAACTCGCACAATTAATTTTTAAGAGGATGTATTGTAGAGATCGAAAAAAAGAGAAAAAAAAAATCATGAAACAAATTTCTCTTTTGTTACTTTGATAATTTGTCAGTTCCTTCGTTTAAATAGGTTTCGATAAATAGAAAATACGATGTATTACCGGGAATTTACATACATATTTTACTCAGTCAAAAGCAAAAACTAACAATGGTTGTTCAAAACTTTACTTTCTTCACGACAGATGGCGTTGCTAGGGTTATTTGCGTTTACCATTGTGCTCTTCCTTCTGTTTTACATCGTAAAAATAAATTTAACTCGATTCATAGAATAACTTTGACTGCTGCCGCGTTCAGTTGTAATCGTCAAGTAGTCGTGGATTCCTTATAATAAAGAAGAAACCAAACAACAATTAAAACAGTGGGCTGCATACGATGAATCTCTTCCAAAAAAGATGATCTCATCGGCCGAAAAAGTTATGGTAAGGCTTTTTCGGCATGCGAAAGTTATCACAGTCATGGACTTTTTATAGAAAGAAAAAAGGACCATTGGACAACACTGCAATGAGTTACCTCATTCCTAACACGGATGTGGCCGTGGTAGCTTAACAGTGATGGTTTCATCGAGTCGTGGGCTCGAGCCTTGATGCCACTACAGGCCCTCCATGTAGCTTGAGCTGATGCGTATTATATCTATCGAGGCTTAAAGTCTTCCCCTTGGGGTGGAGTGGGAGTTTAGAGAGGAAGGTGCCAGCTCAGGCGTCGTCCTCGTCCCTTGACCGAGACTCAAAATTACGATATCCGTCGCAACATTTCTGAATTTTTCAATATTCTTTTTGTTTAAATTCTGTCGCTGAGAGTTTGTCTGCACGTGTTTCATTATATCTTCATGTCAGCATCCAGTATTACCAGAAAATCGTGAACTCAATGGGTTCTAGAATGATATGCATTCCAAAAAAAAAAAAGAAAGCATGTAAAGAAAAGTGAGAAAATGGAAGTATTAAAACGATGACGTAAAAAATGAACCTCGTTAGAACTATGTTGCATCTGTAAACAAATTGCTTGATTATGTTTTCCTTTGTTTTTCGGGATCATGTTTTTTTTATTTGTTCTTTGCTCCAACATGTACATTTTTTGCTACCCTATTGTTAAAAAAACGCCGTGGCGTTGTGAGAGGAGTGACTGTCTTCCGGGTGGCCGGTTTGTATTTCTAAACACTTTGGGTGAGCCCGGTCCCCTTGGAGATTCTGCCATTATCCTTCATTTGCTTCTAGTTCGACTTATGGTGAATTCCCCCGGTTGTCATGCGGTCAAGTTCGCGGACACGTGACTAGCATTATTTTGGAGAATATGTTCGATCTCTGCTGCAATAAATAATCCACCGTGCAGCGAGGTTGATGCACGTTAAATCTGGTCGAGCTCTTAAATTCTCCCATTGTCGTGGCGTGGAAGTTTGGAGAGGGAAGTGCCAGTCCAGGCGTTATCCATGTCACTTGACTTCAGTTCAAAATTACGAGGCCCGTTACCAATAACCCTCAAATTGCTTCTCAGGATGACGTTCATTAAATAAATATATACTACTAATAAAAATATATCTAAATTTTATTATAAAATATTTCATTTTTTAATTTAAATTTAATATTGGATATTTTATTATCTAAATTTAATACTAAAATAAAATTATAATTTTTCCCGAAGCAAAGACTATCGTCGTCCTTTGTTGTCGTCACTGAAGAATTCGTCGTAAAGCTTCAAAATCTACAGTAAATTCACCGGCTCATTTCCTAGCATTATTGAGGAGATTCTTCGTTCCTTTCCTCTCGCCCTATATCGAATATTTCGAGCGATTCGAATTACTCATCTCTTCAGTCTTATATCAGCTTATCGTCCCCACTCACATCCTAACATCTTCTCGCCGCCACCTCTCAAAGCAAGAATAGGTAATCACGAAACAGATGAAAGAAATTATTTTTGCCCGAAGGCGAAAATTTCCATTTATTTCTGAGAGATACGTGGCGAATAATCCTTTCGAGAATGAGAGTAGCGCGTACTCCCGAAACTCTTTGAGAATGTGAATGAGTTCCTCAAGTTTCCATTAAATGCGAAAATCTGACGGCTTTCGCTTCGAAATTTGATCTTTTCAAAGCAAATGCATGTTTTGAAGAGACGCGCTCGTGCGCCGGTTTCGTTGCTGTCTCGAGACGTATAACTTTCGTAATAAGAGGATTATGATGATGAAGCTGACTTTCATACACAGAATTCGAAAATGGTGCGACATGTATTACTACGAACTTATGTATTGATTGATGTCTTTGATTTTGTTGTTCGAGCAGGCGGAATTGCCAACGCTTCGGATTTTGACATAATCTTTGAGAAAAGAACGAAATTAAAATTTTTGACACCTTTCGAATTAAATTGCTTTGATGTGTTGTTGAAATGTTATTTCGATGTTATATGCTGTACAAGCTTTGACGCCTTATGTGTCATTAGTATAAAATAGTAATTTATTTCTTCTTTTCTTTAAATTAAAAGACTTATTTAGTGTATTGTTATTGATTCTTATGATTATGACTATCATTTCACTATATGAGATAATAGATAATGTTTAAGGCTCCCGTCTACCCACCATTTTGATTTCATCAGCTTAATGTTAATCCTATGGAATTTCGACTTGAATTCTCATGTCTTTACTATTTGATCAATTTGAATGCAATAAATTGCATCTGAAAGAGCAAAAAATAATGAATGCTTCTGTGGAATTACTTTTTTCCTCCGATTATTAAAATTATTTTTATTCTTATTTTAATAGTTCTTTTTTAAGTTTTCCGGTCTTTAAAAAATATTTTTAAATACTTTTAAAAATAGGAGGAAAAAATTAATTCCACAGAAGCATTCAATATTTTTTGCTCTTTTAGATGCACGTTATTGCATTCAAATATATAAAATAGTAAAGATGTGAAAATTAAAGTTAAAATCCCATAGGATTAACATTACGTACACGAAATCAAAATGGTGGGTAGACGGGAGCCTTAAGGATATAATCTAACAGCCATTTTGATTTCGTGTACATAATGTTAATTCTATGGAATTTCTTCTTTCCGCCTGAAATCTGGAATATTTTATGAATTTGGTTCCGAAAAACTGCATACGGAAGAGCAAAAAAATAATAAAGGTTTCTATGGAATAACATTTCCTCTCTAATTTTTAAAATATTTTTACGTTAATTTTAATGACCCAAAAAATATTTTCAATTCGAATATCCTCCCGTGTGACATTGAATAACGGAAGTTCGTGAGTTTTTTCAGTCTTCAAGAAATATATTTAAAAATATTTTCCAAAATTTGGTAGAAAATGTAATTTCACTGGAAAATTCATCATTTATATCTCTTTCGAATGCACTTTTTGGCATCTAAAGGAATAAAATAATTAAGGTTTAAGGAGCAAAGTAAAAATTCCACATGATTAACATTAAGTTCACAAAATTAAAATGGCTGAAAGACGGGAACATTAAATAAAGTCAATATTAGAGAATTTCAGGAAATTACTCTCTTTTTCGGAGATTAAATAATTCAATTGGAATTGCTGTCAATAATGCTATGCATTTTAATTTAATTTAGTTTTAAAGTAGTTCTCTTAACAAAATCGTAATTTTTATATTAAATTTGAATTTAATATAATTACAAGTAAGATATTCAAAAAAATTAAAATGCTTCATTCTTTAAAATTACAATGAGGGTGTAATTGAGATTTAAAAAAAATTAAAAATATTTCTATAAAAGTAATGAAAATATATTAAATATGAAAACAGATCTAACCACTCTTTCATTTTATAGTCTTTGGGAAAATATGTTTGAAATTTCTGTTCCAAAAAGTTTGAATGAAAAAATGTACAGAAAATATTTATTTCGAAAAGTTTCAACATATATTCAGAAGTTTGTGCATATGTGTACATACATAACAAGTATTAAGATTCCATAATTTTCAATAATAGGGATCAGTAAGCTTAATATTCTGCTGATAACTTAAAAATTGATTCTATAGTAAAAATTGTATTGGAAAACTAATTTTTCCTGTTTTTATTGAACAGTATTTTATCCTACATTTTAAAATTGGTTTATTGACAGTTAAATAACAACGAGATAAAAATAATATTAGGGGCATGAGTAAGGAACATTATAATTTTGAACTACAGTTAAGTGACGAGGATGAAATCTGAGCTGGGACCCCATTACTTTTTTAAATTCCTGCATCAGTTTGTGAAATTACTCTGAAATTTAGATTTTAAGGAAAAAATACTATCAACGAAACATTACTTATGAAACATAACATATTAAAGAAATTTTAATATCGCAGGTAATTGAAAGGGCATTGCTCAAGTTATTAGAAATAAAACGATGATGAATGCACAGAAATTATTGCATAAATTTTCATGATTTAACATTTCATAACGCCTTGCGGAAATTTTTTTTTTCAGTTTGTTACTTTAATTTTTAATGTTAGAATGACTATTTTGGTATTCTATTATTTAGTTATCCTCACTTTCGGCACGAAGACAATTCTTTAGTTTTCTTTTGCAAACATCTCCAATACTTTCTTTTAGTAATTATTATGGTTTTTTTCCCTTCATTTTATGAATCAAACGGAAGCTAGTAATCACTCAAACGGAATAATTACATTCTTTATGGGTAAATTTTTCTGGATCATTAGTATTTTGTTAGCCACCCAAATGGCTATTGTTTTAGACAATGACAAAATGGTCACATGATCACCTTTAAAAATAGTATTTTTTGAATATATTTACTGGTAAAAAAAATGAGAGAATAAACGAGAGTGAGTGAGTGAGTAGAGAAACTAAATTTCCATTCCGTTGTCATGTTATCATTTGCTTTAATTCTAATGTTAACAATAAATAAACATTTACTTACTGTTAGAAATTCCGATTAATAAATGTCTCGAAGTATCGTTTGGTAGTAGATTAATATTTTTCATATAATTGTTATTATGTTTTTTTTTAATAAAATTGCTTGCTATTTTTATAAAAACTATTTTTGTAACTGAGATGTTAAGGCTCCCGTCTACCCGCCATTTTGATTTCGTGGACGTAATGTTATTCCTATGGAATTTTGACTTTAATTCTCACATCTTTATTATTTGAACTATTTGAATGCAATAAAGCGCATTTGAAAGAACAAAAAATAACGAATGCTTCTGTGGAATTACTTTTTTCCTAAGATTTTTAAAAATATTTTTATTCTTATTTTAATGATTGGTTTTTGAGTTTTCCGGTCTTAAAAAAATATTTTCAAATATTTTTAAAAATCGGAGGGAAAAAGTAATTCCACAGAAGCATTCATTATTTTTTGCTCTTTCAGATGCACTTTATTGCATTCAAATAGGTCAAATAATAAAGATGGGAGAATTTAAGTCGAAATTCCATAGGATTAACATTAAGCTGATGAAATCAAAATGGCGGGTAGACGGGAGCCTTAACTCAATATAATGTAATATTTCAAAAACAATCTTTTTGTTGCCATTCTACGAAAGAAAAAAATTAAAAATAAAGTAATTTTATTTATTTTCATAAGATATAATCTGTATCTTACGTAAATAATGCCATTTTATGAAATAAATATCATCTGCATAAATAAAAGGAAATCGTTTCATCAAATAAATATCGTGTGCCTTTTACAAAAATAAAAGAAAATGATTGTTAAAAATATATATCGTCTACATCGTACAGAAAAAAAATTCATTTTATAAAATAAATACCGTTTGCATCACGCGTATTCACAAATAATAAAACAATATGATATCTGACATAAATTATTTCACTGGAGATTTAAAACATGCATTAAACTTAAATTAATGGCTTAAAGTTGTAAAAAAAATATCTCATTTTAATATCTTAGATATATTACAGATTTTATTATGAACAAGATAAAGAATTATTTAAGAATTCACTATCTTAATTCGCTATTAATGCTAGTAAATAATGTTTAATTATACACTCAATTCAAGTTTATCGATGCTTTGAAGTTCTGAAAAAATTGCCCATATTCATTATAATTTATACTCCCATATGAACGTCTCTTACTAGAGAATTCTAATAAAATAAACTCTATTGTATTTTTTATTCGTTGTTTGTTGATTCATAGAATAAATCTGAAATTACGTAAACACATAATATTAATTGGTGCTTTAATGGAATTATAGTGAAAAAAATTCTCTATTTTCAATATAATTTCTTTAAGACAAAGAAATTATTCTAAGCAAAAGAAAAAAAAATCCAAGCAAAGTAATTATTTATTTTCTGAAAAAGAGCTTTGCTATGTAAATCCTTGTTTGCTTCAGTTTTTCTTTAGTTTCTTCATTAATATTTACGGCCGTAAACAACAAAAATAAACTACTTGTTATGAAGGAAATGCAGTTACCAGTATTCTAAATTTCCAAAGAAATATTCAAGAACTAACTGCAATTTACTTAATGAATAAAACATCGCGTTTGTACCTGGACTGCTACAGAAACTAATCATGAAATATAGGTATATGCTTTTGTGAGCAAACTCTAAGGAAAGGATGTAAAACACCATAAAATACTGGTAAAATATTCCAAACGCAATATCACGGCATAATGTGAAAAAAAGCGAAGTAAAAAATAAACCAAAATTATTACATGAGTTTCCTCAAAGCAATTTATGAGTATTTCTTAAAAGAATGTTTTTTCTATATAAAAAAAAAGGGTAGAATTAATATTACTTTTTTATTCGTCTTATGTTAACACAAATATTTTGCTTTGATGTAAATTTCGCCTTTTACTTAGAGAGAATTATATTTTTTTAGTCTTTACACATATTTCTGTCAAAACCTCCATGTATTACCATACCAAACTAAAACCTATTCAACTATTTTTTATATATATTATTTACATACATATATTTTAAAAACCTACGTGTGTGTAAAATATGCACTTGCGGATAGTAAAATACTGATAAAAATTTATGCAAACAAACATTTTGGAAAAAAAAATCGTATATTCCGATATATATTTTTTCAAGATGTATATTTCCAGTTACTAAAAGTTTCATCTGTCGCGCTATTTTTTTTTTCCCGCCTTCCATTCTGAGAAAGGACGAAAGATATATGAAGGCGAAATAAAAACTACAAAATTGTGCTGCGTACGATAAATCTAAAGCGGTGACATTCCCCCTAAATAAAATAGACACATTTTCTCGGGAAAATAAGCTATCAAACTTTATTTTTGTATGCATTTTACAGCTTCGAGCTAGTGAGGGAACCAAATGCATTTCAACTCAGTCGCCATTTTCATGTAGAATGGAGAAGACGAATGGTAACATTTCGTCGTTAAGGCTACAAGATATCCTCTTGTATGGGTTTAGTTTCGCTCTTTTCTGTTTCTTCTCGGTCTCTGTTGTCTTTCAAATTCATGAATAAATTTCCGAAGATGGGAGAACTTTACGCAGTAACCCAGAAGTTTACAGTCATTATTCCAATAGTTGCAAATGTCGAGCCCATGAGGGTATAATTTGAGATAGGTACTCAACGCTGGCTGTCATTTCTCTGTGGCAGCACATGAAAATAAACTTGGCAGTCTCATTTATAGGAGTGACATATATATAATGAGATTGTTAAAAAGAAATGAATTATTTAAGAATTGAAATATTCGTTTGTTTTCTGAAGCATTTGGAATGCAGATTACAATTTTCTTAAAGTTGAATATATTTGCACTGGCATTTAATAAATGTTGCTTTAGATGGGGAATGTTACATTTATCAATTTTTATATCAATGAAATATTTGAATGGTATATAAAACGTTTTTTTTAAACCTGCAATATATTAAACTTTTATCTACTTCGTCAGTTTATACATAAGTAAAATTTATAGTCAATAGAATTAAATTTTATTCAAAGAAGATGAGAAAGATTTTTCAAAAATGTTCAGTAAATTTGATATCTCTATAAATAACTTTTGTGTAATTGTAAATTCTCATTCAAAACATTTTAAAGAAATGTGTATAAATTCAGCATATAATTCAATTGTTACACAGATTTCATGTATAAAGAAGCATATTGTTAATGTGTTGCAGCATTAATTTTAATTTATAGTTAACCCAAACTGTCTGCATTTTAAAAATCAGCGGAAGTAAAACTATCAGTAAAGACACAGGTAATTTCTTTTACTGGCTTCACATCGCTATTTGGAAAACGAGAATTGAAATTTTGTTCTCAATCAGAATCAAGAAAACTGATCCAAAGATTGAGCTGCAAAATTGTTCCAAGGTGTCAGCAATTATTTTTCGTTCGAAATGTCATCCATTATATGCACGAAACCGTTATTATAATCTTGTACTCATACTTTTCTAAGCAAGCTGTGTTTGGGATGTTAAGTTAATTCTGTATTTACGATTCAATGTGTTTACTTCTTTGTGTCACTGAATAGTTTTTCTGAATATAATATTTACCGAAAATCAGAGATGTTCTAGGAAATAAATGTAGATACCTTTTAAATGAAGTCTTTGTTCATTGCAATTATATTGAAAAATCAGGACACTTGTATTAATACAATGCACTACCAGTTTAGCACAAGTAAAGTATAATGGTATTAATGTGAAAGGGTATAAAAACTTATAAGTATTAATAAAATAACAAAGAAATCTGGTTAAAATTTGTTATGCATATTAATAGATTGTTACGTACATACTGTTGTAAATTAAACCTATAATTGTTAATTTGTTTGGTTTCATGAAGCCTCAGATTAAAGTAACCCACTGTATTTCAAACTTTTAATAAAGATCATGGAGTTTTAATTACTACTAAAATAATCGAGATAAAAAGTTATTTTTAATTTACTATTCTTAACACTTCTCTATAGAGTTACCATCCAAAGTTATACATTTCCTCTAGCATTTCTTATCCACATGGAGATCGGGTGTGAAATAATAGTTTCACTGTAGCTCATGCATGTCGAAAGAGGAGACTGAAATGGGTACCTAGTGTCTGAGGTTATGGTCGAGCATTCTATCCCTGGAGATTATATCAGGGGACCTCAGGGGCTTACCTACTTTAGGTAGGTTCGGGTATCGTGCGGAAAAACACCCAAAATTGACTGAAAAAAAAATTATAAAAATAGTGCAATATGCTAATGAAATATTTTTCATAGTAAGAACTCACATTAAAATAGACGTTGAAATTAAAAGTTTAAATCAGCGCATAATAGAAGAGTAAAGTTTTTTTTTTTTAAAAAAAAAAATAGTTACACATTTCATAAAACATTAGGAATATTAAAATTTTTGAAAATTAAAAAAAATTACCTGCATATTTGCTATTTTTATTCATAAATTAGATAGTTGTAATTTAAATTCCTTTTTTGATCAAACAAAATAATTCAGACGTAGTATCAGTTTATAAATTTCCATGCTTAAATTCTAATCTGGTAGGTGAACCTTTTTCTAATTAGCCAGTATTTAATGTTAAATCTAATCCTTTTTTATCTTCATTTTAAAATAATTATCTAGCATTTTATTGATTCTTTAATATTTTTATTAATTTGGTTCAATTTCAATTTTGAATTCGTACAATTTTAATTCATAAAGTTATAACTACGATTTAAAAAAAATTATGAAAAATTGAAACGGAGTTTGCTTATTTCATTTTAGTCTGTGCCAACGTTTTGCCAACGTTTTTTTTTTTTTCTGTTAATTTCCCAAATAATAAGAATTATTTATAAAAAATGTTTAAGTAAAGTGAGAACACTGCCCACACAGATCCAGGCACAACACAGAATGTCTAACATAGAAGCAATTACTAACAAGAAAAAAAAAATATCTTTTTCAAATTCCTGATGCATCTTTATATTTACAAGAAAAAATATTTATAATTTCAAAAATGTGGTCGATATTAACAACAAAAAATAGAAAACAGACGATCCTGCAATAAAAATCAGTTATTAAATTAAACATTAAAATAAGAATAAACGCGATAAATTATTATAGTTGAAAATAATATTTCTATTCAAATATTCAAATAAAAGCAGGCGATTTTTTATCTCAGTTAATTATTATAAGTTATCTTTCAGTTAATTATGAAGAACAACAATATGCTCTGTACAAAGTCCTCATCTGTAATAAATAAAATTAGAGTATTACCCCAGATAATCAGCAATTTCAAGTGGAAATATCATTAAAATCATAAATGAATAAAGAAAAGACAAATCGGAAGATGAAGTTACCTGAGTAGAAACAAATGTTGGATTTTAAGAAAAATTGAAGAATTTGAAAGCAATAATTTCAAAATTAAAATTTTCGGACTCTCCATCGAAGACATCTTGGAATAACAATAACTTATGCATGCATTCATGACGGACAATGTGGACATAATAAAAATTAGATAAAGTTTAGGTGTATATCCCAACCTTTTCTCCTTCTTCTTTTCTCGTCCATTTATAAAGGTTTAAAAAAATGAGTGATATGATGTTGGTGATTATTGACTTGTTTTAGAGCGATGGTAATTCAATAAATAAATGAATAAATAACTTAAGGAATTCTTCGACAGGCCATTTTGATTTCGTGGATGCAATGTTAAACCTATGGAATTCTACTTTAACTCTCCCATCTTTACTACTTGATCCATTTGAATGCAATAAAGTGCATCTCAAAGAAAAAAAATAATGAAGGCTTCTGCGGAATTAAATTTTTCCTTCGATTATTCAAAATATTTTTACTCCTATTTTAATGATTCGTTTGTAAGTTTACCCGGTTCCGGTTGTAAGTTTAACAACCAATTTTATTTTAATTCAGTTTAAAAAATATTTAAAAATATTTTTAAGAATAGGAGATAAAAAAGTAATTCCATAGAAGTTTTCATTATTTTTTACTCTTTCAGACGTACCTTATTGCATTCAAATAGATCAAATAGTAAAGATTTGAGAATGGTAGTCGAAATTCCATAGGATAAGCTTTATGTCCACAAAATCGAAATAGCCGGTAGATAGGAGCTTTAAAATAATTTAATAAAATACTTGATGTGATTTAATTAATTAAAATAATGTATTTAATTTAATCAAGAAAATAATTAATTTAAATAGTTTAAAAATTAACTTATATTCATTAAATCGGTGAATAATTTTACTAAAGCAGTTTAAAGTTTGAAAACATATCATCCAAATCAATCAATTAAATAAATTATGTCTATTAAATCAGTAAATAAAACATCATTTACGTCATTAACTCATTCAATTAAATCAGTAAACAAATCAATTAAAACAAACCAACTAATGAATAATTTTTGTTCAACTAAGCCAATTCAATAAATAAGAAAGGCAAATTCAATAAACGACTGTATAAAATAAACTATTAAGTGAATAATTTAAACCAGTTGAATCAATGACTGAATCAATTTAAAATTGTATAATAATTGAATTGTAAAGATATAGAATCAATAATTAAAAACAGTTTGACCAATAAATCAGTCGATTGAAATCAATTTATAAAGTAGCTGTTTTTCTTTCGCGCCCTTTCCCTCTTCAGATTTAGTAGTTTTTAACAAGTTTCATTCAATAATGTAAGCGAATTCAATCGATAAATCAATCAATTCCTATTAATCTCAGAATGAAGCTGTTCTCTCTCTCTCTCTTTCTTTCTTTTCAGATTTAATAAGGTTTTTTTTTCTTTCAAGAAAGGCAAATTCATTCAATAAACCAATCAATTTAAAGCTGAATGAAATCATTCAAGCAATAATTTCAACCAATTCAACCAATAAATCAATCAATTGAAATTAATCTTAGAATTCAACTCTGTTTTCTCTTTCATTCCCTATCTTTCTTGAGATTTAGTATTTTTGCAAGTTTCATTCGGCAACATTACTTCTTTGTCTTGACTATTTTATTGACAGGATACAAACTGCGCGGACTCTAAACCCTCTAACGACAAGCAATGGAATAGCCCTAAATGAGGCTAGCGGAAATCTTCATTGCAATTCTCATGAAATGACAAGAGGGCTGCCAGTAGAGATGGGGCGATGCAAGTGAAGGATCTTCCCGATAAAGCAAACGCCCCGCGAGTATCTTATCTCTGGTGTGACAGGGCGCACAGTACGTTATTTGTTATCGGCCTTCATGTCGCGCGGTATTACTGGGGCTGAATGGATTGCGATATAAATTGGATAGGGCTCCGGATAAAATGAGGATCTTTTTCTTCCTTGTTTAAGGTTTGGACCGATCGGATCAATCATTTTTACGATTGCCTCTGCGGGATGAATTATTAGATGAGTATTTTCCCTGAGACTACCGCTTTAATGGAAAGGCTGGCAGAGATTCCCCAAATTTATAGGTCAGAAAAACGCTGAAAAGGTTTGGTGATTGTGTTTCAGAATGTATGTACTGAACACGCAAAAAGATCAACATCTTTTGAATTGCTTTTTGTAATTTATCTGCTTGGCCTTCGGTACGAGCGACTTCTCATTCTGGGTTTAAAAGAGCTGATTCTAATGTTTCAGTTATAATTTTAGATATCTTCTCGTGACAGTATCTGTCTTCCGTTTTATGTATATCTGAGCATTTGTATAACAGGGTTCTCGCGCTTATTTTCCTTCGAATAACAATTTGGGCTTTTATATGACATTAATTGAATTGAGAACCTCTTTTTAAATTCCAGCTATTAACTCACACTCTCCCTATATATATATATATTTAAATTCAAATTTTGAATAATTAATAAAATACTTTTTATTCATCCATTCAGGTTCACATACATTTTTTTAAACTTGTAGTGGAGGACACTTGATGTTAATACAGTTTTTTCAAATATTAATTCATTAATTAAATCAAAATTGGTAAAAATGAAGTTGAGCCCAACCACTTGGCACGATTTCAAAAATTGCCAAACATGGGGATTTTTTTTGGCTGAACGTTAAGTCCGCGAAGCGGACCAGAGTAGCAACATTTGTCAAAATACCGCCAAATAATTCCTGTCGCCAAGGGGGGTTGGGCTAAACTGCCTTTGAACCATTTAATTTACCGGATGAATTAAGAAACAAGCCAATGCTTCTACTATGTCATTTGTCTTGCAGTGGCAAAGTTGATAGAGTATCGGCGTAGAATCTTCATACCTTCGGATCGAATCTCGTCGAAACATAAAATTTTTTTATTTGCTTTCCAAATAATTAATTTTAGTTTTATAAGGGAGCAAAATTCTCTCATATAAGATATTTAGCGGGATTTAAATTTAGGAATAAATACCGTCAGTGAGGAAGCTTGTAGGTCTCTAGGGGGAAAAAAATTGCCACTTAATATTGTGATTCTTTCATATGTATATACATATTTATATTAAATGTAATTATTTAATAACAAGTTACTAAAATAAGAAGATTTTTAAGAAAGGTAAGAAAACAAGAAATCTTTTTCTTATCTTAGTCTAAAATAAGACTAAGATAAGAATAGATTTTTTCTTTGTTGACCTAAGTAGGAATTGACTTTCAATTTTTTTTTACATTACTTGTTGAAAATGAACTGTGGCTTACGTGTTGTGAATAGGATTATATCACAAAATTGATATATCATGGAAAGCTTAATAGTAAGTGAGTTATGTTAGAGAGAGTGATAGAAAGTTTACAAAGAAGAGATAAACTAGTGCCTACGCAGATAAAACTGAAGGATTTAAAGTGATATAGAAGGGAGGATCTGTTTGCGGGCATGAGTCGGATTCACCTTGTAAGTATTAAAACTGACCAGGCCCCGATTTGAAGCTGAAGAAATCTAAGTACATATTTATACTACAAAGGTGATTTAAAAAATACTTAAATTTGTAGATAAATGGTATCATTTAGATACATTGTTTTTGCCATGGGTGCTACCATCTGTTAAATGGAGCCGAAACAAATTTAAAATTGGTTCATAAGTTAGTTTTGATTTAGTAGTCATTTGCTATCAAACTTTGACTACTGTCACGCCAAATTGTCACAGTAGGTGATAAATGGATTCATAATAATACACGGAAAACCAAGCAACAATCAAAACAATAAGTTGCTTCCTGTGAATCTACTCCAAATAAGGCGAGGCTGATCTCATTGGCCGGAAAAGTTATACGGAGAATTTTTGAGGTGCGAAAGGGGTCATGATTCTGATTACAAGTAACTGAGACTTTGACAACTGTCTAGGGAGGCAGGATGCTTGTTAAAGACAAACCATTTTCAATACTATCGTGCCATCGCTTGTATTAACTAAGGACTAAAGCGGTGTCGGAACGTCAAATTTTTCAAAAATCATGATTTGAGATTTTTTTTATTTCCAAATTGTATAGCTTTTCACCTTTCTAAATATACCTTATTTTTATCTCTACGATAATTAGAAGCTTCAAAAACTTAGTTTTAAATAAGCATTGAAACGGGGCCACGCCCATTTAAAGGGCCAAAAAATGTAAACAACGCACTTCTTTTTTGGACGATAGTACTATGTGCTACTCTAAATGAATTTTTTTAAACTTTCGTTATAAATGAGCCTTTCTTTTATTTGCATTTGCTCTTAAGAAGTTTCACTGTATCTGTGACTGATAGATATTTGTTTATACTTGCATAAGCGTTTTTAGTTCGACTACTACGAGCTTGTTCATTTTAGTTAGTGTTTGTTTCAAAGCATATAACTGAATTATTACAAATATTTGTTGTTCTTTTTAGTTAGTGTTTGTATCAAAACACATAACTAAATTATTTTAAATTGTTGTTTTCAAGCGATTTTATCATGCCTAGATCAAAGACAAGAGTATTTAAAAAAAGGAAAGGACATTTTAACAAAGGCAGATGTGAAAATGCGAGTGAAAGTAATGACTCTTCTATAGGAAATAGTGATGTAGCAAAACATTCCAAGGAAGAAATAAATGTATCTTCCAGTGAAAAGAAGGTAAAAAAATATGGATACATCATATTCGAATGATACTTATTCTGGTTTTAGGAATGTCATTATGGATATTAATCTTTTAGCCTATGCACTTTTTGAAGCTGTAAAATTTTTAAAGTGTGGTAAACAAGGAATTAGATTGTTACAACATGAAAAAAAACTGTGGTGAAGCTGTTCAGTTTGATATAAAATGTCCTTCTTGTGATTATAAATATACTTTTTATAATTCTAAGCAGTGTGAATAATTTTGAAGTCAATAATAGGTTAGTTTATGCCATGCGATGCATAGGGAAAGGGGCTGAATCTGCAGTAATGTTTTGCGGTATTATGAATCTTCCACCACCACCTACAAAATTTACAAAATTTAATAATATTTTACTGCAAGCAGCTAGAGAAACTTGCGAAGAAAGTATGGCAGAAGTTGTTCATGAAGCTGTTGAAGAAAATGAAGGAGGAAGAGACATTGCTGTTGCGGTTGATGGTAGCTGGCAGAAATGAGGCTTTTCTTCGAAGAATGGTGTAGTGACAGTTACAAGTGTGGATACAGGTAAAGTAATTGATGTGGAAATATTATCCAAACATTGTATTTGTCCGAACAAAACTAAGCATCTTCAAAACTGTAAAAGAAATTTTGTTGGTTATAGTGGCAAAATGGAGGTGACAGGTGCTCTATCAATTTTTCGCCGTTCTGAATCGAAGTACAACGTTCGATACACAAGATACTTGGGTGATGGATATTCGAAAGCATATGATTCCATTATAGAGAACAATGTGTATGGGAACGAGTGTGCAGTGACAAAATTAGAATGTCTTGGACATGTAATGAAGAGAATGGGGACACGTCTTCGGCGCTTGAAAGCAAAGATGAGAGGTCAAAAGCTTTCAGACGGTAAACCTTTGTCTGGCAAAAACAGGCTGACAGAGGCAGAAATTGATCGTCTACAAACCTATTACGGTCTAGCCATTCGAAGAAATTTGTCCAGTGTAAAAGATATGCGACAAGCCGTGTGGGTAATATTTTTACACAAACTGTCGACTGATGAAAAACCTCAGCATGGATTTTGCCCATCAGATGCCGATACATGGTGCAAGTTTAGAAAGGCAGAGTTGCTTGGGGAAACCTATCATCATAAAAACAGTTTACCTGTTGCTGTTGTGGAGGCTATGCGACCCATTTTTAGGGATTTATCCAATCCAGAACTATTGAAAAAGTGTTTGCATGGCTGTACCCAAAACCCAAATGAAAGTGTAAATAACGTTATATGGTCTCGTGTACCAAAGAAAACTTTAGAAGCCCTCTCTTTAGGTACGTATGATGCTGTATCTTCGTTCAATATAGGTAATGTATCAAAACTACAATTTTTGAGAAAATCGAACATTGAGCCTGGTGACTATACGATACAGGCAATGAAACGTCTCGACAAAGAGAGGCTGTTAAAAGCTCGATATTCTTGTTTACAAAAAACAAAAGATGTTAGAAAGGAAAAAAGACTCAAAAGGAAAAGAGAGAATGATGAAATTAAAAAAAAATGTGGATAATTTAGAGTATGGGGCAGGAATATTTTGATAGGTAAGTACTTTTACGTTAAAACTCATTTATCTCAAAATGTGAATTTTTCATGTTCGATGTACCTTTTCTAAGAAACTACTGTTCATATATGTGTAATTTTTGTAGGACATGTTCATAATGCTTGCTAGTATATACTGAAATGAGCTTTTTGTAAAAAATTGAAAAATGTATTTTTTGCAAATTTTTTTATATGAAAAAAGAGTGAAATTTGGCAATGTCTGATATAATATTTTGTAAATTGATAAAAAATTCAAAATTAGTTAAAAGCTCATTTCAGTATTTATTATAAGACAGATGTATTTTACTTGTGTAAAAAATTTCAAACTTGTATCTATAATAGATTTTGAGAAAAGGTACATCGAAAACAACCAAATTTAACATTATCGGTATAGGAGGTTCCGACTTTCCTTAAACAACCTTCGTATTAATCTTTAGGTTCGGACGTATGCAGATACTGAAACAACATACATGTTTAGTACAATGTGTTTTGGTTATTGTAATGTTCGATAAAATTAAATGGTGTTCCCCCAGTGTTCGAATTTATTACTATGTATATCTATTAATGAACCATACATATCAGTATACATGTTCATTCATATGAATTATCAAATTCTAATTAATAACATGTAGGAACATTAAAATATTAACAAACAATTTTATTTATTCATTTGCAATACTTTATTTTCTTATATTACTTATTAAATTTATCACACATTATAGGAAATGTTTCTAAAGATCATCTGAACATGTCATTCATTTCCGTTTTCTTTGTTCTATAAAGCAATTATCCACTTCATTGAGACTTTATAAAATTGTATGGCTTTTTTTTTTTTTTCATTATTTGCTCTAATGGCATTATCATTACTTACACACATATGTGTATATGTAGAGTCTTTTTTCATTCCCTTATTAACTTAAATCAACAATTCTATCTACTTACAAGACAGTTTATCATTAAATACGCAAAATTTCTATCCCTTTCTATGTTTTTTTTTTATCTTAATGACTTCAAAGCATTGAATAAATGTTAAATATTTTTAAAAAAATTTATTTCAAAATTATATTACAATAAATATTTTACCTATACATAAAAAAAATTTGTTAAACATTTTTATGTATGTGTAAAATATTAAGTAATACTTGAATCTTTCGTTTGCCACCGTCAGCTATGTCTTACCATATCATTTACATACATACATCACTATTTAATTACGAATAAAATTTTAATTTTAAGAGGACAATTTATAATTTTTAAGAATTAGGTACATATATAATAAGCATATGAAATATCTATTTCCGAAAACAAAATTCATTTTCAGATGCATAATTATTAAAAAATATTTAACAAATATTTATATGTTTCCGTCAAATATTTAGTAATAGTTGAATCTATCATTTGTCACCATAAGCTATGTTTTACCATATCATTAACATAGATACATCGCTATTTAATTACCAATACATTTTAATTTTAAGGGGACTCTGAGCAATCTTTTAGAATTAGGTACTTATAAGAAATATGTGAAACATGCATTTCCGAAAAAAAAAAATTCTAGTTATCAAAAAGGTACTTATTGACTATTTAATTATTATTGATGATTAATTGACTGTTTAATTTTTATTGGTGATTAACTGATTATTTAATTTTTATTATGATTAATTGACTATTTAATTTTTATTGATGTTTAATTGACTACTTAATTGGACTGAAACATCGCAGTATAATTAAATAACAAAGGTAGGACGTCCAATTTTAATACTTTTAAGCAGTTTTAATCATCTTCTGATAGGTATTTCTCACAATTTTGTGCAGGGGTTTAATTGTAATAATGTTATTTAAGGTTTATCTCTTTTTTTTCTCGTCCCATTCTTATTTATTACGAATAACCGATACACAAACACACATATATATATAAATTTGGGGATTTTTTAATGACAACTTTTTATCTAAATACTTATACAGTACATGGGATTATCAAACAATTTATACAGAGAACCAGAAAAAATTTAAAAGTTTTATATTTCTTGCAAAAATAGCCTTAGCAATTTAAATACATGACCTTCATCAAAAAATACAAAGGTAAGAAAAAACAGTTTAAAATTTTGAAGGTTAATGAAATGATATGGCACACTGTTAAAAAAAAAATTAAATAACTCACCAAATAATGTATCTATACCAATGAAAGTTTATTAGTTACATATATTTAGAAAGCTTGTACAATTTAAATATAACATATATGTATATATATATATATATATTCTGAGTACTAGATCCTCTTAAATAAACATTTTAATGAACTCTTTCTTACAATTAACAAGGTATGCCTTATCTTTTAATACATAACTATTTTGCCTTTGTGTAATCTCAGCTTTTTAATTAAAGGCTAAACACTAACCATTTGTGGTTGACAGTATATATGCCTTATCACTTCACACACACAGAACAAATTCTATATCTCTCGAGGGTGTCTCTGCGGTTGATCAAAGAGAAATTCCTTCCATTTCCGAGGCCACAAAAACGTGTCCACCTAGCAATTCTCTAACAACCCTCGAAATTCTCAGCACGCCCAGTGTTCCGACGCCGCGAACTCGTCTCGCTTTGTGTAACTGCCAGAAAGATCAGCGGTCATAAGCACTTCCACCCTCGCCAATTCAATAGAGAAAGACTTGGGCCAAGAGCCACTGAGAGATCCTGGCCACTAAATGCTTTCACTGGTACAGCAAGGGGGGAGGTGCGAGGCCTAATGATCACCACTAAAGCCAGGAACAATTTAACAACCATCTGGACGTTTCCAGCAAGCGTCCATCGCTGTGACAGTGATAGATGTTCCGGAGGAAGACCCACAACGGTCGCTGCAAATTCTTTCTATATTCGTCTGCTAATCACACCCTTTTGGAGAGGGAAAAAAAGTTTCCCTTATTGGACTTCTGAAAAGGCATTTTTTCCCCTCGTTTCTTTTCGGACACAAATGAGATGTAGAGGTACAAAAGATGGATGGTTGTAACGAGAGTCCAAATAGACTTGGTTTCAATGGAGAGTTCACTTGTTTCAAACTTTATAGAGAAGATGCGAAAAAATTTTTTGCTACCCTCCACCCACCTGACAGATAGAATTATGTCTGATTCTTTTTTTTTTTTTTTTTTGAAATTATATAACTAGAATAGTTTGACTGCAACTTACATGGGTAATTTGGGATTGCTCGAGGAAGTAGAGTTGAGTTGTTAGTTCAAAAAAAAAAGTTAGAGAGTACTTATTCCTTCTTTTTTTTTATTCGGTTGTTCTGTAATTCTTAAAAAGCAATTAAAAAGTAATTAACGAGTGACAAGTAACTGAATCGTTTTTAAACCATTGTTCTGAAATCCCACATTGTTGTATTCATTATTTGGAAATAATTCTTCATTTCATTTTTTTTAAACTAAGGGTTTAAAAAAATTTTATATTGTTCCAAAATTATTTTTTAAATCAGTTTTCTAAAACATTTGTTTGAAAACCAAGTTTTATTGTTCAAAAATTATTATTCCTTGTATTATTGTAAAATTATTTAAAATAAACCCGGATAAATTTCCGTTTTACACCGATATATTGCCAGATATAATTATGTGTCTATTTTATAGAATTATAGAATTTGAGTACGGTTAATTATTTGGAGACTCGGAAAATCGATTGAATTTCAAAAACATGCATCCACTTTTTAATATTCGATTATCATTTGTGTTTTAAAATGTAAATAAAAATAACTAACAGACCCAACATAATTCCTTTGTTTGAACACCATGAAGTATATTCATTGTTTCAAAATCATTAAATATATTCATTGTTTGAAAATTACAGTTTATTAATCATTTTCTTAAAAATGTTCACACATAAATATTTTAATTAGCCCCTACACAGGCTTCTGTTTTCATTAATGCATAAATTCGTCATCGGAAAACTTTCAAAAATTCTATTGTATAAGTTTTTGCTTAAGTTTTTAATGCCTGCTTTCATCAATAATTGGATTAATTTTCAATAATACATCATAAGAATAAAAATTTCTCCCAAATTTCTTATTCGACTAAATTAAATATATTATATAAAAATCGAGTATTTAATCTGCATGTACGCTGACGTAATACTTTTAATCATATACATTCAGGAATTCAAGAACTGACCTCAAATCGAGTAAAATTATCCAGAATTTTCTGACAGTTGTGAGACAACCATTTTTGTATCAAGGTTTTCAAACTATTTCTTTTTCTTTTTCATTCTTCTTAACAGATTTTGGCTTAAAATTATTTTAATACTGATTTCTATTATTAAACATCAAATTAGTGATTCTTGATAGCACAGATATTATCGATAGAACTCTCTCGAATTTTGAATAAAAAAAATTTAAAATATCCAACATATAACTTCAATGTTTGATTATTACAGGCAATATTTGGTTTTTATAAAGGTTATCACATGATACAGGATGTTTACGAAATAATATCCCAACTTTGAGGAGCTATAGCAGTAAACTAAAGAAGGTATAAAATATTTGGAAGAATTAAATTAAAAGGGGCATTTTAAAGTCCATACAAATCGTGCACTTTCAATGCGTTCGCGATCAAGAACGCAAACGATATCCAGACGATAGTAGAACTCATCTCGCGCCTTTTTCAACCAGTTCGGTGTAACAGTTTGATTGGCTGTTGTTATTCTTGATATCAGTTCGTCAATGTTAGCCAATAGTGATGAAAATACTGTTTACCTTTATAAAAGCTCCCCATTCCCCTCTAAAAAAAATCGCATTGTTTGTAGGTTACTGATTAAGAACAAGGTTGTCCTCTTTTTGGCTCCAATCCACAGTATTGAACTTGCACATATCGTTTGTGTTTCTAATGGTTTTCATATTGAGTATTTATAATTTTAAAAACTATAAATGGCTATTTATAATTTAATTTCTTCAAAAAGGTTGTAACTTCTTTTGGTCCTAAAGGTTGTAACTCTTGTAATTGTAGTTTTTCAAAGTTGGGATGTTCTTTTGTAAACACCTTGTATCACAAATAAATTGTTTAAAAAATATTTATGTAAAGCATCGTTAAAGTCCATGTTCTTTGCAGTAATTTCATACAGCATTTTTTTAAAAATGTTATTTTTAATATTTTTTTTGTTCACTTTATTTCTTTAAAAGAATCTCATATCATTTTTCATTTCATTTGTTTAAAATTATTGTTTCAATATCAATGTTTTCCTTGCATTATTCTAAAGCTGGTCGAAGAAATGCAAATAAAACTCCATATTAAACCAGACATACAGTAAAATAAAATTACGTCTCTTTTTTTTCCGGAAATTATAAACTAGAATGATGTTTTAGTTCAAAGTAATAATTTGTGAACTTTAGGGACGAAATTAATACATTTTAAAAATATCAGTAAAAATATTTTCAGTTTGAATTCAATTATCATTAATTTTTATTTAAATTAATGAGAAATTGAAAATAATTTCATTGCTCTAAAATCATAAAAAACTGTTTGTTTTAGAGTAATTTTAAAAATATCCTTGTTTCAAAGTCATTTATTATATTGTTCTAAAGTTATTGTTCCTTTCATTATTTTAAAATCATAAAAGTATACCATTTTTCTCATTTTATAAATAGAATTAAGGCATTCTTTTCCCAATAGAGTTTAATAAAAAAAATTTAGAATCTTCTGTAAAATTAATATGAGGAATTGAAAATTTAAAGAAATGAAACGGGAATTATAATTTTCGAAAGAAATCACAGTCGTATCTTTTGATATCCAAATATTCCTCTTCCACAGTAATTAAAAAGAAATTAACATGACGCAAATAAATGAATTTTTCCAAAATCATAAAATTATTCTCTTTCAATTCATATCATAAAGTGAAAAATAAATTTCTTTCTCACAAAAATTATTTTTTACTTCAATCTACATCATTTTGTTTCATGAACTGATGAACTTTGAAATCAAGCAACATATGAATGTATCATTTGAAAATAAAATAAAAACAAGATGCATATTTTCAGGGGCATAAAACATGTTTATACTATTATGTTTTTTTATCAATGCACATTATCAAACTTATTAATATAAAACCAAACTCATCCATACAAAATATTACAACTGCTATTATTTTCATTCAATGATACTTTTTAACCGAAATATTTATTTTTCTCTGATAACAAACTACGCCTCTTTTATTAGCTAAAATATTCTACCATAAACTCTTCCGAAAGTAATAATTTGGAATAAAACAATAAGAAGTAATGGAGTCCAGTCAAAGAAAAAAATATAAATAAAAAAAATCGCAATCAACGAGGTGCTCCTTGGCGCCAAGCATAAATTATGGACAAGGAAAAGATGAGAAAAATATCATACCCTGTTTTTCCGAAACGAAGCTTTTCGTCATGACGCTGTTAACACTACTTTAAGACCAATAAACTGAAAAATCGCAAACATAAGAAACTTACAGCGTTATAAAATACAAACAGAACTCACCAAAATGTAAAATTAATGAATAAGTAATCCATTAGCTGACTTCCCCTGGAGGAGATATAAATCCGAAGTAATCTACGTAAAGATATCATAAAGATTTTATTATTACTAAAAAATAACCGCGGTTTATATCTGGATAAATTTGTTCAGCCTCTTAATTTATTTTAGGTATACAAAGTGATAAAATACAGTTATTCATGTTGATTTGTTTGGCTTCAGGAACCGTAGATTGTAGTAATCTACAGTATCATAAAATTGTATAATTTTTATTCCATGGTTTCGTAAAGTTTTATTCATCACTAAAAATAAGCGAGATAAAAACTTAAGTTTCACAGAGTTCAGTACTTAAGAGACCATCCTGAGTTAAACATTTTTCCCAGAGTTTTTTGACCTTTCGAATGCCTTCATTGTAGAGCTCAGCAGATAGAACTCTACCTGCTCCATTCTGTGGGTTACTTCGATGTACGGCTTCCTCAAATCAAACAAATGAATATTAATAGCTATAATTTGAAACATTCATTATGTATCAAGGACAATTAGTTTGGAGAATAAATTTTGTCCTGAAATCTCTTAAGACATCATTCTTAAGTTTCATAGTGATTTCTTTAACTGGTTGTGACATATTCAATTTTTAAAAACAAATGATTGTGATACTTTTTTAAGATATTATGTGTCCAACTTATAAAGGCAGACGATTTAATTTAATGTGATACTTTTTTTTAAGATTTATGTGTTCAACTTTTAAAGGCAGACGATTTAATCTAATGTGATATTTTATTTAAGACATTACCTATTCTACTTTTAAAAGCAGACGATTTACACTTAAAGTAATACCTTTTTCAATTTTCTTTATTAAGATTTTTTTTTTGGCAACACCAGATCATAGTTTTGATTTTAGATAATTTACTGGCAACGGATATGAAAATTAATATTGAGTTTGGTTCCGAGAGGTAAAGACGAACGTTGAAAAGGTGGTGCTTGTGTAAAATTGTGTCTTGAATTTATGTTTGAAAAGATGTGCTGAAATAAATGTGATGTCCTGAAAACAAGTCAATTTTATTAATAGTCTTCAATACAGTACACTAGGCATCATCCTAAGTTATACATTTCTCTCAGAGTTTCTTGAGCTTTCGAAGGTCATCATTGTAGAATTAAGTAGATATAACTCTGCCTTCTCCATTCTGCGGGTTATTTCAATATATAGCTTCCTGAAACCTAACAAATGAATTCTAATAGCAGTAATTTGCAACATTATGTACCAAGATTAATTAATTAACAGAATAAATTTTATCTCGGTTATTTCGAGTAATAATTTACAATTTACGATACGCACTCGTATTTACTTCGGTTACTCGTTGCAAAAACTTAAGAGAATCAAGATATGAAATAACTCAATACTCTCTTTGGATTAGTATAGTTCACGTTATCAAAATCAAAATACCCCTTCGAGTTGCAAGTTGGATGCCATTTTGTAAACTATTTCTCAATAAACTTCTCGAACTAATTCCTTGATTTAATTTATTTACATAGAAACAACAAAGTTGTATAAATTAAAACATTAAAATCATAACTCTACAAAGAGATTACGACAGTAAATCTACTCGCCTAACTGCTCCAATACCAAAAGAGATTCCCTTTGCTGTTCTTTTTAATATACGACAACTATCACACACAACTATTTATGCGACACAAACTATTTATTTTGCATCGTTATTGTTATCAGTCAATTGTGAATTACTAATTAATGTGTGAAGGAAGATAGAAAAAGGCATGCAAAATTCTATATCATATTATATTAAAAATACTCGTATGTGATGATAATATGGCCACATTTATTTCAAACTGAAATTGGGAGGGTTTTGATAAAGTTGAAAAAATGAAAAAAACAAGACTTTGTTAATCCTATCTTTTCTTTTTAAAATCTAAAAAGAATTTTGGATTTCACTTTGAAATTTAATATTTTACAAAACATCTCTTTTTTTTTTTTAAATCCAGTTCATTAATATGGCGAGTGTAGTTAATTAAGATAATCACTTTACTACTCTCTTCCATTAATCTAATTCTTTCAAATTTTACTTCACTTAAGTAAATAAAATAATATAAAAAATATAATTTTTATGAACAGAACTTTATTTTTTACTTAAATGAGTCTGAATGCAAATAAGAAAAGAAATCAAGTCCATACTTTCTTGTCTCTAGTTCCCTCTGATCCTCTGACATATTGTCTAGTCTATAAAAAAAAGAACATATGTGTATATATATATATATATATATATATATATGTGTGTGTGTGTGTGTGTGTGTGTGTGTGTGTGTGTGTGTGTGTGTGTGTGACAGAAAATAAGCATAACATTAAGTAAAATAAATACATGATACAAAGTTCTCATGCAGGTACTACAGCCATTAGTGAAGAAAAATATATTTAGTGGACACATGAACTGCAGATGTACTTTTATAAAAACAATGTGATTCGTTCATTGATCTTAAGAAATTTGAGAAAATTCGTCACACATTATTGAAGATTATTAAAAAGCCTTAAAGATTCTTATGGTGCATTTCATTTATCCCATTTCTTAGCTAGCCAAAAAATCAGGCTACTCACTCAAAATAACGACGGCCTTTTGAGAGAATCATTCAGGTATGCAAGTGAATGATGATGGAGTTAAATGGCGCAAGAGCCAGATATGATTTTGGGGCTCAAAACAAGATGTAACACTGATCCAGACGCTTGAAAAAATGTAAAAATATTGAAATTTGATTGACATAAAGGAGGGTTGATAATAGAGAGGGATCGCCAGGGTATCCCGAGAGCACGTCACCCACGTTTACAACTAAAAATAATCCCATAAGTGAGAAAAAAGTCATAAGATTGCCTCTGATCATGATTCCCGTCCCTTTCTGAAGAAGGTAAGCCCCCTGAAGGCGCTTGAAGAAAGGCTCGACTTGAAGAAAGGTTTCTTGACAAATTCTGCTCGATTCACTGCTATAATTCCTTCTTAGCTCTCTTTCCAAAGTAGCAGAGTCATATGTTGATTATAATTTTGAAATTGACATTGAAAACACCAGGTGGCCGTATTACTTCCAAGTACTTTATATTACTTCCGTATTATTGTTTACTGTTTATATTACTTCCAGATTATTTGCATAAATTGCTTTTCAATGTAATTAATTGGTTTCGTTCATGATCTAATGATACATATAGATTTTAAGTATTATATGGCATGAGGGAAGAGATCTTGAAAATGGGCCTTAACATTGTTGGCTAAAGACTCGTTGCATCAAAGAGATAAAAGATCTATGATTGCAAAATTTCGAAGGAAAAAAATCCAATACACGATTTTCAAGCGGATGATATGAAATATAATTAAATGCATTTATTTGAGATTATCATTAATATTTTAAATGCTGTGAGAAATTGTCTGATTCTTTAGCCTTTTAGCGTGTAAGTTTTAAAAGTAAATTTTATAAATTAAGTTTAAAGCTTTAAATGCATTTTTCTCAGTTTGAGCTTTTTTTTTACTTGCACGCATGTTTCAAAAAAGTATTTTACATACACTAATTTAGACACTTAAAAATTTGTTGGTGTAGAAAGTATAATCCATTCTTTAACTTGCACATAAATTTAGTATCGTGTCTTTCGTTTTTATTTGAAAAGTTAACAAAATATTCCTTTTTAATAAAATGTTTGTATTTACCAAATATTTTATTTCTTAAAAACATTATTTTTTTAAAAATTTTATTTCATTCTTAAGAAGTTCAGCTTGCGGAAGGTATATTATACTTTATAAATGAATATTTTTCACAAGTAATTAGAACTTTTTTGATGGAAATATCCTTCACTATGTAAAATTTACATAACATATCTTTAAAAAATGTTCTAATTTTTATGGGTATTAATGTAAAAAGTTACAAATATATTTTAAATATTTAGCATTTTTTGAAAAAAAAACGTCATATTCACTTATAAAAGATCTGTGACAAATCAAAATATTTTCAATTACTTTCAATGACTCACAGTCATAAATTGCTTATATTTTCATCTCTCGTGACTAATTAACAATCCCTTGTCCTCTCAGAAGGTATCCCATGGCCTTGACAGCATTCGCTAAGGCAGGATTTAGCAAACTTTTTTTTTTTTCCTGTGTTACGGTAATTTTTAATATTCTTCCTCATGACCCGCTTGAAACTTATTTCTTATTTTGAAATTTGTACGAAGATGATTCAATATTTACACAGACAAACATTTTTAGCGTAGGTAACTCTTAATGCAAAGTAATTGAAACTTTGATAAGTGTTAGTTTATAACCTTTCAAAGAGAGTTCAACTTTTTGGTTTATATGTTCGTAATCATAACCTCTGAAGTCTATGTTGCAATTCTGTACAAGCTCGAAGAAAGTGCTTGCGACAACTCTCTTCTACAACAACGTTAGAAGTTAAAGCGCCTTACTTAATCAGCCATATAAGATGTCTTTTCAGCCTGGTTGGTAGGAGCGTATTCTTCGGACCCACTGGACCAGGGTACGAAATAAAGTTGCGCATCAAGGTCTACTCACACTCTCCCCCTCCTCGGGGTCGGAAAACCACCGGCAGTCGAAGTGGTGACTCAGGACTTGAACACTAGATGGCAGCTCAGCCTATATCTATTGATTGCATATGCCACCGACGCAAAACACTTACCTCTTTATGTCTAACTAAGACATAAATCACAATTAAAGATATTCCGGCTCTAGTGAGTGTGTTGATGAGAACCGCCACTGTACACGAGACAGCCCATGATTCAAATGGAAGACTGTCTCAAGCAATATTCTATTCAACAGGTAGGGGATGTATATCAATTGCAGTAATGGCTAAAATAAAAAACAACTTTCCAAAAGAAGCAATGTATCTCTTTGTATCATCACGATGATGTTCCACTGGACCAGGGTTCGAAACAACGCTGCCGCATCAAGGTCAACTCACACTCTCCCCCTCCTCGAAGTCGGAAAACCACCGGCCGCCGAATGCTTTTCAAAAATAGTGCCCTGAGTTTTACTTTCGGAAAGTGTAAAACTGTCAGAAGTATGATATCGGACGAACAATGATTTTGGCAATAGTAACATGAACAATACGATGTTTTATTTGAGGCTGAAAAAATTGTAAAGGTTTCACAAAAATACGACCGACGAGTCGATTGCCCATGGCCAAAGTTTCTGTGACGACTAGAGAGCCAACGCATTATCAACAGCCATAACACAGTCATATCTTGGATATGACTGAGAAGAAAGTTGAGTCAGAATCTTTTCATGTCATCAAGTTCAACGACAGCGAAGACGTGAAGAAAAAGTACAAAGCTGGCTTCGAAATCAAGGTAAAGAATTTTTCGCTGAGAGGATAAGAAGAATCCTAAAAGGATGGGATGAGTGCAAAGAAATTGGAGAGGATTTTGCGGAAAAGTAAACTGCGTTCATTTAATAGACATTTTTTTCTGTACAGCTATTTGCTTAAAAATTGAATGGACCTGGTAGATAAAATAAACTATTACTTGAAGGTCAATATAATTCTCATTCATTTCAATAATGGATTATATAAAATTATTACAAAAACAGTTTTAAACTAATTTTTCAATGAGAAGTGTGAATCTATTTATTGCGAACTGAAACTTTGTCGTTTGAAGAATTAGACGACAACTTTATTCCCATAAAAGTTTGATTTCTAATATGCTTCTATATTTATTTTTCAGGAAAGCCAATGCAGAAAATCTGGTTTCTCATTTATAAATCTTACACTAGACATCAGACAGTTTGCAACTTTTTCAGCTGAAAGTGAATTCTTTTTACAACACAATTTCTTCAGTGGTATTCTCTGAATATGTCTCAGTAATATGTCATTCGAATTTTCAGTTACAGATTCAACATCTGAATTCAATCATTCTGTGTCGGATTCAATGTTAAATATTAATGGATTATTTTTCCATTCTTTATTTCTGCTGATTTAGGGAAAGTATTTCTTAAGATAAGTCTCCTGGCCTAGCAAATGTTAAATGTTCCTTGATAGCATCTGAACCTGAAGAACTCACATGACACTCATTCTCCTACTCTGTTAGCTTTGTAAGAGCATTGTAATTACAGTTCCAGCACAACATGATCAGAAATTAAATTTTTTCTCGGTAGCTCCAAGCGTTTCTTGCATTTTAAATACAGTAACAGACTTAAATTATTCAAAAAGTCCAAAATATATCACTAAAATATTCCACATTGCTTTGCAAGTTGTGATGTTATTGTTTATTAACTCTCTTGCTCGAATGGACCTCATATAATTCAGAGTAACACTTCATCATTCACGTAGTTCCTTCAATAATTCATAGGAACAGTGATTTAAAATAATTTTTCTCTCAATTTTTTCGCTTGAGTGGCACCTCTTATCCATTTAAACCTCAAATTGTTTTAGTATACTACAACAGCTGGCAGCACCAGTCTTGAAAATTTGAAGTCTTTGATTTTGTGAAATGAGGTAAGTAAAAATTTCTCCCTGTTATAAGACATGCATGTGTCACATAATCCCATTAAAACTGTTTATTTCTAAAAATAAACTTCATAGCTATTGGAAATTTTAGTGTCTCGTATGAGGCTTAAAGTAACACATGGTTGTAGAGGGCAATTTCATTAAAAAATAAAACTTAACAAGTTTCAATAAAATTCCTTAAAAATAGTTTTATATTATTATTTTAATATGAAATGAATAAATAGGAAAATATAATGATCTTGCAAACAATATACCCCCATTTTTAGGAAATCAGAAATCCCATGTATCTGGAAATATGCTTATTGATTATTTCTCTAAAATGCCGTCAGAGGCTTTTTTAAAAGAAATAGTGCATGAATCAAACATGTATGCCACATTAAAAGAGAAAAAAACTGCCCTTACTCTTCATTAATTAAAGGTATTCTTAGGAATAAATTTTGTTAAGACATACCTTCAGTATTCCAGATTAAAACTTTACTGGGCACAAAAACATGGCACGAGACTAAGCATTTGACGCAAAATCGCTTCTTCGAAATAAGGAAATACCTTCATTTTGTCCCAAGTAATGCATCTCACGACGGTGAAGATAAGCTGTATAAAATCAGACTAACGTTAGACCACTTTTTTAGCGAATTCCCTGACAGCTGAGATCCGGAAGAGTATTTGTTAGTGGATGAAATGATGATTCTTTTCAAAGAAAGATCAAATATCAAACAATACATAAGAGGTAAACCCCATCCATGGGGAATAAAATCTTGGGTGTTAATTGAAATTTCTGGCTATGTTTATACCTTTGAAATTTATCAAGGGGCAAATGCTGAGTCTCGGAAAATTTGTAAGGAATTTGGAGCTGTTAGAGGTGTTGTATTGAAGCTTTGTAAACTTATAATGTGGTGAACGAGTATTTCTATACGACTTTTGTGCCATAACTCAATCAAATATAACTAACACTAAGAAGTCAATAACCTACAAGGAATGACATAGACAAATCTCACACAAGTATTTATTCAATAGACTTGCACTATAATGTTTAATGGATTCCTGCTCTCCAAGATAACTCTCTAGATAGATTCACCCGTTCAACTAATACTAAATTAAGAGTGTCTAACCCAGTTCTTCCCAGTTAAGGTTGGCTTGATTTCTTGACTTAACTACAATCACTATCGCTCGTAGCAACCTTTGATTTCGTCTACCACCAGTAAGGCACATACTCAACGCTAGTGCCACTCGACCTCTATCGTCTCAATTTCACTTTGCTTATATAATTTCCTATATAAAGCATTTCACTTTATTTCTACCTGCCTCTAATTTGCCTAATCACGTTTAATTTTGGTTGGGAAGAAATTGTTATTTGCAGCAATCAATCTCAATTAAAGTCCCCAAGGTTAGTGAAGAGAAAACCGCGAATAGCCCAACGTCACAATAATGCATTAAAATCACAAAGTATTTTTTGACAATTTAATCACAACAATTCCCCTTTTGATGAAACTTGTTGAATGAAAAAAAATTTCAACAGTTACAATACGTATAGGTAGGTTACAAGAAGGGACAAATAAATTGAACCTTTCAGTGAAATGTAACGTGATCCAAGAGGCACATTTTCAATTACCACAAATAAGGAAAACATTACAATAACGAGGTGAATCGACAACTCAGACGGAGTACATTGAGGGATCCGCCAACAAAGAAAAGCTTAAAAGTGCAAGCTCCTACTGAATTGAGAATAGATGGTGAGCATAATCCGACTAAAATGAAGGGGAAATATGCTGCCAGGTGCCACTTATCTGGCTATCCCAGGAAAACGAGATATATATGTGTTCTGTCTACAAGGTTTTCATTAGAAGGACTGGGAGAGCTTCAAGGTATTACAACAATTTATTAATAATTTGGACGGACACACACAAAAAGACAAATAGTTCAAATCAGAAGGCGGGGTGAATTATCATTCTAGATAACAGTTCGAATTCGACGCATTCACAACATCGCCATGTTCTCAAGTTCTATTTACTTTCTCCGAATTCGACTGGCGTTGCCAATCGCAGTTTAATAAACTATACAAAAATAATTGAGCGCTCGCGACAATATGTGCTCTGTGCGAGGAAGCACTATGTTCTGAGTGCTTCCAGGCTTTTCACTCAAGATACTTTTTTTAATACATCTGTAATTTCATTGTATTGAGTAATAAGAGCTAAAATATCCTTTAGAATATTAAAATAATTATAAAAATTAGTTTAAATTTTCACCCGTCTGTTTCCTTCGCTATTCTGAATAGGCATGTTTACAACCTTTTAAATTTACAAACTGAGCAAATAATTTTTTTTCTACAGAGTTTAAAACAAGAAATTAAGTATATTAATTCCAAGAATGATTTTTTTTCTTTGATGTTTTCATAATTCGTGAGCAAGAGGGTTTACGTCACAGCACGATGTTTATTGGCAGAATTCTCAGGGGATTCAAGCTCCCCCAAGAGGTTTATTTAGAGCTACAAACTAGATGATCAATCCTGCTCACAGAATTTATAGACAAATAGAAAAGAAAAAAAAAATTTACAGCAATAAAGGGTAAGATATAATAGTACATGTTGGAGCAAAGAACAAAAGATACTCATAATTCCGAAATTCTAAAGAGTAACACAGTAATTTAGCACTACCTTCCATGTGCTATTAAACGGCTGCCAGGTAGCGCCACATGTTCTTTTGGTTAGAAGCGCAAGCACGGAAGCCCAAGTTCAATGAAAGGCGAGAGATTGGTTAGCAGAATGATGGAGTGATGTTCGTGAATCTGTGTTTTATATTTGTTTTGTATCCTGTCTTGTGTTGCGAAACGTGTCAAGTATTAAATAATATTTGTTCCTGAAACCATCCTGGTTGTTCATTATTTTGTCCTGAAATAATAACAACGATTGGAGGGAATGCATTAGTGCCTAACGTGGGGCTATGACCGTCGGACATTCCTCCTCCCTTTGATTAGCTCACTACGTGTGTGCAAGTTCTAGTGTGTGTCGTTCGACACACACTAGAAAGTGCTATGTGAAGTGCTCGTTTTGTTATATTTGAAGAAATATCATCCGATATTTAAAGTGAAATAGAAGAAATATCACCCAAGATATTTTAGAGTAAGAATTCATCCTCTTTAGCGTAAAGTGCGCGATTTGTGTTGGAAGAAATAACATCCGATATTTCTGTGTAATGCCATGTCTTTTATTACACCACCTCGCTGAGACGGCCTTCGGAGGTGTAGGGGGAGGAAGAAACACCGTAATTTAGCACTACCTTCTATGTATTATTAAACGGTAGCCAGATGGAGCCACATGCTCTTTTTGATTAGAAGCGCAAGCTAACAATAGATTTATACAGTGAGTGACGTCATAGTTCTAATACTTCCCATTTGTTATTTTCCTTTCTTTCTTTTTAGAATTCATATCAATCTATATTCTACTGAGTCACAATTTCCTGCTTACAACAGATGGTGATACTTTGATTCTCACTCACACTCAGAACCTCGATCACATGACAAGGTTGGCATCACCCCCTCCAAACTTCCACGCCAACGTGTGGACTTAGAACTTCGACCAGATTTAATTTGAATCAGCCCCGTTACACTGCAGGTCATTTGTGGCATCAGGGCTCAAGCGCCGACTCGAAGAAAATAACGTCTGCCGCGAGTTCGCAACCTTGACCACTCGGCTACAGCGATCACTGCGAGTTGTGATATTATGAAACCAATGCGGAGTAACCCGGTAATTATTTTTTTTTTCTTTCGTAACTGATATTGGGTAACGACCCACTATTTGGGAAGCTCTGGATTAAGGAATCTTTGGAACAAAATTATAATGAACATTTGATGTAAAACATATTTCTGTTTCAAAGTTTTAAGCAAAAAGTAAATCAGATACAAACAATTTAAGCGGATGAAATAAAATAAAATACAATTTCATCCATTCTGACTTACCAATCAAAATTTTGATCTTGAGAAAAATGAATTTAATTTTCGAATTCCCGATTCCATTAAAGCGCAGAAAACTACACATCCCTACGTAAAGAAAACACGAAAGATTAAATGAAAAAAGTCAGATACAGATAGACATCTGAAAATCCTCTTATAAATCACAAGCATTTACCGCTTTATTGAATTTCTCATGTGCAAATGCAGCTTTCAATTTTGAGATACCTAACTTGAAACGTAAGATTCGAACTCTGTGTTCCAAGTGTGAATAAGATAATCGATTGAATACTTCCTTGCGTGCGAAGATTCTTTTTTTCCCTTCCTATCTTTAATACGTTAAACCGCCTCAGACTTATTTTTTGGACACGAAACCATTTATCAATGCCTATAGTGTAAGAGGAGAAAAAAGAATGGCACGAGATATTTCGAAGAGAATTTTGTATTTATTCCTGCTCATCAATATATTTAATGCAACAATGGGAGTAACTCGGATAAATATTTTAAGCTGAAAAACCAAACTCTTAAAATCATCTGAGAAAGAAGGCAGTCGTTAGTTTTTTCAGAGATCGTGCGAGCCAATGGACAATTTTTATCAGAATCTGAGTAAAAAAAAATATTTTATTGCAATTCTTGTGATTTTTAAAAAAGAAATAATTTAGTAATTTTTTTTCGATAAAAATAACAACACTTTTTATAAGATTACAATCATAATTGCACCCAAGAAATCGTGTTTTACTTTTGAAACAAATTTATGTTGCTTTTACTAAATACATTTTTTTTTAAAAAAGCTATTTTTAAAAATCATGAGATTTTGAGTGAAAGTATTTTAGAACATCTCTTCGCAAATGAGAAGATTAAGTTGTCACTATATTATTCTGTTCTTTCAGACTCCAAAATTTCCGATTGTAAATTTAAAATTGGATATTTCCTGAAATATTGGATGGCTTAGTTTGTATTGGATTTATTAATGTCGCACTAGAGGAAACACGAGAACTATTGGTGACAGACTACGTAATTTTGAATCTCGGTCAAGCGACGAGGACTACACCTGAACGGACACCACCCTCTCCTAACTTCCACTCTACATCACTGGGAAGACATGGAGCCTCGACATAGAGTAGAATTTCCACAGGATTTACATTACATTCACGAAATCAAAATGATTTGTTGACGGAAGCCTTATTATTATTGTACCTAGGGAATCCTTTAATAAAAATGGTTTATTATATATATATATATATATATTTCTCTGTTAGTTTTAATGTTTGGTTGCTGTTTTTATTAAATTCTCCGTATTTATTAAATTTGAAAAGAATAATTGCAAGATATTTTTAAAATTGTAATTTTTTTCTGGAAAAGAATTTGATAGTATATTCTTTAGTTTTGTGCATCAAATCAATCAATAGTTTGACTGTTATTTTTGTTAATAATGCCATTTTTCATAGAAATAAGCGCCGCAATATTGTTAAGATGTAAGCAATTACATTTTCTTAAGTTTTTAAATAATTTTTTAAAATATTTATTAATACGTTTAGATTATCTTTATTGGTATTCTGCTACCATGCTTTAAATTGGTCTAAAACGATGTGAACATTGATTCATAGGTTAATTTTAATTTTGAAGATATTTCTTGCCAAATCAAAATTTGACTGCTGCCGCGTTGAGTTCTCACCGTCGAGGAAACTCGGATTCCTCATTTTACATCGGGAACTAAACAACAATCATAGAACTGAGTACCTTCCGATGAATATGCTCCAAAGAATCCGAAGACGGTCTCATCTACAGGAAAATTTATGGAGATGTTTTTCTGGTAGGTGAAATGCATCATTTTCTATGACTTCCTAGAAAAAGAAAGAACGATTAATTAAGAATTCTACAGTGAATCACCCTCCCTTCCTTTCTGTTTCCCATTCCTAACATAGTATTTTTTGTACCATCATATTCCATATATATATATAGAATAAATATATACACAGGAATGCTTTTCTTATAGTATCATACAATAATTCTTCCAAAAGAAAACTTTTATGCGTATTTCTACCGCTACAAATTTACTTAATATTAAGAAATGAAATGCTGTATTTCAATTATATTAAAGGAATCAAATTAAACTATAATAAAACCATACCTTAAGAATGTGGTATTTGTTCTAAACCAAGAATTATTAATTATTTCCGAAACAATAATTATTTTCCCTAAATATTATCAATTTTTCGCGCTGACAAAACGAAACTCAGAAGTGTTTATTTTGTAATAAATTACAAGAGTCTGATAAGAGTTTTAAGTAAAACACACTCTAATTTAATTAAAATATTTTTAATCTTGGAAAAGTCAAGAATAGAGCAAAAAAAATTCTTTTTCTTGTCTTCATCCTCTTCCCCGCCTTCCTGCGCATTTCATTATTTCACATCTAAGCCTTTAATCAGATGAAAGAAAAGGTGAACAATTCATTTCGGAAATTCCATTTTTAATAAACTTCGTTCCATTTTGTTCTAATTACGTGCCGTTTAATTTAATCAACTCTAATACACTGGAAGTCTCAGAATGTAGATTTCATGTCTCCTGGGGAACTTTGAAGATTAAATTACATTTGGAAGTAGACTTCTAGATAGGATGGAGTAGACAGAAGCATACTTGTAGATAAAATTGAATTTCCTTGACAACCTTGAGTTCTAAAAGTAATGCTGGCATAGACAAAAGCAAAGCTCTTTCTCAGTTAATAAAGAAAGACTGAGGTAATTTATTAAAACTTTTTAGATAAAAGGATCTTGACATTTATATTAGTTTAGCTCTGTCACATAAAGTATGTTGCGATTTGAAACTGTTTCTAACTGAATAATTCAGAGTTGTCACAACAATTTTAAAGTAAGTTGAAATATCGTGTTCGCAGTTAATTTAAAATGAAGCTTTCTTTGAATCTAATTTGCTCAAAATTAAATATTTACTTTTTTTTTTCCTGTCTGAAGTGTAGCAACCCTGGAGTTTCAATGCTGTTCTCGTATCAAAAAGTGTCATTTACTCTTTGTTAACTTTCGAAAGAATGTTTTTTGCTCTTAAACAGGATTTTTAAAAATTAACGCTAAAAACTGCAAGATAAAAGAAGGATTATTTAAAGGATTTTTTTTTTTGTTTAAAACTTCCTGAGATTAGAAGTTCTTTTTAGAGAAATAGTGATTCAATCTTTTTAAATTGGTTTCAAACTATTCATTAAACAACGTAGCTCTGTTTAAACATATTTAATAAAAAACATAATTCAAAAAGACAGAAATATAACTTTTCGAACATAAATAAAGGAATTACACTTAATTAAATTAATTTAGAAAAAGGCTAGAGGCATAGATAACATATCCAATTTATTATCTCATTAAACTGCTTCAATAAAAATTCATGTAAAGTTAATAAGTATTCTGTAACGAAAAGAAACTCAAAGTAATTTCCTGTAATTTGATTCACTCGGTTATTTATTAGGCCTTGACTAATAGTACATGTTCAGTGTAATGTTTCTTATTGAATTTAAGATCTGGAAATAAAACTGTTCAAATTTTTAATTGGATACATTTCGTTTTGTTTTTACAAAACGCTAAAAAATTTTCAGAAGCCTAAATGAATTAAATTATTCATTAAATAATTGATTAAATTATTAATTAATTAAATTATTACATGGTGTATTTAAATACCCCATGTAGTTTGAATACTGCACATTTATTGTCTCCTCTCCTCCAAAGAGAATTATAATTCTTTATTTTTATAATGATTGAGCTTACAAAAGCGATATTTGATGAAGATTAAATATTGTTCTTCGATAAAATCGATTGAAAATTCTTTTTGAAAAAGATTGCTAGATTGATTGCTAATTTTTCATTCCAATCATTTGGTTTAAAAATATACTTGTTGTAGATACACATACACAATATACTTCTTTTTTTTACTTCTTATATCTTACTTCCACTTCCGATTTATAAACTTTCTTATTCCTCTTGCTTATCTAATAACATAATCATTTCACTTATACTTATTACTCAACTTTCAATCTTACTTTGACTTTTAATCACCTTTTTGTCATTAAACTTCAGACAAATAAAAGGAACCTTGTTAACAATAACAATTTTTATTCTAGCATATTTTTATCACATTACATCGGTTGAATACCGCAGTTTACTTTTAAAGCATTGTTACCTGTGATGAATTACAGATATCTCTCATTGAAGTGTTGCGTTAGCAAATGTTTTACTCAAAATCTCATAATAAAAATTTAGGTTTACTCCGTTCGAACCTGCAGATTAATCGTGTGGACCTTGCTTGCATTTGGAAGTTGATCAACTGCGTTACAGTATGAACTACGCAGATTATTTTCAAAGAAAATTTAAGGTATAAGTACACCTTCAGAGAAAATTTTTTGAAATACATTGATATTTGCTATCAAAATATTTTAATGCTTAAAATATAACCTTAAACTATGTAAAACACATTTAATAATCTGCTTTGAATTCAAGAAAAAATTTTGGAGTGGAAAACATGGTGAAAATAGTACATACATTGATTATCAGAATAACGCTCATAACTCAAAAGTAAACAGAAATATTATTTTGTAAATTTTATCTTATTCATCATAACATTTTTTGGGGCTAGAACATCTTTCATGATGAACATCATATTACTACAATTTTTATTGTGTTTCGAGTCAAATAACAATGAAAAATCAAAAAAAGTTACAACAATACATGATTTACACCTTTGTTACTAAAAACGCATCAATTTTACAACCATGAAAGCAGTAGGGTTTTTTAAAAACTATATAAGGAAGATACTTGCAAAATTTAAATTAATTTGGTTTGTAACTTTTTCTGATATTTACGTTGACATATGTGAATAAGTCGAGGAAACTCATTTTGAGAAAAATCAAAAACAATTTTCAAATGCAATTAAAAATTAGATACCGAGTAAAATTCAAATCCCTCTAACTTAAACTCTAATTAAGGTATAAGCAAAGTTCACACACTATTAAAAAAGAAAGAGTTTACATTTTAAACCGACATTAAAATTAGAAAATCTAAAATTTTGTCAAAATGACGTTTTAAATTCGAACGGATACCTTAAGACAATATTTAAGAAAATCTGCTAAGTCATTGTAAATTAGATATTGCTTGTCGTTCTAAAATCCATTGTTTTTATAAGTAATTAGAAACACTTAAAAATTTTTACGATTTATATCTGTATCAAACTTAATGCAGCAACTTAGAATATTTTAGATCAAATGGTAATAAAGGATTCCTAAATTGAATAGACAAGAAAAGCAATTAAAATTTCATAACTAGAATACTAAAACATTATCAACTTTACTGATATGATTATGTTAAGCAAATATTTGTCTCCTTTAACCTCTCTAATTACTGTAGGAGTCTATTTTTTTCAGCAGAATAGCGCTACGCTTCCATACATATTTCTAAGAGTACGAAATTCTGATACGAAGCAAATTCAGAAAATTTACCCAAGTGACCAGCGAGGAGTATCGATCTGAATCCAATAGAAAATTTATTGGGTTATTGAACCTTAGAAGTTTACAATAATGGCACACAATATCAGTGTAAATGGAGTCTTGTGTTACCCATCAAACAAGCTTGAAATGCATTTTGTAATGGGCCTACTTTCCCTCAACTGTCCTAATGGACATTTCCTAGACGTTAGTTAACTCCAACAACTCAACTTCTAATTTATACAAAGCAGAGTTAATGTATAAATCGAATGAAGTGATATAATAGGGTAGGGGTGGCGAACCTTTATGTATCAACGTGCCATTTTTTTTTAAAAATGTTTAATGAGATCATAGACGTGCCGTCAAATAATTTTGATATCATGATTATTGGGAAAATAATAATACTAAGTACTATCCACTCAAAACTCTTTATTTACTACAAAAAAATACATTTTGCAATGTCTCAATTATAAGCGTAATTCAAATTACATTAACATTAGAGTGACTTCTGTTGTTGCAGATTAGATGACAAATAACTTATATTAGGGTTGCAAAATGTTACTTTTAGCAGAATGCATGCTTAACTGAAGTCATCTATCAAACGGTTTCTATAAGTTAGTCATTAATGCTATTCATCTTTGAAAGTAATGACTCGCAGGCATAGGTAAATGAAAATATGGTTAAGATAAAACGAGCCAGTTTCTTCAAACAGTTAAATGTGTCTGGTAACGAATTCCATCTTTCCAAAATTTTGTTATTGTCATTTTTACTTATATTGTTTGTCAATTTTTCTGTTTTGATCCATTGCAACTATTTTCTTGTTTCAATTAATTTTTGAATCCATATTGAGGAAATCAATCAGCTGCAATTGAAATTCTTCAATTTCCAACCAATCGAATAGGGACAAGTTCAATTTATTAAATGAAGTCACATCAGGGTACATAATAAACTTGAGTGTTTCCGATAATTCTTTGAAATGAGAAAATCTCGCTGAAAATTCATTGGTTGAATAATCAATTACAGAAATAAATTCTTCAGTGACTGTTTCTTCACCTGATTCCACATGTATATCTAAATATTTGATATTTTTTTTCAAGTTTGGAAAAAACTTGAAATTTCTTGTAATAATATCGTTCCTGAAAACATGCAGTTCAGCGTCAAATGCGCGAATGAAATCTATCATGACGATAATTGTTTTATTTGTGCCTTGGAGTCTCACGTTCAATTCGTTGAAACGTTGGTATACGTCTGTAAGAAACATCAATTTTGAAAGCCACATAACATCCAACAACTGAGGGGATTGTTCAATTTCCCCCTCATTGTGCAGAAACAGTCTGATTTCTTCCAAGCGATCAACAAATCTTTGAAGTACGATCCCACGGCTCAACCATCGAACATTATTGTACATCAGTAAGCCATTATACACCGAGGTGACTTCATTTAACAAAGCATCAAACTTTCGCTTATTTAAAGCGTGCGATAAAATGAGATTAACTATTTTTGGGACTATTGTCATTACATTATCAAGAGATGTTAAACCACTCTTAGCACACAAGTCTTGTTGGGGAATAATGCAGGGGATTTCAAGAATCGAATGTCCTACGTCTGTTTGAAATAAACTTATGAAACCATTTTTTTTACCCACCATACTTTTGGAGCACCGTTAGTTGTTACTGAAACAATTTTTTTCAAATCAATTTCTTTCTCAGCAAGCGAATTTTTAACAGCTGTGCAAATATCTGCGCTTTTTTTAGTTATTAGCAACGATGTTACCGCAATCAATTCTTCCTTAATGACGTTTCCCACGGAATATTGAGCAAAACAGCTAAACGTGCAGATTTAGTGACGTCAGTGCTTTCGTCAAGTTTAGTTTAGTTTTTATTAACGTCTCACTAGAAGCAACACGAGGGCTATTGGCGACGAACCTCGTAATTTTGAACCACGGTCAAGTGAAGAGGACGACACCTGAGCTGGCACCCCCTTTCCTAACATCCACACCACGCCAATGGGAGGACTTTGGGCCCCGAACAGATTTAACGTGCATCAGCCCCGGTTACTCGGCGGGTCTTTGGCAGCCAAGGATCGAACCGAGACTGAACGAAAACCGCAGGCCGCTAGTCCATGACCTTGACCACTAGACTACCGCGGCCCTACTTTCGTCAAGACATAGCGTTATAAAAGGAGCGATGTCAATTTTTTGTTGATCTGCTACATTTCCGGCCAGTTTTAAGATTCTTTCTTTTATTGTGTTTCTTGATAGAGGAGTATCTTTGATACGCTGAATTATCTTATCTTTATTATTGAAATCATCAAAAAGTGAGGGTGTGTATGCTAACCAGGCTTCCTTCAAAAATTCTCCCTCTTGAAAAGATTTACTATGCGGAGCAATGATATTTGCATAAGAGTAACTTGCCGCACTCGTATGACAATTTTTGCCAAAATATTTAGTCACAGACGTCGACTGTTTATTTCTGTCTTTCATAACCCTTACAATTAATTCCTTTTGCTCTGGTGCGCTCTTTTGACTAACGAATATGTGATTTGTTTCAAAATATCGTTTTACAGACGATATTCTACATACCACTGTTCCAGAACATAAATCACACATCGCATTGTCGACTTTACTAATCTTGCCATATTTCTGGGTCCACCAAGTCTGAAATTCTCTGATACACTTATTATCTTGCACTTTTTGTTTTTTTGCTGAACTAATCATATTAACAGTTAAAAATCGTAAATAACAAACGAATAAACTTTAAAATACAGTTGTATCAACGAAATTGACTATTGTGCTATGCATAAATAAACAATCCGTCATTAGCAATTGTAATCCACGATGTAACTACAATAACAAACGAATGCACTTCCTGGCCGCCAACCCCTCGCTCGAACTCTCCCTGTTATGAAACTTGATGTTTGAGGGCGCCAGGGTTCCGACGCCAGACGGGGAGAGAAAAAAAAACATTTTTTTTTTTTTTGTTTCTGTTGGGAGTGCAGTCGAAAGTTTTGTAATAGAATGATGCTTGTAACGAAAGTTTTGTAAGAGAATGTAAATTCTGATAAGTATTATGCGTGTGTATTATTTATTAAAATGTGAAAAAGACATTCATCTCGTCATTTCGAAGTTTTGGATTTGTTTCGTCGATAAGACAGAAATAGTGAAATACTCGGCAGTTTAGGATCACTCTCATTCTTCCGTCATATGCTTCATAGTAAACTTTGTGATCGGTGGCGTGCCCAAAATATTGTGTCGCGTGCCATTGGTTCGCCATCCCTGTAATAGGGTAATAGTAGTAGTACGAAAGAGAAGGGAAACCAATAGTAAATGAAAACGAGGAAGAATCTGCAGGAACAGCAATATATTAGAGATTCGAGTATTTAAAGGTGATCGGAGGAAATAGCAAATAACGGATAACTAGTAATACTTAATATAATTTAGTTAAAGACGCGTAAACGTTGCTCCAATAGGCTTAGTACATATAATAGATGTTGTTTATTCTATTAAATATTGAGTTAAAGCTTTTTTCCTCAGTTTATTTGATATTTGACTCAACTTTATTAGTGACATTTATTGATGATGGAACAATTAAATCTACGTAATGAAACACAGACGTTACAAATTAACACAGACACTTTAATAGTACTTCCTCTCGGCTTATTCAAGTAATTGAAAAAATAACTAATAATATAATAGAAACAATTGTTCCATGAAAAGTTTTGCAAAAGACAGATTTAGCCACAAAAGGTGTTAACTTTTTAAAAAAATTACTTTTCAATTTTTCAATAAATATTAGAATTAAGGCAAACGATAATACAACGGAAAAGAAATTTTATATATTCATTCACTGACTCACTTTCTATCTTATTCAATCATTGACTCACTCCTTCTGTGAATGACTTAACTACGAATTTATTCACTAAATCGCACATCATTCACTCACTTAGTGTTTCATCTATTTATTTTGACCAAAACACAGTTATTCTGAAAACACTTTAAACAAGATAAAAACCAATGTTTTTAAAAACAACGTTTTATATTGTAGCAAAGTTTATTAAAAAAATTATTTAAATATTAGTTAAAACTTTGTAAAAAACCTTATACCTCTCTCGTCTTTGAGATCACTCTCTCTACGAAATTGAATATATCTCCCATAGATGGCGCCAGGTTACTACACAAATTACGTTTCTAAAAAAAAATTTATTAAAATATTAGTTAAAACTTGTCGCAAATGTCTAAATATTGCATTGTTAGGCGAATAAGAAAGATTCCCAAAGTTCCCGAGCTCTATCTTAATGGGAAGTTGGTTAAATTAACAATCGAAAATTTGATGACACACACACACACTCACACACACATCAAGTGAAATTCAGAAAAACGTTTTAAAAAAGAACTGTGGTAACCATTTTGTTATTGACTAAGTCCATAGTGATTGGTTAAAAAAAATTACGATCTACATTATAAAGAGAATCGTTAAGTAATTTAGAACAATTTCTTTCCCTTCTTGCTATATCTTTTGGTGCTGTTCTTTAGTATATTCATATTTATTGATTCAAGTGTTGTAAGTGTTATTGTAAAATTTTACATTAGTGATCAGAAATATTTAAAAACATTCGTTTTGATAAAATAAAAATGTGTGAGAAGTACATTCATTCAATTATATGAACCGTATTTTTTTTTAAAGTTTTATAAATTTATTTGATTTAAATTGAGATATTTAAGGATATGTGCATAAATTAATTTAAAAATATTGGCAAAATAAAATTCTCTTGATTAGTTTATGAATAAATCGTGCTCTCGCTATTACATATGCGATTACAATATAAAACGAGATTATCGATATCTCATTAAAATTGTCATCAACTCATTTTCTTCAAAACTAGATTGGTACAATTTTAATAAAAACGATTTCGTATGTTGTCCTTTTTTTTCCGGTTCTGTATTAAAGTCCATTGAAAGTTTCTAATGGATTTAAATTAAGTTAACTTCGCTTTAGAGATACGCAAGGCCTATTGGTGACGAGTCTCACAATTTTGAACCATGGTACCTTCAGAGTAATATCTGGTTTACTACCTCATTCACCTAACTTCCACATCTCGTTAGGATTTTGAGGCTTATTTTAAATTAACGTGCAGCAGCGACTTTTTAACCTTTAAGCGTAGTTTATGCTGACATTTAAATTTAAATCTCCCATTTAATTTTTGCATCGTAGATCATTTATCTACCGAGAATCGTTGACCACTAATCTTGCATTTCTCATAGTACTATTTAGTATTATAAGAAATGAGTTAGTTTTATTAATGTTATATATGGGGAATAGCTATTTTTAAAAATGCCACAAAATTTTGTCTCTTTTTTTTTTTTTAATAATTTTTTTGTAATGTCGGGTAGAAAAATATTTGCTAAAATTATTTTTTAAAAACCCCTAGAACAACTAAGTTGAAGTACAGAATAATCAGAAATACTTCTAAGGAAATTAATTAAATTATTAACCAATTTTTAACCATACAATTGGTAGAAATAGAAGAAATATTTTGAGAAAACAAAATTTTAAAATTTTTTAAAAAAATTATTTGTTTGAAAATGAATGTTTTTACCTTCAGGAATTCCTAATTTGCGTGAATTCAATCATAGTTTATAAAAATATTTAAATACAGTTACACGGCACTGGGATCCCTTAAAGATAATATTAAAAATTTAATAAAAGCTCATCATCATATATGATGTTTGTGTAAGCCTCAGACATAAGCTTACTAAGAATATTTCAAATGAAATTTCAGAAGAAACGGTAGAAAAGAACTGCTAGAAAATCCGCGATAGAATTAATTGTTCGGAATCCGAAAAATAATTATTGAACCATGGATTTAAATCATTAATCTTTTCACTACATGCGAAAATGAAGCTGGGGCTGAATTCTTCAAAAATTTTCTTGTAACAAGATAATGATCGTTAGTTCTTGATAATAAAAGAGTTTGAAATAAAGAAAGTAAATTTACATTAAAGAGTAAAGAATGTACCCGTAATTAAATTAACTCTTGAGATGCGGGCCACAAGAAAATCGATAAAAGGCAGGGCATACTTCCTCTGAACCAGAAGGTTTCAGCCTTCTTTACTTCAAGGAACGCTTAAATCAACAATTCAACTTCTTTCTCACCGTACTTAATTTATGAATTTATATATGTGTGTGTGTTTATATATGTGTACACATATATACATGTATGTATGTGTACACACACACACACACATATATATAAATATGAAGGATATTAAAACTTTTGTTCAACATCAATTAATCAGTCTGAATACATGGCCAAAATAAGATTATTTATTGATTCGAGAGAGAGAGAGAGAGAGAGAGAAAGAGGGCGTAACGTACTGATGAACCCGTCTTCTGCCACCAAGGCCAAAGCGGAAGACCATATGAAGGAAACAGCAGCTGAGAGAAGAGAGGTGAGAATGAGAGAGAGAATTTCATCTTGCCTAGATTTTTATATTCGGGATTTTCCATAAGAGACATCATAGAACATGTGGTTGAGGATTAGGGATTCTAGGGAAATTTCAATATAGACAAAGAGTCTGGTAGGGATTATTTTGGCAGATTTATGACCGTGGGAAAGTTCATTAAACCAGTTTTATGAGCGTGTGATCTAATAAATAAAAGGATTACTTGGAATGAGATCAGAAAATAAGAATGAACTCTTTACTTTTGAATTAGAAGGGGGGGATGAGATAGAGTACAAAATTAAATTATTAATAAGCGAAATTATTGAATTAAAGTTAAATCCTAATATATATATACTACACACACACACACATATATATATATATGTGTGTGTGCATTTATATACAAAATATATAAAATATAGTAATTAAATAAAAAATTATGAGTAAACTATTAGGTAAATTTATCGCAAATAAAAGGATATTAGAGATATATATATAATTATTAGAGTAAAAACAATACAAACTGAAGAAATGTTTAAAAAATTATAAAAAGGAAACATTTAAAATGTAACAGAAAAAAATTATTTCGACGAATGAAAAAGGAATTTTAATTATTACTAAATTATTTAAGGAAATGAATTGTATTGAAATTATTTACGAAAATTTAAAAAAAAAATCAGAAAAAATAAACAGTTAAATTTTAAAAACCAAGCTTTTTATTTTTTCTATAATTATTATTGATATATAATAATAATAAGAATAAATGAAAAGATTAACCCTTATTGTTTTAAAAAACTAAATAAAATACATCGGAGAGTGTATTTTTCCAAATTTACGATCCACAGTTGAATTCATTCGCTCTATTTAGAGCACAGCAATAAAAACAAAAAAGCTTTGTTGCATTATTACGGTATTTCTAAGCAAAGCAAAAATAAGTTTTAAAATTCATATTCATGTCAATCATGTATCCAATGTTATTAAAATTTTGATTTCATTACACACGATAAACATTGTAAATATGATTTTTTTTTAAAATCAAATCTTGGGAGAAAATTGGAAAATCTTGGCAGAAAATTTATTTTTGTATTTTAAAAATGATTATCTAATAATATTTTTTACATCAAAATATCTCTAAAGCTATTATTACAATAAAGATTTCAAAACATTAAAAATAATGTTTTTATAGATTTAAATCAGTTCAAAATATTGGAACTAAACTTTCAAATTGTACACATTTAATTTGCTTTTAAAAATATTTTTTTTCTTAGGAAGAACAATTTATTTATATAAACTAGGCAACTGGAAATATAATATAGGTTGTTTATAAAAGGATATCCCAATTTTGATGAGCCACAAATACGAAACAAAAGAAGCTATAACATTTGTGGGCAAATTAAATTTTTTTGAACTAGCTCTTTAAAGCTTAAAAAATTATAAATGCCTCATCACAAAAAACGCGAACGATCTCCAACGATACGATAGAGACGGCCAGAGAGCAGATAACGATCTCGCTTTTAATGGGTGAACATCCCCAAGAAGCTCTGATTTAACTCACCGCAATTTTTTTTTTTTTTCATTCGTACTGCATATAACATAAGAGGTTTTTTTTCCTGCCACTACCGGTGAATATTAACTAACTGAAAGCGCGAATAACTGCAGGAATTCGAAGTGTATCACCGAACGTTCTAAAAAATATGTGCATTAATTTCCATAATCGATAAGATATAGTTCGTGTTCTAATAGTGATCCCATTGAATATTCATAATTTTAAAAGCATTTAAGTATTATTTTTAATATAATTTTTTCCCAAAAAAGAAAATAGCGTTCTTAGTCTTGTATTAGTAACTCTTCAAAATTGGGATATTCTGTGTAAATACTCTGCGTAGAGAAAATAAGGCTTAGAATTCATATTTAAATGTACAACTGTATCATAAAAATCGCTCATCATTAAACGTTGAAAGGTGCGCATTAAGCATTGAATAGTTCATTTAACTCACGAAAGTATTCAAAGTGTTACGGACACTCCATAAATATTTAATGAACGTGCGAAGTCTTAATTACTTGTTATTTAACTTGGACTAATTAAGATTCACTTCGATTCTGTGATCCTCATTAAAGGAGTGGACACGATACGAAGTTCACGATAGTTTGAAACCTTTGTCTGAAGTAATTGAAGTTTGTCTTTCAGTTTCAGTCCCTCTCGGCTTTTGTTTGGGACCCGGTATTCCAGCACTGTGTGAGTTCTTCATGAGAAAAGAATTATATTTGATTCTTAAAAGGTATCATGGGTGAAAAATTATGCATTACAAATTGTTTTTCTAATATTCCTGAGAGACCGAATTCCTGATGACGCTGATTTTTCCGTAATCATTTATGGCGTCTGTAGAGAAATCGCTATTATAAAAAGTTCACTTTTGTTAGGTACATCGTTAGCTGCACAGAAAAAAACATATCTGCGGTGATATTTCCCGCATTATACCATAAGCGTAAGACAATTTATAAGCTGAGATGGAAAGAAATAATTATTTTATAAGTGTTTTAATTCATTTTATTTTATAGACGTGAAAATAATTTTACAATGTAGAATTCCGAAAAAAAAACCCAGGATTTTATAAGAATGATGTAAGCCATAATGAAGAAGACGATGTTGTAGAGAATGATTATGTAGACGTGTTTGATAATGATATGGGATAAAAAGTCATGAAAAAATGCTTATCATCCGCAATATTATTTGCAATAAATGTAAAAAAAAGATTCTTACAATTTTCATGAAAATTTAACATTTGTACCATAACAATTAAAACTGATATTTCAAGCTTAATACTAATTAAAAGCGTGGATGACGTATGTACTGGATCCACCTTCCTACTTCCAGCAAGAATTATTACATAACAACCTGGGCTTAACCATAACAACAAAAGCAACAAATAAGCTAACACCTTAAATATTATTCAATTATAAAACAAACGTACCGAAAAACATTATATATAGTTTCTCCAATGATTTTGGAATAACCCAGCGTAACAGATTAACATTCAATATATTATTTTCAAACCTTTGTTTCTCTTTAAATTTTTAGTTTTTTTTTTTTTTTTTCAAAAATTTTCAATTACAATATATTTTTTGTTATTTATGGTATTTACCTATTTATTTTCCATTTAATTTACTTTTTTTTTTGGAATTTTGTATAAATCATCTTCTAACACATTAATCAATAACTCCCGAGACTAACATTGAAAACAACATTTTTTTTGCAAATTTTTTTTTATTCATCAACATAACACCTTTTGTTAATCACCTTTTAGGGTGATGCAATCGTTCCAACGCTTTTCCAAATCTTTATTTTTTTATTTATTTATTTTTTTTTCCCGCAAGAAATCTTTTTTGTTGCGAGTAAATAGCGATAAACAGCTTTCTGAATCATCGACTCGTTGCTGTTTTTGTTCCATCGAAAGCAATCGCGGCACCCACTTGGAAAAAACCTTTTTCATGCTCAATTTTTCATGAAGGATAGTAAATACACTTCCATATGATATCTGTGTCATCTCAGCAATCTCACGGAGCTTCACTTTACGATCTTTCATTATAATTTTTGTCACTTCACTCACATTTTCCGGTGTAACGGCTTCCACAGGTCTACCCGAGCGTTCCGCGTCATTTGTGTCGGTACGACCACGTTTAAACTCGGCAAACCACCGACAAATCGTTGCTTTTGATGGACAAGAGTCCGGGTAACATTTTTCAATCCATTGTTTCGCTTGCACGGTGTTTTTACCCATTAAAAAACAATGTTTTATCAGAACACGAAACTCGGTTTTTTCCATTTTTTAAACAAACTACAAAACGACTTTACTCCAACCTCGATAACTCAGCTGTTTCTGGTCCGATCGACTTAAAATTTTGACACGTTTCAAACAAAGGTTCGTACTCTAGAAAGACCTGGTTACTGGTTTACTACGAGCGCCATCTCTGGGTTAGTCTCGGGAGTTATTGATTGATGTGTTATAGTTAAAATTGAATGATATATTTCATTCACTTAACAGTTTGCAATTTTTTTCAGTCTATTTTTATGGTTTCGTTTATGTCTTATTTCTCACTGTTTCAATTTTAATTTTTTACATATTGTTGTAAATTTAATCGTCGAAATAACTCCCTAGTTCATTTGTGATTTAAAAATTTTTGTTGTTCAATTAAATATACGTTTCAAATTAAATATATACATTTATAGTGATTATATATGAATTTAAAGTAACTTAACATGGCAAAATGTTTGTTATAAAGCACTCTGTTATAATAATAAATACAATAGAAATATTAAGGGAATGAAATACACATGTATACTAATAAATAAAAGGGTATTTCAGATGTATTACTTTCGACTGCATATTTGATCGGAAGTACAGAACAATAAAGAAAACAGTAAACAATTCGGGAATGACTGATATGTGGTATATTATAATTTAATAACTTGTCAAAGAAATAGAGCCTCTATGGTAACTAAGATAAATAGGAAGAAACAATACCAATGAATACATTCACTTCCCTCTTTTAAAGGAGCAAAATCTCTTCGTGATCAAAAGAGGAAAGAGAAAAAATGAGTTATGCCTACGAATCATTATTTTTTGACAGTGATCGAATACTTCAGATTACATTTCACTGAGATGGACAAAGAATGGCGGTGGGTGCAAGAAATCTCGATTTAAGTCAAAGTACTTGATTGATTTGGAATCGTTGAATTTTCAGCATTGGTAGAATTAATATCTTTGTACTTGAATGATTCTGTTAAAACTTGTTTCTTCTAGATATTTTTCTTCATACTCGCTGTCCGGGGATTGTACTTAGTAGACAGTGAATATGTTTATAAGACGTAGCTAATCAAATAGAATGAAATAAAAATGCTACTAAAATACTGCAACCTAATTTTTTAATTTTAAATATACATAATAAGTGCTAATGAATAGCCACCTTTGCTAATGAGTTAGTATCACTTGTGATGTTAAATCGATGAACCATTTCCTCCATCAATATCAGTAAATAATTAAGTGAATAATGCCTACTGTACTATTGTTTTTCTGTTGCTTTTCGAGGTGTGCCTAACGTTAAATATTCTACTTTCAGAAACCAGAAAAATATGTTTATTTACATTACAGTTCTTAAATTGTGTGCAGATATTGAGTATTTGGTAAGTTAATATTCAAGCAAAAAAGATATTGATTTTTATATAATATTTTTTTTGTGTTACCGATTACTCATTTATTTAGGACCCTTGCATTTAGTATATCTTTATTCAAGCGAAGTGGTAGAAAAGCTAAAAGAATAATTGTAGACTCAACATCGATACATCGATATTTCAAGCAATGAGAGAATTGGAGTATATTACGGTGTGACATAAAATATAAACTATTCTGATGAAAACTTCTATAAAAATTTTTATTAATACTTTAAAGATATATACAACAAATGTCTCTATGAACAACATAAGAATATTATTCAAATCATGAGGAATAGTAGTACTTTCATCATTGAAGAAGAAAAACTACCACCATAACTACATATGCTTGATGCCCTCTGGTTGTTATTATCTTCTTCTATTAACTAACACCCAAGTGGTGACCGAGTGTGAAAGGATAGCTTCACTGTAACTTATACATGTCATAAGTGTCTAAAATGGGTACCCAGTGTCTGGAGGTATAGTTTGTCACCTTGCCCCTGGAGATTATATTAGGGGACCTCAGGGCTTGCATCCTTCAGGTAGGTACGGACATCACGACTCCGAGGCACCCTGGGGATCTTTTCCTTGGGGTGTACTGTCTTTGGTAAACACGTGTGGCGCTTCCCAGGATTACTCAAGCGATCCTTCTTTATTTCCGACCCTCCAAATTGTCAAACCTTTTATCTTTTTTTCCATTTTTTCCCAACGTCTTGACCACAGTCACATCTTCCATGGCACATAATAGCCGTACGTCTCTTGCGCCATTAAATTTCGATTTCACTCACTCATTCTATTAAATAAGCATGATTAGTTAATCGCAAAATTACAAGATCAACAAAAAGTGAGAATCGAATCCGGTTCCGATCCTAATCAATTTATTATTCACTCTGTTGAATATTTAAGGCTCAATGGTTAATCTTGCTTTCTCTGTAGTAAGACGTGTTTATTTATTTTTCTGCTCAGGCTGAAAACATTCCATCAAGCTGTGCCCATCTCTGTTTCTGCAGCCTTTGGGTTGCCTAAATGACATGTGTCTAGTGTCATTTATCGAACGTGGAGGGATGTAGGGCTGAGTTGGCCTATAACCAGCTACCCAAGCCGTATTCACCAGAAATCGAACTTGAGTCTGCAGTGCTTGCCGACCCAGGTTCGATTCCCGGTGGTTTCGTCTAGTCAAACATGCTAAACACTAAACCTGTCACGGTCTTAGTCAGACTTGAGGCCTTAATCAGAATCCCTATTACATGACTCGACCGTTATCTTAAATATTAATCTAATCGCAAACTTAAATGTGACTTAATTCCAAGCAGAGGTAAAGTAATTAAAATAGTCACACAGCAACAGTCGATGGATGCAGTCAATTCCTTGACAAAGCTTTATTTATAGTTCCTTTATGCGAGTAGAAGGAAACATTATCTCCTAGTTCACTATCCCTCCGTATGCTTGCTAATAACTTCTATAAAATACCAAAGAATACGCTTACCGGGATACGATGCAAGATATTTCCCAATGGAGAAACTTCGACCTGACAGGATTGGGTCCTACAGATCGCACAGATACGCAAATAACTCCCGAGCTCTTTTCAAAGTCTTAACACGTTTTCTACCTGTCAACTACCGTAATCTTTCAAAATATCTACAACCTTTCTCTGTGACTTTAATGCAACTTGATTTAATCTAATCACTACATTTCTAAAGTTTACTTAATTTGCGTGATCACGTTTCATTTGGTTGAAAAGGAGCTAGAAACTTGAATATAAATTGAGAAAGAAACTATTGGTGTTAGTTAAGGGTCGTTTCGCGAAAAGTTCATGTTCCAGACTCTCTAGACGCGCTTAAATGAACTCTTAGAATATTAAAGTATTTTAACTGATATCAACTTTCATTCTCCATTGACTCCATTCTTGAGCTCTCTTCCGTCCTCTCTTCAAAAATTCCTCCAATCGCTTCTTAGATTCCGAATACCGGGATCCGACGCCTCTCACACTCTCTTTCTCACTAGTTCCATGACCAACTAACTTCCGATTTTTCAAAACATCAATGTTCGTTTCATTGTGGCTGTAAATGTTATTTATCCGATCTGTTCACAGCACTTTGTTATTTCAATCACGTTTTATTTTATTTACAGATATTTTATTTTAAGCAATTCGAATAGAAATTTCCCGATGGTTAGAGAAGGGAAATCGCATTACAACCCAACGTCACACAAATGCTACTGCTTGGGAGACTTTAAATTACAATAAACTGACCCGCGGATGAAAGTCACTTGATTGTTCTAGATGTAATTTGGTTAAAATATACCACAAAAACAATTACTTCAAGCCTATCGTTAACTAGTATTATTGAACAGGTCTAAAACTCGAAAGCATTCGCACACAATGTCTCAATGTTAATATAACCTCCTAGTTATAATTCATACGAGAAGTAGCTATTAAATAACGAAACTAAAGCTGCTATAAAAGAAGTACGCATGCGTTGAACACCAGCAACCGATAGCTATTTTGAGTGAAACCGTCTCTTTCGAATGCAGTGCTTCTCTATTCTGTAAATAAATCCTTTTACCAGTAGCTTTGTTCGCATTGGAGGTTTTTTTTTTTTTTTTTTTTTTTTTTGACTGACAAAGGACAAATGAGCAACGAATTGTTATGCGATTTCACATGAAACTTGGAAAAACCACTACCGAAAATTATAATTTATTAAAAGAAGAGTATGGCAATAAATATTTATCACGTTCACGTGTTTTTGAATGGTATAAGCGCATTCCAGGTGGTCGAGAAGACGTTGAAGATGATTCATGCCCTTCAACGTCAAAAGCGGATGACACTTTCGAAAAAATCGGGAATCTGGTTCGATCTGACCACAGGTTATGTATTCGTGCAATTACTGAGACTTTATGAATTGACGAAGAATCCGTATAAATTTTTCCACCGAAGCAATGCACCGGCTCATTCCACATTGTCTGCCAAGAGGTTTCTAGTCAAGTACAGCATTCCAGTGTTAGACCATCAACCTTATTTGCTGGATCTTGAGCCAATAGACTTCTATCTGTTTCCAAAGATGAAATCTGCATCAAAAGGCACAAGATTGAAGTCCATTGAAGCTGGGAAGAGAAACAGCACGCTTCCTGAAGCAGCTGACAGAAGAAGACTTCGAACAATAAAAGATTCCCATGGAGCGTTGTAGGGATAGAGGAGGGTGTGCATTGAAGGTGATAGTAACTAAGTAGTATGAAATCAAAATAAAATGTTTTTTACAACGTCAGTCTCGTTATTTAATAGCCACACCTTGTATATGCTGTCAGTTAGGTTGAAGGTGAGGTTAGAATAATGTTTTGATCATAATCCTTAGCACAGATTTTTCCTTTTTAAAAATTCAGTACTACATTTTAACAGTAATTCTACACTTAAATACGAGAAGTTACCATAAAAATTTAATTATTACTTAGAAATATCTGAGATATCTATCTGATAAATTTATTCTGCAAATCAATTGATCCTTATGTAGATAATCTTCTCAATTGCAATTATTTGTGTTGATTTGTTTAGCATCAGGAAGCCGTAGATCGAAGTAACCCGTAGCATTGTTAAGTGGTAATCCTTATCCCGAGTTATCGCAAAGTTTTAATTATTACTAATAATAATAGATATAGAAACTTAATTTTTGTTTAATATTCTTAAGACTTCTTATATTGTTATCATCCATGGTTATACATTTTTCCCAGCGTTTCTTGACCTTTCGATGGTCATCATTGTAGATCTCAGCAGCCTGAACCTGAACTTTTCCCTACAGCGTTCAGGTTCCGGCTTCCTGAACCTGAACGCTGAAAACTTTCAGTGTTCAATCTACGGCTTCCTGAAATGAAGCAAATAAACACGAATAGCTCTAATTTGCAGCATTATGCACATAAGAATCACTATGTGTGTAGAATAAACTTTACCCAGATATCTTGGTTATCTCTAAATAATAATTAAATTTTTAAATTACCCTCTCGAATTTACTAATAGGAATAGTTCCGTGAAAGTTTGACAAATTAGCGTGATTTTTACAGCGATGTTCATCTACATAGTCTACACGCTTCTCTCCTGCACATTTCCGAACAAGTGAACTTCGAGTTTGGGAGCTATTTGCAGCGTAAATGAAAGTACTCATTCATTTATCAGACTCTGTCTATACGATTTCAATTTTTTTATGGATATGCAATTTTTCAGTTTAAAGCATCAAGTTTAAAAAAACCATATTTCTATTACAGTATTTAAAACAAACTATGTAGCAAGTTTCACAAGTAAAAATAAAATAATTTATTCAATCAAAAATAAGTAGCACGATAAATCAAAATCTTCTATTAATATATATGTACTGTTTTTTTTTTTTATCTGATCAAAAGTTCCTGTATTTATTTTTCTATGCTACAATGAAGTATTTTATATAAAATTAAATTTTTAAAAGGAAATCTGAAATAATTCTCAATGAGACATTTTACAGGAAGAAATGAAATCAACATTTTGTTTATAATTACTTAAATAATACCCTTAAAAGAATATTATTTGAATATTAAATTAAAATTTATAATTAGAATTAATTATGTATTATAAACATGTATTTTATTTCTTTACTTTCTATTAGAGATGGTGCTCATTTCTTTAAAGTAATCATGACTTGCAAATTGATTCTTCGAATATTGATTCATACATCATTAATTCGAATATTGTTTCGAATCTATCTATAAAAAATGTATTTGTGAATAATCATCTTTGTCTGAGATACTTTCAACTACACTATATATTTATACGAATATCGACGAAAATTATTTCGAATATATCAACAAAAAATATATCTACGCATAATCTTCCTTGTCTTCACCTCCATTGTATCTTTATTCAAATACAGACGAAGATTCTTTCGAACATATTTAAAAAAAAGCGTATCTATAAATGATCATATTTTTCTCAGATACTCCATCTATACTCTATATTTATAAGAAAATTATTTACATTTATAATTCTTCCGAATTTTACTCCGCAATTCAGGCACTACCATTACTTTTTTAACAATAATTAATATTTTTTTAATTTATGAACAAAAACTAAACTTAAACCAACAACGAAAATCTTCTACTTTTTGATAAACATGTCACCGTTCGATTTTCGAACCACTTGAGCTTCCCCGAGAACTATCTGATACGAAACAACAACAAAAAACACCGAGCGCTCAACAAGCCAGAAACAAAATGGCAGAGAATTCTTTTTACTGGTGCTTCCGGTGATCCTGGAAGAAAAATAGGCTTCCCAGGAACACTAGAGATTAGACTTTCCCTCCGCGCGGAAATGAAACAATTACAATGTTCTACGGGTTCCAAGCTTGACTTCTTGCCACCGTCTCCTTTCCACTCTGCAACAAAGAAAATAAAAAGGAATGGTATCTTCCCGGAGAAGATAAACTGCCCTTGGATTTGTTGGTCAGAATCTTCCCCAGTAAGAAGCCACGTCGCAGAGAGCTGTAATTGTAGTGCCTCTGGCTTCTCTTGCGAAACTTTGACAAGAGCTAAAGGCTTAGGTCCTGCCAGAGAGGCTCTTTTATGGTTGATAACAGGGCGCTCTTTCGATGGTGGGTGTTATTTACCAAGTGCTTTGATAACGACTGGGCAGTCTTGCTTGTTTTTATCACAAGAGGCTGTATTTTTGGTGTAAATTCGAATGTTATACTTGTAGCGGTAACAGGTACAAATATTTATCACTCGACTTTGGGAATTCCAGAATGATTCAATATTTTTTTTTTTTTTTTGGAAAATAAAGACTTTGTAAAAGCAATAAAATGTGACATGTTACAACAAGCAACATATAAAAAATTTTTAAGTTAATTTCTACTTAGGTCAACAAAGAAAATTTTTATTTTAGCTACTTTTTATTAAATATTTACTATTAATATAAATATGTATATACATATGACAGAATAACAATATCAAGTGGCAAAAGAGATTTTTTTCCAGCGATCTACACGCTTCGTCATTGACGGTATTTATTCCTAAATTTATATCCTGCTAAATATCTTATATTAGAGAATTTTTTTTTCTCCCACATAAAACTAAAATTAATTATTTAAAAATCAAATAAAAAAAGTATGCTTCGACGAGATTCGAACCGAAGGCATGAAGATCGTACCCCGACGTTCTACCAACTTTGCCATTGCAAGGCAATGATATAGTAGAAGCATTGGCTTCTTTCTTAATTCATCCGGTAAATTAAATGGTTGGAATACAGCTTAGCTCAACCACCCTTGCAACAACAATTATTTGGTGGTATTTTGCCAAATGTGGCTACCCTAGTCTTAACGTTCAGCCAAAAAAAAATTGCCAAGTTTGGCAATTTTTGAAATCGTGCAAAGTGGTTGGTCTCAACATCATTTTCACTAATTTTAATTTAATTAATGAATTAATATTTGAAAAAAACTGTATTGAAATCGAGTGTCATCCACTACAAGTTTAAAAAACTATATTTGAACTTGAGTGGATATATAAAAATAGTGTGATCTAATAGTAAGAATTTAAAAAAAAAGAGACGAAATTACCTAGATTCAAATAAAGCTTATTACTTTTATAAACCAAAAATTGGAATAGTAATTGCATGCGTTGATAATTATTTTAGCCTATGAACTTCAGTGTCAGTATTGGTATCGGCACGGCTCTATCACGTTTCTCCCTTCCACACACTTTGGAGACTTTTAAAGGGAGTTCGTTTGAATTGAAAAACTCTCCCAATAAGTGAAACGTGATTTATTATAATAATTGTAGGGTGTGAATAAATTTGATAAATTGTATTTATAAACGATTGAATAGTTTTTTACGAAGCTATTATTTGCAGAGATGTGACATCGGGTTATTCGCGAGTTTCTCTTCACTATAAGCAAAAATCTCTTCCCAACCAAAATGAAACATTTTTAGGTAAACGAGATGAAGATAGAAGTTAAATGAATTTGAAATAGTGGAATGTAAATTAAACACAATTGAAAGGGAAATGAAGGAAGGTGATAATTATCAGTGAATTGGATTGAAATATTGAACTGGATTGAATTGGATTTCAGTTTGAAGTGATTCTTAGTCTAAGCAATAAGATATGAAGCTATGGTTAGTGAGAATTGTTCGAATCAGCACGAGGGATTTGGTAAGCTAAGATATCATTTTTAAATCATGACCTAGGATTGGAGAGTTAAGTGGAATTCCAGAGAGAGAGATATCTTATCTATGCTTCAGTGATACATGAAGTATTTTATCTTGTTGTTGCGTATCCTCATTTGGAATCTAGTACTTATTAACTTTACTTTGACCGAAAGATGGTAGAATTAAATAATGAAGAATGTTCGCTACTGAGAGAACGTGTGGAAATTATATACAAAAGGATAGTAAATATATTTACAAGTGCAGTAGTGGTGAGACCACGGCTAGGAAGGAACTGCATAGGAATCAGTGAATCGAATTCACATAGATCAGTGATCATCTCTAAATAAATTAAGGATTCGAACCATATTTATTTGGTAAGATACGTACTGTTGGACCTCGTAAACACGAGATAGTAGGCGTCCGCGGTTGCTACGCCGCGAGCTCAGTAAACCACGAGATACAGTATTAATGTAAATTGAGCAATAATATAAATTCCAACATTTTTAAGGATTTTTTGCGTTACGTTACTCTATTTTGACATCATTTTAATTGTTATGGAAAAATTTATGCAAGAAAAAAATCTTTATAACTTTTAAAATTTAACGAATAAAAAATAGTTCAACCTACTGCTGATCTCACTGATCGCGAGATCTCGAAAATAATATCTTACAAAAAAACCTAAACTGGAACGTTTCAATTTCCGTGAAATGGTGATTAATATCTAATCCAAACATTCAGATCCAAAAAAATAAAAGTATTAAAAGGATTGAAAAGTCTGAAACTTTCAAAGGATGCGTCTCAAATATAACCTTTTGTTCATCTCGGTTAGTTGCATTTTTATCTTCTCTTTTTCGATGCGAAAGTCACCGTCTGCTCTTTACAATCAAGAGATAGTTTCACTTATTTCGTCCTCAAGTTTATAATTTATCTCATTCAGAGTATAAGTCGCTAATAGCCCTCTTGTTGCTTCCAGTGAGACGTTAATAAAAACTAAACTAAACTAAACTAAACTAAACCTCGTCACTTGACCAAGGATCAAAATTACGAGGCCCGTCACCATTAGCCTCGTGTTGCTTTTTTGTACAACGTTAATAAAACCAATCCTATCCGTTTGATACTCATGTAATAAAAATGCTTCGAGTAATAATCAAAAAAAGTACTGACAGATAGTAAACTTCGGTTAAGCAATGATTCAAACCGTAAACAAACATAACACATACAGTTTAGTTACTTAATTTAATGAATGAAAATACACGAGTATAAAGGGAAATAGAAAAAAAAAGCATCAGAGATTTCTGTGAATCAGCTGATAAAATTTAGGTTTTTCTTGCTACGAGTTTGGTTGATTCACAGTGTGACGTCATTACATTACTAAAGAAATAATACGAAATCTTAGATACTGGAAAATATATTTTTTCGTGTAGAAAAGGGACATTAAGTTCATATAGCTCTATAAATTGATTCGAGAGTCCCCTCGAGTCATTTGGGGGTTATATTTATACAACAATAACAATTAATAGCAAAATACACCAGGATAATTCCAAGAAATCAAGACATAATAAAATATTTCCAAATTTAAGAACATATCCAGAATGCTTCGTACTAAGATTAGAATTACTGAACGTATGTATGTTACACTTTAAAAAGATGACCGATGACGTTAATGTATCATTTTACAAAACGAGACATCGTATTCTACAAATTTGAGCATTGATATAAAACTTTTACGCCAAGTAAGATCACGTGAGCCATAAACAAGCCAACATTGGCGACTTGCTTCCAACGCCCGTGATTACTTCCTTCTGCTGTCATTATGAATTATTTTAATAGTTAACAAATAATAGTCAAATGAATAGAAATCACACAGTGATGATAACCAAGTTATTTTATTCAGATCTATGTATACATAAAATTCAATCCATAACCTACTATAGCTGTGGAAAGAATCAATGTATGCGTCTGATTAAACATTTAATATACTGATTGTATTTAATATAATAATTGATTTAGTACAGTTGGGCTTATACAACACGCGGTTCGTTAATTCGTGAATCTGCTTAACTCGCGGTTTCTTATCACTCTTCTTTTTTAAGAGATTTAGATTTATTCTTTTTTCGGATGCAATCAGAACTTCCTGTGAACTGGAGACATTAATACCTTTTTATTCTCACATATTATGAGATATATATGTCATGGAATTCCAATTAGAATTTGAACCTGGGTCAAGTGACGAGGACGACACCTGAGCTGGCACCCCCTCTCCTAACTTCCACACCATAGCAACGGGAGGACTTTGGGCCCCGAGAGATTTAACGTGCATCAGCCCCAGCTACACGGTGGGTCTTTAGCGACCAAGGATCGAACCCGCGATTGAACGGAAACCACCTGCCACGAATCCGAAGCCATGATCACTAGGCTACCGCGGATCAAACGGAAATGGAAATCTAACTCTACGTGAAAAAATTGGCGTTAAGAATGCGGTAAAAAGAAGCATTAAGAAATATGAAGGGGGGGGGTTCAATTCGGATTAGAAGTTCAGTACGAATACCACCTCAATACGAATTGGAATTCTGTGGCACATGATGATGGACTAGCTACTAATGGAACACTGATTCTAAAATCATCGACATAGTTAATCAAAATGTAGATAATGATGACGCTAACGATCAATCAGGTTGTGAACAATTAATAGCGAATAAACAGGTCAGAGCAGCTATTCGCACACACTACGATCCTACTTCAAAGGATTTAGTGATATCGAGTATGATTGCTAAGCACTGAAAAAACATTTGATAAACAATTTTAGAACTCCTTACTCAAAAGAATGTAACAGACTTTTTGTAGTTGTACAGTTGAACGTTATAATATACTTAAATGAACACAGCAAATTTTCTTAAGTCGAACTTTTCATTCGATGCGACTCTTCAACTCGGAAAAAAACATTATTAGAAATTGTGCATTTGTAAGACGTTACATTACATTTATATCTTGAAATATTTGCTCTAAGCTGGCTAATAATTAATACAAATTTTTTAGAATTTCTCTTAAAATTCGAGTTATCAACTTTCCATTGCATAAGTAAAATAATTTCTTGATTCATTTTTTAATTCCTACTATTAGTTCACACTCTCCCTATATATATTTAGTTGTATTATCTTGTTCAAATTTTCAATTGTTAATAAAATACTTTTTATTCATCCACTCAAGTTCAAATACATTTTTTTAAACTGGTAATGGATAACACCTGATGTTAAAACAGTTTTCTTCAAATATTAATGCATTAATTAAAATGAATTAGAGAAAATACAGTTTAGCCCAACCACTTGGCACGATTTCGAAAATTGCCAAACTTGGCGATTTTTTTTTTTTTGGCTGAATGTTAAGTCCGCGAAGGTAACCAGGGTAGCTACATTTAGCAACATACCGCCAAATAGTTCCTGTCGTCAAGGGTGGTTGGGCTAAGCTGCATTCCAACCATTTAATTTACCGGATGAATTAAGAAACAAGTCAATGCTTCTACTATGTTATTTGTCTTGCAATGGCAAATTTAGTAGAGCATCGACATAGAATCTTCATGCCTTCGGATCGAATCTCGTCGAAGCATAAATTTTTTTTATTTGATTATCAAATAATTATAGTTTTATATGGGAGAAAAAAATTTCTCTTTTATAAGATATTTAGCAGGATATAAATTTAGGAATAAATACCGTCAGTGACGAAGCGTGTAAGGTCCCTGGAAAAAATTTCTTTTGCCACTTAATATTGTGATTCTGTCATATGTATGTACATATTTATTAATTGTAATTATTTAATAAAAGTAACTAAAATAAAAAATTTCTTTGTTGACCTTAATAGGAATTGACTTAAATTTTTTTTTAATATTACTTGTTTATTTAAAGATATAAAAAAACTAAAGATATATATTTTTAAACGCAAAATAATGTATAATTTATTAAAACTTGAGGAACATAACTAAGATATCTAAGCAATTATAAATTAAGTACTATAGTTACACGCACTTATACATGATATTAATAGAAATAATAATGCACCGAGCTTTAATAAATTGTGCATTATTTTACATTTAAAAATTATTTATACTTCTTTTAGTCGACCTTTAATGAAAACTTGATTTAATTTTTTCTCTTCATATTTATTTAATTCTTTTTTAGTCCGAACAAAATTTAAGTATAAACGTAATTACGTGATCTGCACATGTGTGTAAAATTTTACCTCTATTGGATGATTTTAATGCGAGACCCCATCCGTTTCCTCCCCAAATCTGTTACAGATTAAGCGTACTGTAGCAATTGTATAGGAGTCATATGAGTATGCAAAATTGCAACTCGAATGCATTATAGGAAGTAGATTAAAATTCTAGCACAAATTTTGAACTGGAAAAACATACATAGATATGAACACAGCAAGTTTAGTAAAAGCATAAAAATACATCTAAACGACATCAAAATGAGGATCCTTAGTCAATGTGCAGGTATTTAGAAATTCTTCAAGTTCTTAGATCAAGTCATCCCCAAAATAAAGATATTTTACACTCTCCAGAAAGGTGATTTCAAAAATTTAGGGAATATTTTTCAAAAATAATTAAGGCTTTTCAAAAACAATTAAGCTTTTACTCATAATTTATAGATGTATTCCAATTGTTGAAAACTTAGCATATATCGCGATTTTACAATAAATATGGTGCGTAATTTTATAATTTCAAAATCATTTTTTGATTTTTTTTTGTTGCGCAGAGTGATAGGTAGCAGCAACAAAACTTTCCTTTCTTTATGAATGAATAAAGAACACAAATTACAATGCTTTTATTTAAAAAGAAAAGAAAAGAAAACAACAAAATCGATGACAAAAATATTTAATTTTCTTTTTGGAAATTAAAAAGATAGAATAATCTGCTTACTACATTTGGAAAAAAAATAAAATAACATGTAATGCAATGTAAAATGTAATGATAAACTTTTTTCCGAGGATAAGATGATTATATCCTTTGTTTGTTTATAGTCTCCAAATCCTTTTACAAGATGTGATTAACGTCAAATACATTCATGCTAGAAATTAGCTTCACGAGAAAAAATATATAAGCAATTACAAACTAAATAAAGTAGAACACTGTTCAGGAAAAAAAAATGTTTAGGAATTAAATTAAGAGATTATGTTGCGGAAGGGTTTTATAACTTCGGTGCAGTAAGCGTTATATTTCCTTGGCACCACGCTTAACTTAATTTCCACCTATAATACTCTTAAGTGAAGGATATATATATGAATATACATCCTGTAAAAGTTTTTATATATATTACAGACTTATGGATCTTTTAAATCGCTTACAGTTTGATACAGACATTTTTAAGGCAGTAGACGCATTACTATACAAAAAAATATACTTAAAACAAAAAAGTTATGTGAAATAAACAAAGATTATGGTAGCTACTAATTTTGTTTTCTTTCCTTTTAAAAAAAATCAGCTGTTTTGAGTACAGTTTTGCGTTAGATCATTAACGAAGAATAAATTCGAGCTAATTAAAATATTTCTTTCTCCCACTTGCAGCTTTACTTTCATAAAATGAGAAAATATCGATTTATGTTTATTTTATTTTTTAATGTGTATTTTAAAAATATTTATAAATCCTTCTTAATGTGCTTGATTCTTATAAGAAAAATTCTTTGCAAAGAAGTTGATGCAATCCTTTTCTTAAAAAAAGACATCACCAAGTAATATTAGAAGGAAAGACCTGTAAAACGTACTGTAAAAAGTTCAAGAAAAATTTAAATATCTTAAAAAGATTACATATATATATATATATATATAAATATATATATATATATATATATATGGGTGTGGGGGTGTGAGTATGTATATATATATATTTGTGTGTGCGCGTGCGTGCGTGCGTATAAATACGAAGAATATTGTATATAATTTTTAAAAATATCTTAATTATTACATGGTATATAAACAAATAGAATAAAAAATAATTATTAAATAAATATTTCTTGAATTTTTATTACTTTCTATGCTTATTAATAAGTTTCGTGCTAATGTGAACATTGAATTTAAGTTGAGTAATTTAGTCGTTGTTGAGTTTGATTATTATTTTATTTCGTATTCTTAAAGATCTATTTTGTGCAATATCTTGGAACTATTTGTTTTGGTTTTGATCCAACAGATATTCGTTTAATCACACATTTCATTTCCAAAGCCTGTGCCAGCAAATTAAATTATACCCAACTCTTTTTTTTTTTTTTACACCGTAGATACTTTCCTCAAAAAAAAGTGAAAAAAAAAATTTAAGAAATACATGCGACATACGGAAAATTTGAAGATATGTTCCACAACTTTAAAAAATCGTGTAAGATGAAAAAACTTTAAATATTTATCCAAAAAAAACCGTGCAAAAAGTGATAACGAAATCCATATTACAGATTTATGAAACAAAAATAATTCATATTTCTTTAAAAAAAAAAAGGAAATTAGTGTCCATTAAAAATTCAATGTGTAGGTACATACAACATATAAAAATTCAAATTGAAATTAGGAATAAAATTACAAACAACTATTCATCGCGATTTCATAACAAGCGGGCACATTTATTACGAACTGGATCAAAAATATCATCATTAGATGTGTCAGTCATGTCTAGCACAACTGTCGACTTAGATTCAAATTGTAAACAGTCCGTATTCCGTAGTGTACGTAATCCACGAAATAGTCCTCAGAAGATATTTTCGTATTTATTGACATTCACACACATAAATATATCCGGACTAAGAACAGATAACATTTACGAAATTAACACACTTAAAAATAATAATGATTTGCCGCTAACAATGAGCGAGCTACGCCTATTTGCACAAGTTAAAAAGAACACTTTTGAGGAATAAAAGCACATAACAACCAACTCAAACTCACTCTCTCGTTATTCTTATAAAAAAAAGGTACATATAACGCCATCTATAGGCGGAAATAATTAAGACATTTAGAATACGAATAAGAAATAATTACAAATGTAAGAGTTATATAAACACAAATGAATAATTTCGTTCGTTATTAACGGCCTCTGTTGGCTTTTCTTTTGTTGTTACACAGTCTGTTATTAGCGGGTTTGGGGGGGAGGGGGGTGTCCTCAAGTTGCTAATATAATCCTTGATATCCTGCTACATAAAACTTAAAATTACGTTGAAACTTAAATGCACCCTCTGTGTCAGGATCATGAGAAAGAAAATGTTGTTCCATACTTGTAGCAAATTTCAAGCCAAATTTCAAAAAATCAGCTGTTAATAGCTGAACATCTTCGACTTCTTTATTATCATAAACTGTCATTAATTATATCAAATCGTCCTCATCCAAAGGGCATTCTAGCAACAATTCTTCGATGTCAGACGTTTGCGTGCTGTTAAAACCTTCGCCACCAGATGCATTTGATAGAATTATAATTTCAGAACACACAGCTTATTTTTGTACCACGAAACTTCCACTTTTGACGTATGCTTGTTACATGCTTGCATGGAGCTACATAAGCAAATTTTGTACAAATAAGTCTCCTTGAATTGAAATGAGATAAATTTTCTTACAAAAACCATTACAAAAAGGGAAAATAGAAATCGTTTTGATTAGTTAATTTTTAATTTAACAACTGGGATTCATTTCAAGCACATATTAATATAGATCATGAAATAATATTTCCTCTTTTGTGTTTTAGAAAGCAACATATATCATATTTACGTTTCATTTTTATTCTTCTATTTTTATTCCACGTAAAGAACATTTATTTGAGTTCGAAATCTTCTCTAGGATACTCAGAATTGTTCAGGACTTTTAGCTGCCTCAGTGGATTACACAAATACTGTCAGTTCTAAGTCTCATTTATCAAAATACTTAGTATCATAAACTATGACAGTTTTGACGGTTGGATTCATTTTCCGTAAGGATATACCGTTGCTTTAAACTAGGTTCTACATCAAGACTTTCATTAAAAGGTGAAATATTTCTTGATAGCTTAGTTGTTGATACGAGGGTTGCTATTTATATTTCTGTCCTAATAATGAAAAAACAAATATGTAGGATCGAAATTGGTTTTATTGTTTTTCAAAATATTCTCCATGATGATCAATACACTTTTGCATGCGTTTGAACCAATTTTCAAAGCACTTTTTCCAGTCCGATTGAGGTAACTCCAAAACATGCGTTTTGAATGCATCAACCGCTTCTTCGAGGGTCGAAAATCGTTGTCCACGTAATTTATTTTTGATGTGTGGGAATAAGAAGAAGTCATTGGGTGCCAAATCAGGGCTGTACGGCGGATGACCCATCAGTTCGATCTTTCGCTCCGTCAGAAATGCCTTTGTTTGAGTCGATGTGTGAGAGCTCGCATTGTCATGATGAAGAATGATTCGCCTGTTCTTCTGCTTTTTTCGAATTTCTCCGATGACTTCTGGCAAACAAATGGTCGTGTACCATTCAGAATTGACCGTCCTGCGTTGCTCTAACGCCACTGTTGCCACATGATCGTTAATGCCGAAGAAACAGGCAATCATTTGTTTCGATGTGCTTCTTCCTCGAACAACTTTTGTTGGTTTTGCCTCATCTTGGAAGACCCATACAGTTGATTGCTGTTTTGTTTCCGGCTCATATGCATAGATCCATGATTCGTCACCTGTGTAGATGTTATACACAGCCTTTGATGTACCTTGAATGTATTTTTCCAACATTTCCTTGCACCAATCGACACGAGCCTTTTTTTGAGCGTTTGTCAGATTATGCGGGATCCAACGCGAACAAATTTTTTTTTACGCTCAAATGTTCATGCAATATTTTATTGATGCTAGTCATACTAATGTCCAAAGACGCCTCTATCTCACGGTATGTCACATGACGATCTTGCTTTATCAGTTCACGCACAGCATTGATCTTTTCTGGCACAACAACGGATTTTGGACGACCTGCACGGGATTCGTCCTGGATCGAACATCGACCACGATTAAATTCGTTATACCAATTTTTTACAGTGCTGTAGGATGGCGCTTTATCGCTGTATAAAGAATTAAGTTCATCGAAGCACTCTTGTCTTGACAATCCACGTCGAAAGTTATGAAAAATAATGGCACGGAAATGTTCACGATTCAATTCCATTTTTTGACAGAGAAGAACTTTTCAATTTACTGTCAACAACACAAATAAAGCTATAATGGTAAATCGTTTGCTGAATTTATGTTTAAAAATATCAAACTTTCGATTAAAATCGTCTGCGGTCGCCTAGCAACACTTACTGTTGCCAAGGCCAGAAATATAAATAGCAACCTTCGTATCAACTCTAATAACCAATTAAAGCTAACGTTATCTCTTAAGTTTTTTTAGTAATACTGATGTAAACAGATATATACAATTTTGTCAATTAAGAATTTTCAGAACATTTGACATTTCACTTTCCACATAAATCTTTGATTTAAACTTATCAATATAAAAATGGGCACATTTTAAATTTCCAACGTAGATATTTCTTATTAGTAATTCTTTGTAAAAAACAATAATACAGATATATTATGAGAATATTTTTGAAATGGATATTTTAGACAAATGATGTATGCTTTTATTTCTGTTAAGATTTTTTTTTTTGAATGGCAACGAGAAATACCAGAAGAAACCTCAGTGAATTAGAATATATGATACAAACCTGGAAACCTGACTTTCCACATAAATCTTTGATTTAAACTTATCAATATAAAAATGCGCACATTTTAAATTTCCAACGTAGATATTTCTTATAAGTAATTTTTTTAAGAAACAATAATACCGATAGATTATGTGTCTATTTTTGAGGGGTATATTTTAGACAAATGATGTATGCCATTATTTCAATTGAGATTTTTTTTTTTTTGAATGGCAGCGAGAAATGCCGGAAGAAACCTCAGTGAGAGATGGAATGTATGATACCTGGAAATTTTTTTTATAAATAATAGAGTAAATTCATTTTGATTTTGTGCAATGCATGTATATTATTTTATTTAAAATAATGAGTTTTTGTAGAGACAAATATGAGGAAATGTATTAGATTCTGTTGTAAAAACTATTGTAATTTTAATTTAAAAACAATTTATATATTGTGTTCATCTTAAGAGTAAGATTTCTTTTGCAACAGGTCACAGAATTGAAATAAAACTCCTATAAAAATTTATTATTAATGGGTTTCCTCCTACTCACATTGTAACTATGTTTAGGTCAAAACTTTGAAAGCTTTTTTCTCACATTTTAAAGCGCTCAATTGAGCTGAAATTTTCTATACACAATAGTTTAGGATGAAAATTTGATAATTTAAAAAAATTAATTGATTAAAACTGATTACTTAAAGTAATAATTATTGCACCATGTTTCTTGCCAAATCGCTAAAAGTTTGCCGAATCCGTCGCCAAGGTGAAAGGATCATTGTTTTAACTCTCTTTTGTGCATCTTTGTAAATCCATCTTTTCTTTTAAAAGAGAAACGTTGCAGCACCAACTCATGTTCGCAACATTGCTTCCGATCTTCAAGATAGGTGAATGCTACTGAAAATGAACGTTACTGACACGCGAATGTTACTTAAAATTTAATGTATAAAAAATTATGTTACACAAAATGTGAAGTTTGAAAGAAAACCAATGTTTAAAAAACTCGTTGTGAACGGTGTTTTATTTTTAATCTGTCTATTGACATATTACCCGAATTTAAATGCAAAGAAGAATATTTAAAAACTGCCGAAAATAAAGCAAATTATATTTAATTATATATATATATATATATATATATATATATTACGTAGACGATATTTTGGCTCATATGCACCAAATATTTGAAGCATTTAGTTCTTCTCTCCCAGCCCTTTTGGTAAGAGTGTTAAGAGGAAAATTTTGTCTCACATAGAGAGAGATTTGATATCCCCATTTATAATGAGTTTAACCTTTACACTCGAAAACCTCCGTTGCAGAGACATATGATAGTGTTATAAAAATTGGAAGGCTCCTTCCTGGAGACATGTCTGTTACCTCTTATATGCAATATAGAAAAATGAATCATTTTTATCAAATAAAATAGTTATGTATATACGTTTACAGTCTTGCGATATAATGTCCAAGTATTGTTACAAGCAGTAACTTAACAGTCTTTTGAGAGCCGGAGATTTGTGCGATTAATTCTTTAATCAGTGCAAAAAGGTGGTTATGGTGGCTCTCATCAACAACTTTGACAAAAGAGAAAATGACTTAATAATTATCCCGAAGGGGTGTAACTTTTGGCCAAGTCAATAAGAGCAGCGCATTAAAAACCAGACAAATTTTCTCCGAACCGACAGGTCAAGGGTTAAAATCAACCCTTTAGCTCAAGGTCACTCTAGAACCTTGGGCTATTCGCGATTTTCTCTTCACTGAATTGGGGGACTTTTTGATAATTGGAATTACATAAAATAATAATTTATTCCCAAACAAAGTGAAACGCGATTAGGTTAATTAGATTAAATATAGTGAATGGAATTAGTGATATATAGGCGAAATAGAAATGCAATGAAAGAGAAGTGATGTAGATTAGAACGACAAGCTGATAGATATAAGTAGATTGCATCGAATCATCTTAATTAATCATATGGATTGAAGCGATTCCTAGTTACTGGAATAGGCTGTTATGAGGAAGTGTTTTGATCAGGTCGAGTGATTTGGTAAGCTACGACTTTATTATTAAAATATAAACTAAGGTTGTCTGAGTAAAAGGGATTTGAAAGAGAGCTACCATATATATTCTTTGGCAGCTAATTAATTTTTTTTGTCATGCTTTTACGAATTTTCAGTTGGAGTTAAGATCTTATTGACTACTTAGTTAGACTTTGATATGGACGAGGAGTTAAATAATAAAGGAAATACGTCACAACTGGAGAAGACATCGTTTCCACTGATGAGGTGATCCAGGACTTGCAAAACTAGATGATAGTACAGCCTATAACTTTTGGTTTCTTGCTCTCCCTTTACTTGTCAGGAGTAGATGTATTCAGGAGTTTTAAGAAAACACTTGCCTCTGTGTGTCTACCGCACATTAATCACAACTAGTGATATACCGGCTACGGCGTCAAGTAGATCCGCTGTAGTGATATACCATCAAATTGACCCTTCATTTCATCTCTATACAGGCGAAGAGGACAAATGGAAATTGCCCAGAAATGAAACTCAATACAAAAGGAGGGAATGTATATCCGATACAGTAATGTTTAGAAAAGCGACCTCTACAAATACCGTTCAGACTGTTTATCATCGTATCATATCATTCTGATGATGCTGGAAGGGAATATAAGGCAGCTGTCTTTAACAATGACTACAGAAGTTAAACGTCTTAACCCTTTCGTGGTCATGAAGTTAAAATACATTTACACTTTATTAAATTACTCATTAAAATGCAAAACACATTTTTATAACAAAATATATGAGGAAAATAATCCCTGTAATCCATCCCCTGTAATCATTATTTGGGCATTAAAAAATGTCTGATCAGGAGTGATTTTTCCTAGGGGTAGAAAAATTCATTTTTATGTGGCTAGACGTTTTAATCACCTCCCGCGAAAATAAGTAACCCGAGGGGGAATACCTTTTCGCTCAGTTGATAAGAGCACTGCAAAAAGCGACCAGATAACTTTTCTTTGTAATCAAAACTGGAAGGTTCGAAACACCATCGGCCCTCAAGGTCAACTGTTCTCTTCCACTGCATGGGAGAAAAACATTTTCCGATGTGGAAAATGTTTTTGTAGATTAAAGAAAAGAGTATTGTAGAGAAAAATATGAAACATTCTTAAATTATAATAAATTTATAAACCGTTTTGTTATCCAATTGATCGGAGAGATTGTAGAATATATTCCAAGAGACAAGACATTGGGAAACGCAAACAAATATCCATATATTTATTGTTCAACATGTATTGAGAATCCTTTTCTAAATTACGGGGATTGTTTTGAAAATTTTCCTACTATGATTAAAAAAAATTTTCAGTAATAAATAATAACTTCAATTGTCGTGCATTATATTCTTGTAATTCCTTTAATCTATATTATTATTATTATTATTATTATTATGCTCGTACTTATGATTTAACAGTACCACCCTCAATCTGTTAGCACACAGTCTAATACCCAATTTCGAGTGTTATGAATTAAAATGCGTGCAGATTCTTAAATGAAACATATTGCAGATGCAAAATAACTGAATTTATAGTTCCCTGAGGAGGCATTTAATGATTTTTGCTCTGAAATTCTTTCCATGATGATGAAGTTGAGGATAAGGTTGAGCGTGTTCCATTTCAGAATTTTCCTTCGAACTTTATAAAAGTTTGTTGCTTGAGGTTCTTATTTATTCGTCATTTTGAATTCATGAATATGTTAATCCTACGGGTTTCTTCTTTCTCTCTTAAATTTATTATCTTTACGCAATATAATACATCCGAAAAAAATTGCAATAAGGAGAAAAGTTTATGTATATGCTTTTTCATAATTTTAATTTGTATGATTATATTAGTTTAATATCAGCATGGTTGTAAATAATTGGAAATATTTTCTAAAAATAGAGGCAATTGTAGTCTGATGGAAACCTTCTTTATTTCTTAAAAAAAAATTCCGAATATATTTTGTAGCTCTCAAAAAAGTGCGGCAATTTAGATTTGAGAATGTGATTAGGAATTCCAAAGAAGTAACATTACATTAAAAATGGCTGTCAGATGAAAATTTTAACCCAGCATTAGTCCTTTAAAATCTCAAAAAAATTGATTCTATTATCTAGTGTAACACATGGATCAATAAGTTCCGAGACTAACCCAGAGATGGCGCTCGTAGTAAACCAGTAACCAGGTCTTTCTAGAGTACTAACCTTTGCTTGAAACGTGTCAAAATTTTAAGTCGATCGGGCCAGAAACAGCTGAGTTATCGAGGTTGGAGTAAAGTCGTTTCGTAGTTTGTTTAAAAAATGGAAAAAACCAAGTTTCGTGTACTGATAAAACATTGTTTTTTAATGGGTAAAAACACCGTGCAAGTGAAACAATGGATTGAAAAATGTTACCCGGACTCTTGTCCATCAAAAGCAACGATTTGTCGGTGGTTTGCCGAGTTTAAACGTGGTCGTACCGACACAAATGACGCGGAACGCTCGGGTAGACCTGTGGAAGCCGTTACACCGGAAAATGTGAGTGAAGTGACAAAAATTATAATGAAAGATCGTAAAGTGAAGCTCCGTGAGATT
>BMAW01028392.1:0-12121 GCA_019974015.1 Nephila pilipes | reverse complement strand
CCGGAGCTTTTTTCTTTTCTTGTTGCAGGTTCTCCGATTTTTTGATTGTATTTTTTTCAATATTCTTTTTAGCTTCTTTTCTTAGTAATTCTCGTTGTTCGCGAAGTTCCTCAAACAATTCATCGATGAGCAAGTTCTTAAATCTGATATCTTCTTTGTTTCTCATTCCAGTACCAATCGAATGTTCGAATGGTGGCCATTTAGTGCTTCGACAGGCTATTCTGTTAGGGAATCTTTGAAGTCGATCTATGTACTTGTACCATTTAATAGAGTCGTTTAAAGTTAGTTTGGTTAAAACTCGGATAAGTGTAAGGAGGATTCTTTCAACTTGTCCATTTCCTCGTGATACATCCGTGGCTATTTGTAGATGTTGAATACATTTTCTGTACAATAATCGCTAAACACTTTTGAAGTAAACGCTGATCCTTTATATGATACGACTCTTATGTGGTTTTCAAATTTTTTTTTGTTGTACTTTTAACATCTCTAAACATTTTCAGCCGACACTGTTTTTACAATGTACAACAAAGTGATTTTTGTAAAAGCATATATAACGGTGAAAATGTGTTGATAATTTTTATTTTTTAATGGTAACGGTCCTATGAAATCATTATGGTATGTGCTTAAAAGGTTGTCTTCCTTTGGAATTGGATTTTAAAAAAAACATTCTTTTTTACAACTCTTTCTATTAGTTAATATCTGACGGCTATACTTATAATCAGATATTTTTTATGCGTGGTCTTCTGGAAAATAGAACAATCTGTGATTTTTTTAAAATGCTGACCTAAGAAGTATATTCGAAATTTCTTTAATGCTGTTATAATTACGAGAATTGCTAATTCATTGCTGTTATGCTTCTCTTCAGCTGGACTTGTTTTCTTTGACATATAATAAATAGGACGTAACTTGCCATCGTTTGCTTCTTGTAATATAACTGCTGCGTATCTCAATTTACTTGCGTCCGTATGTAATTCTGTTCTTCTTCCATATTTATAAATGTGTCGGACTGGACTCTCAAACAATACTTTCGTTAACTTTTCGAATGCTTCTTTCTGCTGTGTTCCAAAAATAAATAAATTTTCTTTCCTTGTGAGGTCGCTTAACGGTATTGCAATTTTCGAGTAATCTTTGAGGTATTTTCGGAAATATCATGTTAATACTTGAAAATTTTGTACTTTCTTTACGGTCATTGATTACTTAAACTTTGCATTTGCTAACGTGTTTGCAACTGAGGGCTTGATGATTCCATTTTCTACTATGTCACCTAACAATTCAACTTTTCGTACATTACGAACTGACACTTCTTGAATTTTTTCTCCGGAACATATTTCTATGCAACTTTAAACACAATTTTAAGGTTTTGGAATCCTTCCTTTTTGTCTTTTACTGGAGCAGTAATGTCATCCATATAACTTACTTAAATTCTTTTACGTGTAAGATCTCTGAAAATGCTTCTGACTATTCTTTTCAAAACACCTGGGCTCGTGCTTCACGTGCTAATCGGCGCTGTGATTGACAAATTGGTTCATCATCCTTCAAAATAATTCGCATGATGACCGTGTTTGCCGTGTTTTAAGGCTTGTAGATTTCTATTATTTTTATAAGTTCTTTTTTGATCTCAAAATCTCCTATGTGATTCAGTTCTACATTTTCGACGTTTTCCCGCTAGTATCTCCATCACGAATGCTTGATTTTCATATTAAAATCTACACCATTCTTCGTGAAGTTGACTGATGCTCGTTCAAAATTATCTGAACCTATGATTGTTTCAAACTAAAGTTTTTTTTTGTAGGTAACACATTCTAAGTTATTGTATAGTTTCCTCCATCCTTCTGAAATTCTTGTTCGAAAAATTCTGTCGTAGTGACGTGAGCTTCACCTATGCCGATTAAGAGAATTTTGTTCTTCGTTGCTTGGATGATTCTTCTGCTGGTATTTTCTCGTAGTAGACTGACGGTACTTCCAATGTCGATAAGCTCAGTAAGTTTCTTGTTTCCAAACTTTATTTCCTTGGTACATAGAATTCCTTGACTGATAGTGGCACATGCTTGCTTCTTTCTGTTGTGAAATATGTTGATCTCTACGACTGGCATGTATTTGGCTCTTTCACTATATCGTTGAATCTTCTATACCTGGAGTAATTCGTTTGAGCTTGATTAGAAACATTTAAAATCGAATATATTTCCGTTCCCTGAATTCAATTTTGGATCTGTCTATTCGAGATTTCGTGATTTCCTTCATAATTTCCAATACTGGTATTTCGAGCTTCGTGATGCCAATTCGTGGCGATTCAAATTGTCGAAATTATTCTGGTGCACTAAAAACTTATTTTCACCTAAAATACGTATTGACTGGTTTTGATTCAGTGCTCTCTTAATATTTTCGCACTCTTCGAATTTTTATGTTAACTTAGCTGGCGAATTTATCGTTCTCCATTCGTCTAGAACATGCTGCTTGAAGTCTGTAGGAGCTCTTCGTTTCATTTGATCTGAGATAATCAGTTTCCTTAATTCTAAAAATGATTCGACTTTTAATCCTGATGTCCATCAGTCGAAATATGTTGCTTCACGGCAAAAATGGGTCTAAATGTGGCTATAAACTTTTTGATGCATGGTAAATAACTGGCGAAACTTTTCTGGCGTTAATTTGAATCTTTTTAGCAGCAGTTCTGTTCCGTGGTCATAATTGTTTGCTCCGGTTCACGTGTAACGATGTGAGAAATTTCTGAATTTAAGAGACCTAATAGAAATGAAACCCAATATTCTTTTGGAATAATTAAACTTTACACTTGAAGTTCGAAAAAGATTAAATATAAGCTAATATCCTAATTTCTCCATAACTGTGAAGTTAAAGAAGATATTAGCGTATAATTAATTTTTTTATGCCTAGTAATTTTTTAATTGTCGGTTTCTTCAACCGTTGGATATATATTTTTAGTTGAATTTCTAATTTTAATAGCTCCAGCTCAAATTCGTGTTGATCTTGACGCCATTTCTCTTCTATAGCAAGGGTTTCTAGACAACACTTTTCTTCAAATTCTTGTTTTTGTTGTGTTTCAGCAATGGCTTCAAGGAGCACCTTTTATTCGATTTTTTTTTTTTCGTTTCATTTCGGCAACAGTTTCAAAGCACAATGTTTCTTCTCTTTATTTTCACTGCTCTAATATAGTAGTAAACAAATGTTTTTTTTGAATTCCTCATGATATTCAGTATCTTTAACGATTAAGTTTTTAAATTTCTTAACTGTCATTGAAGAATCAGGCTCCAGATCAAATTCTTCCACGAGATAAACAAATCTTCCCGCCTACCTTTAGATAAGAACGACATTTTGAAATTAATATGCGAATACTTAAATAGAATCAATTAATTTGAAAATTTATTTTTTAATCATTTATGAGTAATAATAATAAAAGTGATTTTAAAATAAAACATTCTTATACACTGACAATTCTATGATTTGTTAAAATAATTTTTTTTCTTAAAAAAAATTATTTTGAATTCACTTTTGAGAATTCCAAGAGAATCCGTTGATGGTGGTTAAACAGTACATCATCCCTTCAGAAGGTGGTAGTGGTCCAATTACGTCTATGTGCACTATACTAAGCCTTTTATCTGGTGCTTAGTATTCGCCAAATTTTGATTTTGTATGCCTAGTAAATTTGCACTTTTGGCATCTAATGCATACCTTGGCCCATTCTCTAACTTTTTTTTTTATATTAGACCAGACATGTTTTTCTGTCATCAATTTTATTGTTGACTTGACACCAGTATGAACAAAACCATGTATTAATTGGAGTATTTGCAATCGAAATATCTGCGGTATATAAGGCCTTATTTTTGGAGTTGAGATGTCACACCAATGTGTTTTTCCAGATGGCAGTGTGGAAGGTTTAAATTTCAAAGATGAATTGTTTTGCATAAACTGTTTCAAATCTTCATCCTTTACTTGCTCTTTTGCAATTGCATCATAGTTGTTTTCATTTATAGCATCAATTCTAGATAATGCGTCTGCAACAACGTTATCTTTACCCAATATATGTCGAATATCAGTGGAAAATTATAAAATATATTGCTGTTGTCGTTGTTCTCTTGTTAATGCTTTATCATTTTTCTGTTGAAATTCAAAAGTAATGTTTATGCATAATGTTTATGTACTGATCCTATGGCAAAATCAGAAGCATCAGTGCAAAGAGATAATGGCAATCCAGATTTTGGGATAGAGCAGCTTTAGCGAGATAAGACTTGCACTGTTCGAAATTTTTTATAGGGCCTTCAGTCCATGGAACTTTTCTTCTGTCTTTTTTCTTTGCTCCTTTAAGCAGGTCATATAGTGGTGCTTGTGTTTTTTGCTGCATTCTTTAAGTACCTTCCATAAAAATTTATCATTCCCAAAAATGTGATGGATGGATGGTATCAGCTCATGGATGGTATCAAGCATTTTGTAATTGTGTGTGGCTGGCTTGAGTGAATCAGAAGTTTATCAAAGTATATCTATTTTTTTTTTTTTTTTTGAAAACTTTACAATTTTAATATTCCTCCAAGGGATGAAGCATAGTATATCCGCGGAGAAGAAAGAGAACTGAAACTGACGTCACGGATTAAAAAAGATAGACGTACAAGATTAGATAGATGATTGAAATGTTTTCTATTTTTTACTTTCCTTCTGCATGAAACATAATTGGAACGGAAAAAATATTTATTAATTACAATTTTAAATTATATAAATATGAAGATTGGATAATTAAGTAATTTAAAAGAACGAAAATCGAAAATAAATTGTAAATACAAATTTATAACCAACAATAGTGTTCATTGAAAAAACAGTGCCATCGATATAACATCATTGGTAACATTTTAAGCATTATTCTTTTATAAAATACAACTAATAGTTCATTAAAACCGCATTTCTTTGAGATGCCTAATAGTGACTTTGATGCTAAGCCCTCTTTCTAATCGCGGGCGAGAATGTATTTAAAAACGCCCTAAAAAGAATTAATGAAATTATTTAATAGTCACTGACACCGTAAAATTATACAAACTAATATAATGCTTTTATTTCTAGGCGTTTCTTCAATTAGAACCAAAGCGAAAGTAAAAGAAAATTCTCAAATAATCTTTCCAATTGACAAAGATTGATTTATCCATTGAGAAAATGTCCAACTCAGGCTTTTAGCTTCTTGCACAGAAGCACTTGAAATATACATATTTTATAACGAATGTCGTTTTTACCACTATTTCGAAAACACTAATCAAAGAGAAGCCTAACCATAACCCCAATTCACATCCTAAATAACTTAAGAGTTCGAATACCTCAAACTTTGATTTCTGTTCATAAATTGTCCTTTCTAAACTGGAATACAATATATTCAATCTAAGCATGTCTTTGAAATATATTGATTCGTACGACTTACTCAACATCGCTTTGGACGGCCAAACAGCTCTTGATAATATTTCATTAAAAGAAACCGACGTACACGGTTGAGGACTGTCACAAAATGGACCATTTTTCGATAAAGTTTCTAACACGTCATCCAAACAACACATTTGTGTGGTATTCGTCAAATCGCAGAGTTTTAAATACTCCATTACATTTAGAGTTGAATCAATGCAACCACACTTGGCGAAATTTTCGGTTTGGATGCAAGTTCTAACACAGTCCTGTTGATGGCTGACTGAGGATCCTTGGCTCCTTTCGTAATCTACGCAATGGTCCCTGAAAGGTGTTGGCAGCCTGTACGTAATGCTTTGTCGTAGAGATACCGATATTTCGTTTCCAGGAATCGCATTGAATCCTTGATCTTCTGGACTAGGAGTTTCATTCGTATGGTGAATTACAACTCTGGCTCCAAGTGCTTTCGTACTTGGATGTTAAGTCACAGATCCTAATTTTAAATCTAATATTAATCCAGTATTGGGTCCAACATCTGATACTGTTAAAGCTTCCATTTCTTCGTTACGTTTATTAAAAGTTATACAATTACCGTAGCGTAAGATCTGGAAATAAGATAAACGGTTTTGAGGACAAATTCTGCCACGGAATAAGCATTTTTGCATAAAACGCGAAGGTTTGTGACCTTTCCTCCATCGCCATTCTTCGTCCATTTCGTAGTATTGCTACAGACTGTCCTTAATCTCATCCCTTTCTGAATCGTTTGCAGCATTGCAGTAAAATGAACTACTTCCCTCAGAGAGTAATAATGGAGATCCTGAAAATGATCCGAATTTCTTCATTCTGTTGCAGTTACAAATGCTCTCGGCTGGAAATTCCAAACGTTTCAAATGCTCCACTTCTAACGCGAAAACTATCCGATAGAGAAAGTACATCTTGAAGTAATTGTAACTTTTGTAAGAGCTTCCTATTATTCCTATAACCAGAAACAAATACCAGAATAGTTTACGCATGTTCGACGTAGCAGAGCTGATCTGAGAAAGTGCATAGATTGAAGAAGCCATCAAAACCATGTTCTGAGGTTTTTCAGGTACTTGATTTCATTGATACGCTCTTATAAAGTACAAGAATCAATCTTTTACTGAAGCATAAATAGAATATTTTAATGTTCAAACTATTGAGGAGAATAATTTAATTAACTATAACTTGGAAATTAGGTAAAATTACTATTACTTGTTCCTTTTTTTCCCCTTGATTATTCTGTTTATATATATATGAGCAAAAATGAATAATTACCTCTTTTATTATTTTCCGAGTTTCTATGCAATACTACAAGAGTCATAGACAGCTCAGCTCTGTGGCTTTTGTTACTTTGATTGCACATAAAAGGTAACATTTTATTTTTGAGATTTTTTCTAATGTTTTATAAATTTAAACAAGGTTTTAAAATCATTTGGAAATAGTCAGGTTGTACTTTTTTTAATGTAAAAATTGATAATAATGTTTATATTGATAAATGATACAATCTATTATTGTATTCAGTTGAAGGGAAAAAAACCTTACATTAATTTAACTGGACAAAGGCTTTATTGCTGCTGATCTTAAGGGGGAAATCATGTGTTTTGAACTTTTATTGTTCTTAAAATGTATCAATGTTCATGTCTCTTTTATATCTCTTTTATATAATATAATAAAATATATAAATAATATATATTTAAATATATATATATATACACACATACACAGATATATATATAAACTAAATATTAAGGAACAATGATGGTTGTCATAACAGCAATTTAATAATACCTGTAATCAATTTGAAAACTTTAGCTAACAACACAGCAACTTTTTGATATTTTATTTAGTTTTAATAATTATATATGCGTTCATGATAGTTAACTTTTTTAAGATAATCTATTCATTACTTGTTTTAATTAACATCAGCTTAGATTATTAAAATATTTCAAAACTGGACATAAAACCACTTAAATTATATTATTTGAAAAATATGTCTGATACCTATCGTTAAACCATCATTTCTTTTGAAAAATTGCTTTACTTTACTTTATTGATTTTTTACTTTAAATTAAAATTTACTTTACTTTATTTTTTGGGAACAATAGTTATAGATTTCTTAAATTATATTTATTTCAAATATTTATCATTTTTTTGCATTTTAATATCTAAAGAAATTTTATTAAAAACTTGTATAATTTATTGTCTGTAATATTTTATCATTTGCCTGAAATTTAATGTGTGGGAAGTCATAACATACATGAATAATAATATTACACATTACTTAATAATTATTATCCTTTTCAATAATTATGGCATAATCATCAATAGCTATCTCATAATTTATTTTGATTCTTTTTGTTGTTAAAGTTGGCATCGTTTTTAAATCTAAGAATATTTTTGTTTTTGATGAATTAATAATATTCTCCAAGATTGATAATATATTAAAGCCATACTTTTGAAGGAACATTTATATGTGTTCTGAGTATTGTCTAGTGGCTGCAAAGAATTTACGTAAATTGATAGTTATAATCTGAAAAAATCTCCCTATAAAAATATATATATTTTTATTTTGTATCAAGTCATTAGATGTGTATAATAAAAAATGGCATACTATTTCCTTATAAATTTAAGATGAAAAATTAAACACCAAATTTTATTTATTAATAACTACTTAATGTATTATCTTGTTGTACACAAAGTATCACACCATGCACATAGTCTGATACCTTTTATTTAGAATTTTATAATTAATACCTCTTAGGATATTTCTGATACCTTGAATAATTCATTTCATCCTTATTTGTATATATTCAATCACAGTTCATGTCACTGAACTAGAAATGTAGTTCCACTCTTGTTTAACAGTATTTATCAAATCATGTTCATTGTAAATTGTCCTCATCTAGCACTCTGATAAATAATTTCTCATTAATATTATATGGGATTAATGCCTGGTGACTGAAAAGGAGGTTTCAAAAGATCAGGAGTGTAAAATAGGATTCATACCCGAGTGTTTAAGGCTCTATACTTAGGATCATTATCGTGCATAAAAACATAAATGACATGAGCTCCTTTTGTTGTCGCATTAGGCAGTCAATCATTTTTTTTCAAAACATCTATATAAATTTTAACATCCCTGTTTCATTGTTAGAAGTAAATTCGTTGTAAGCATTACAGTGTTTCGTTGTATCCATATGATTAGTCTAGCGTCCAATCTTAAAAAAATTTTCCTAACAAAGATAAGTTTAAATTTTTTTATATCTGAACTATAGGTTTACGTTTGCGAATTTTACAATGAAGGATATTCGAAACAACCGATTCCTTTTATTCACAAAGTATTTTTCGTGTAACCAGCCATGAAAACTTTGTTCCTACATACATTTTGAGCTGTACTTACAGATACAGTTATTATATTGTGGTTTTTTAAATTCAGCTGTAAACTTAGCAACACTAACGAATGGGCTAGAAATCGTCTCTCGACAGAAGAAAGTAGAGATATTCGACTAGAGCGAGGAACTTTATGTAATATTTTAGAATCCATAAGGCTCTGAATTATTGATTGCACTACTAACAACAAATTTCGGCTTATAACAAATTTCATTACATGCTTTACCGGCTTTACTAAGCTTTATAATAAGTTTTTCTTTTAAAATAATAGGTTTCTTTACACTTACGACCCTTATCGAAAATTCTACATTGAATATCAAATTTAAATTGCACCTTGCCCTCATTTACATACCTGAAGATGAACCATGTCTCTTTTTGACCAATAAATTTATGATTCGTTTTTAAAACACATTCAAAAATGTATATTGTTTCAGTGTACGAATACTTTTGTTTTATCGTCTTTACGGAACTTTATAATTAATTTTCTTTTAAAATCACAGGTTTCATTAGACTTACGGCCCATATCGAAGATTCTGAGCTTTATATCGAATTTAAATTGCTACATGCCTTCATGTACATGCCCGAAGAGGAATCATGTCACTTATTTCCAAATATAGCTATGATTATTTTCTAAACACTTTCTAAAATTTGTATTGTTTCAGTGTACGAATACTTTTTACGCTTTTCAAAGACCATAAGCGTTAATTTCATGTATATTTAAAAAACAGTTCAATATTTGTTCTGTTTTTTTACTCCATTATCCATGTTTGATAAAAGGATATTTTATTAAATGTTATCTTTTAAATTAATTGTATTCTAATCAGCATACTAAAACGATAGTTCCTTTTCCAAAAATACTCTTGCAGGAAACCTTTCTACATTCACTGTTTATGTGAGTGTCTTTTCTTCAAATGTAAAAGCCATTCAATAAAGCTTTTCGAATCATAATTCCACAGCTGCGTCTACAAATCTAATGAGTGTGAAGCTTCACTTTGTTTTAAAGCGGATAATTCTTGTAGCAGTTTGAACAGAAATCGAGATTCTCAAACGTAAGAAAGATTATTCAAAAGTTATCGTGTAACGAGGCTGATACGCGTTAAATATATCAAAGTTCTTAAGTTGGCGTCGCTTGGGAAGCGTCGGATGCCAACTCGGATGTGTGTTTCGTCACTTGACGTAGCTAAGAATTACGCTGTTCGCTTCCATTATCTCTGGTGTCTTCCAGAGCAATATATATTCATAACAATATATTAATGCTTTCGTTAATCCAAAATCCTCCAAATTGAATTCAAACCTCGTCATATGCTTTTTTTTTTTTTTTTTTTTAACAAAAAAGGCAGTCTCCCAACAAATATTCGACTAGAAAGTATTTCCACTTGAGGAAATATTATAAACCAATGAAAGACGATGAAAGGAATCCATAATTTTCATAATGGCTGAGATAATATTAATAAAGAACACAGAAGCAACAGAATAAATGATGTATTCAGAAAGAAGTCACGACAAATGATGTTTCGAAAGAAATGATGGAATGAAATTATCTTGAGAATGTCTTACATAACGGTTCAAGTAACTTTGTTGCTGCGATATCTGCTCTCATAATTTATAATACTAAATCATGAAAAGTTATTCATTGATTATCCAGCAAAGTATTTTTACTATCGCATTTTCATACACAAAAGATACTACTTTGGATTCTGGGACACTGGGATATTTTTGGAATGATCAGGTGCACACACTCGTGAAATCGAGTCAATGTATACATTGACTGGATTGGACCAGAAGATACTAATAGTAATATTTACAGAAAGAGAATTAAAAGAACCCATGAAAATTTTTATTCAAGTAAATATTTCGTAGCCTTATGGAACATTCCAACCATATACAAAATATCCAAGAGAAGAAGAGTGGAAATTCTTTGCACTCGAATCATTTGCAAAGTAAATGCGCATGTCATTGACATTCCCCATGGGATATACCCAATATAAATCCACTGTGTAATATTACATTCAAAGTGTTTTTAGACATGGCAGTAGCTAGTAAATAAATGCTCAGAACATTCCTTTAGAAGATGGAATACTTTGACATCTACTGAAAGAAAAGCAACTCTTAAAAGCGATTACCTTTGTTCTCTATTTCCCATAAAAACTTATCATTCAATCAACTTTGTTGCGTTAAAATGCTGGGATTGCGCTTTACACATCCAAAATTATGATGAACAATCGCACAAAATTAAGTAGAAATGCGCGAGTGATAACATTTTATGAATTCTGGATGCATGTGTAAAATTTCAGTGCACTTTTACCTAACCAATTCTTGTACAAACGTAATGTGAACGATTCATGCACACAGGAGGGGGTATCATAAAGTTTTAATTATTGTTCTAAGAAATAACCGAGAAATATCTAGACACAATTTATTCTTATAATTAATTTATCATTATGTAAATGATAATGTAGATTGCAGCTGTCCATGCATAATTACAGCTGTGCGATGAAATGAATGAGTGCTTCTTTCGCGGATATTTGAAGCCCTCTTCAGCAAGGGAAGGTCCTTTCGGAATAAGAATAAATATGTGCAAAATATTCAACTGTAGTAATTTTTGTGAAGTTCAGAATATAAACAGGTATTGCAGATAGAGCTTTGAGCTCACAAGTAAATATTTTTTTAAGAAAAATCCTTTTTTAATTGAAAGTTATTTTTGAATTTACAAGTACTAAAATAAGCACATTTTATTTAACTATGTATTCAATAAAAAATATTAGACTTCAATAAATTATTAAAGAAAAGTATCATCAAACACGAGTCGACTTTCACTAAATGTTTTTAATAAACGACTTAGGGTGAAATTTCTGCACTAATAACGTGTATGGGCAGTAATAAATTAAATTCGTATTTGATAGTACAGTTTAACATTATAATGCATTTTATACAAGTTTTTAACCAAAGTTACAAATTAACGTCAAAAAATTTATTGGAATGTTACATATGTGAGGAAGGAAATGTGATACAGTGTAAAACAAAATCGAACATCCTAAAAATGCTTTGAAAAAATGCAGCATGTTTTATTTTTTTTAAAATAAAGAGTTATTTCCAATAAAATAATTTTTAAACACATGTCAAGTTGAAACATTTAAATTGTATATATTTTTTTTGTTTGAATTCATAATCGTCTCATTTTAAACAGATGAAAAAGATGTTATATTGATCAATTTGAAATTAAAGCAACAGAAAAAAAAACATCCAACTACAAAACGTTTTAAGTCATTTTTTACATCATGTTTTCTTAAAATTCTATCGTATTGTTCATAAAAAGACATTTCTC
>BMAW01028380.1:0-38088 GCA_019974015.1 Nephila pilipes | reverse complement strand
GTTATTATAGATTTTGTCATCTACCTGAGGTTTGGAAACTCAACCTTCCATTTTCTCCTTTGGTTAGACAAAACAGTAAACGATAACTGAATTTGGAAAAGATATTCCACGTTTTATGCCTTCTTTGTTAGTTTGTCTTAAATAAGAGAATGTACTTAAGATTGTGTTTAAAATAATTGGAGTTATTTTATTGTTTTAACCCGAGTAAATATATGAGTTGAAAGAAAAGTTGAATATATGTGCTTGAAATAACAAGGCTTGGGCATTATTTTCGAATTGAATTTAGCTTAAGTTTTGTGCTTTTAGTAAGTTGCTTTATCTTTAATTCAATGTTTGATAATTGAAAATAAATATACTTAGATTTAATTAAATAAAATCATTTATAGTATCTCTGAAATTTTCATTGCTAACTGGTGCAGTCTAAAATAAAAATCATTCGTTAGTGTTATTAACTAAATGGCACTTACCTTTGGGTGTTTCATTTTGATATTGCTCTGCCCCAGGCCAATATGATGTATTGCTAAGATCTGTTTTATTGGCTGGGAATGACAAGTTTTGATAGATTAATCTTAAAATATTTTTGTAACGCATTAACTGCATTTTCGAAAGAATTGTTCCGTTTTGAATGCAATCTCTTTACATGGATTTTTAGTTATTCTCATCCTTCCCTCCAAACCACATTAGTGTAACTTGAGATTTTATCTGTTGGGCACAAATTTGAAAGTATGAATTTGTTTTTCGTTTATATTTTACATGCAAATAAAAAGCTTCAAATTCATCGTATGATTTTAAATCACATAACAGTAACTGAACGCTGGCTACCGAATATAAAAAATTGCCTTGGCACATCATACGAGGCTCCGAGCTTTAATTTAGTCTTCCTTAGAAGCATAATTTGATTTCTGGTTTATTGTCACAGGGAGAAGAAAAAAAAAAGGCTTGACGCTTTTGGAGGTAAGCAATTTGCTTTTGGGTGTGGCGATTTCCCTGAAGCTGGCATAGTTATCAATACACTTTCTTATTACATGTTTTCAATTTTTCCCCGACAGGGTCGTGTTTCTTTTTAATGCTACGTAAAAAGAAAACCCTGTTTGCAAAAGGCGGAACAGAGAAATGAAAGTGGGTCTCGATAAAGTTTGGCAAGATAGTTTTTGATATTAAGAAGTAGAACGGTTTTTTTACGTGAAATTAAACTTCAGAAAATAAAATAGATTCTGTAAAGCTACAACATAGGATATTTTTTGATAAAACAAGAATAATAAAAGGAAGGGCAAACAATTTTTCAGTTGGTTCAAGATAACACATTTTATTCTATGAGAGCATAAAAATTGGTTCTTTGAATCATAAACGAGATAAAGTGGCTTCGAAATCCCTGAACTCAAAAACATAAACACAAATAAATGTGTGCTTGTTTACTATACACATTTACCACCATGAAGACAAACTCTTAGAACCATCTTTTCCTAAAACATTCAAAATTCAAATAACGTTCAAAAAATTTCATTTATTTTGTTATACGCCGAACCAAAAAATGTTGGTTAGAGCCCAATTATATTGCATTATATTCTTTGTACTGCTGATACACAACAAATTAAGAGGGAACATTCGAGGGCACTTAAAATGATTAGGAAAAACGCCCTCTTAAAAACACTGTGAAAGGAAAATCGTCTCACGACTGCGTTCATACAAGGAGAAATGCAGGGAAATTCATGAAAGAAATTCAATTAAGACGCAATCGCGTTTGAGATATACATCAAATCATCTTAGGCTCGATTAACAATGGAACCACGATAACGATTCACATTATGAAAACATTTAGGAGGAACTTTCTGTCCTTCAAATGACTGAATATATGATTCGTATGGCTACATTTAAAACCATCGAAGTAATAATGAGCAAATATTATAATGAAATAAGATATTCATACTCCAGCATAGGAATTGCTTAATGAATACAAAATAACGATTTTAGAAACACTTAATATAATGAACTTAATGAAGAAAACCAGAGATTTATGTCTATTTATTATCAATATGCTAATATACAACGCTTCAAGATATAACAAAGCTGAAGTTGATTTTTTAAAAAATAAATAAATGGGTATATAATAGACATTACCTATGTTCGAAAACAAAATGAGTAGAAATACAGAATCGTAAAAATGTGTTTTGTTAGACCAATCTCACTTAAATTCAAAACACAACGATCAAAGGGTCACATGCACAGTAAATAATTTCCGACTCAAGTATCATAGTTTTCGGTTTTTCAGAAACATTTCGGAAAATTGACCTTCGGCAATCTTAAAATATCCGAAAATTAAAATGGACGGTCATCCTGCATCAACACATGTATTAAACTCAGCTTAAATGTTGCCCTTGGCGTTGTTGTTCTAAGGAAAACTTCACATCTGCAGGGAATTCAGGGAATAAACAGCGAGGTTTATGCTAAACGAGCATTTGTCAAGATTCTTGACGGATATTTCCCTGTAGGGAATTCTTCAACGGCGGATGAGACAAACCACGCGCGAGATCCATCCTCTCCCGAGACTCTCTTGCGCCAAACGCCAATCCCAGGTTATTTAAAGAGAAGCGCTTTGGAATAAATGAAATATTGCGAGGAATATTGCGAATGCCAGCAGTTCCTAGGGGATCTTTCCCAAAGGTTTGGGTTCGTTTCGAAATAAAGATAGCAGAAAACTTGGAACAGATAAATCATAGTGAATTACGGGAGAAAAAAGTGGTTGATCAAAAAATGTAGTGAGTCGATATCATATCAAAGTAGCTATATATATATAACTAATATATATTCTTACAGATTTTCAAGTGAGTAGATAGGCATCAAGGAAAAGAAATTATAGATCTCCACAGAAAAATAACAAGATTTTACTATCTGATTTTAAGGATTGATTAGTGGTTTATGGACGTGTTCTTCCAAAATTAGTTTTCAGAATTTTCTCTAAAAAATTTAAAGATTTCATAATTCAAAAATTTAAAATGGAAAAAAAAAGAGGAAAAAAATTATTCGTAATTTGTTTTTTAATGCACTCTCCATGCATTAAGTTTTAACAACCAAATTATGAGAAAATAGCATACAACTAAATTACGTTTAATTAAATTATATGAATGCACCCTTATTAACGTACGAACAATCTAATATGGCCTACCAGTATAACGAAGAGTTCTCATATTCCAAATACAATTTGTTTCATGCTGTCTTTAAAGCAACCCTTTTCCCCCGCATGACAAATTCTCTTCATTCTACAATCAAGAAGGAGTAAAATTAAAATATTCCAACAGCCCCTTAAGAATCCTCTCTGCGGAAAACAATTACAGCATCGTAAGCGCGGAAATGTTCATTATGGAGGACGGAGAGTGACGTGTGAATTTTCTCCTCGATTCCACCCACAACTTACGGATAATCGGGATAGAAAGCGCGAACACAGGAAATCCTCCAGAATTTGAAATGCCTTGTACGGATTTGGTCAGCGGTCCAGTTCCTTATGCCAGAATTCAACTGGACATGGGGGGTACTCCAAACGCAGAGATATTCTAGTATTAATGAATTCATTACAAGTTCGCATTAATATAAACCAGGATTCGATGAGTAAATAAATCACATCAGAGAATTTGGTGAATATTGAGATACGGTGTACCACGCTTGGGCAGACAGACACTGAAGAGCTTATACACACGGAATGTAACAGATTTATCCCATACCAGTGAATAGAAATTACGAAGATGGTATTGTACCGTATTATACATGCATACATTTGATTTAAAATGACTATAATGTCCAGAAGTATTGACAGCCATCCCTTACAGTCCTAAATGACAATAATATTTTTATTAAAAAATTATTCCTTATCACTTTTACTTAGATATTATGTCATTCCCTACTTAAAATGAGACTATTTCATCAGCAAGTATCAATTAATGCTCTCCTTCATCCTATCTCCTTTATTCTCCTATAGTTTGAATTCCAAATATCGAATGTTTTTAAATCAACATGATTATGATGTCATTAAGCATTGATAGCCATCCTTACAGTATATTCCAAAAGCACAATATGCTTTTAATTTTAAAAATGGCGCACACACTTCTACTTCTACATCGATATTATGTTCTTTTTTGCAGCAAATAATATTTAATCCGTTGGTATCAATTAATGTTCATGGTCTTCCTATCTCCTTTTTTAGTGGAAATCCCACATATTGACAATAATGTTTATAAGTATCGATAGCCATCTTTTACAAAGTTCACTCCAAAATCATATAATTATTTTTATTTAAAAAAAATATGCACTATGACTTCTGGTTAGATAATGTATAATTCTCAGCTCGAAAAGATACTGCTTCATCCATTGGTATCTATTGTTATGCTGTTTCATCTTACTTCTTTTTCATTTCGTACAGCGGGAGTCCCAGATACCGAGCTGCATGCATTTGATTCAAAGCATGTATGCATTCGATTCGAAATGGCTATATGATGTTTAGTATTAATAGCCATTCTTTACAATACATTACAAAAGCACCATACGGTTTGCATTAAAAAAATTGCCCACTTCCGGTTTGATTTTATACCATTCCTAGTTGGAAATGATGCTATTATATTCGTTGACATTAATTAATGTTCTTTTACATTATATTTCATTTTCATTTCTAATAAAGATAATCCCAAACACCGAGAGTAATACTAGGGAATCGGGTAACAACAGGAGTCCTGTTGTGTAATGTCATTTCATTATATGATAGAAAATAAGGGTGCGTGAAATATTTTTAAGGCTTTAAAATCAATCGGAGCATCCAACCAATTTGTGGAAAAACTGTACTTGAAATTGACATGGTTGCCTGAACACAACTCACAAACATTTATTTCATCACGAGTAATGCCAAAAATAACAACCCAAACTTTTTGCTGTTTGAAAAACATTATACACATTGATTGAAGGAATGACAGCCATAACGAGTCCATCGACGACAAGAGTTATTTCTATTTTCTACAAGTGTTATCCTCAAAAGTTTGGCTAAGTAAGTATCGGAAAAAAGGTGGTGAGAACCAAATGTATCAACGTATCTTGGTTAATAACTAAAGCATATTTCTAATTTTATTTCAAGTGTGAAGTTATTGGCTCAAAAGATTGAGAAAACAATATTTACAATGAGATAATTCAAAGTTGTAAAGGTTTGGGGACCGCTGCCATGGAAAATACCATCAATCAAAAAAGCACATAAAATCAAAACCAAAACACTGATTTCGCACACTACTGTTATGTTTGGATATATTTGACAAATTAATGATACGATGTTTATTTTACAAGACAAAGTTTGGCAAATCCATCAAATAATGTGTTTTTGATGTTATAAACATTTTTTTTTAAAATAGATTATCATCAAAAGTTGTAACAAATATCATATTCAACTAAGTATATAACAAATATCATATTAAATAACTTATCAATATTAAAAATATTCATTTATTAATATATACTTTTAATATAATTAATATTTCAAAATGGATTCTTAAGTTCTTTAGCATTCAATCAATATTATAAAAAGCAAATGGCACTAATTAACACAGCATAAGCATAGTTTTCCCGCACAGAAATTAGTTTTATTTTAAATTCGAATTCCTCGAAATCTCATATCTTTGATCCGTTTACAAAAAATAACCGGCTTGACTCAAGAAAAGAAGGAAAACGGTTCATACTTATATATGTTAGAAAGTATCGAACTTAACAACCCAAATTTATTATAGTTTTTAGTCTCTGAAAGAATGCAATTTTAAGCAAGAACCAAATTATATTTGTAATCGTCGCATCGAGTTTCGACGCTTAAGAAAATAATGAAACAATGTATTAATTTTTTTAAAAAAAATACTTCAATTATAATAGGACTGCGAAATGAATTGAAAAAAAGAGAAAGCATAAAATTTCATTTTATTAAGTAATTGAATAGCATTTAAGTATTTGAATATGTGGTTCCTCAACAAAGGACAGTAGTAGGACCGCCTGTAGTGTTTGACGCAGCTGGAAGTATTGACTCAAAGATCATAAAAAAAACAGCCGACAAATGGGTGAGAGATTTCTATTTATTTATTTATCTATTTAAACTTTTCGCAAGGGGATTTGTCTTTTTTTCCCCTCCTTAAACATGTTAACATGTTTAATAAGACTCTTAGAAATGTTTTAATTTTTTTATGTTAAAAATGTTTTTTTTTTTTTTTATTTATTTTTTTAATTTATTTCTGCGTGATTTATTTTGAAATCACGAAATGTATGATAAATAGCATTTTGAAGAGTGTCAGAAATTAATGTTCTGAAGTGAATGAAAACTGAATATTTTGAAGCATATAATAATTGGTATTCTTGAATATATGAATAGGTCAACTTAATACTTAGCATTAATGATATATGTAGTACCTATTGAGAGGAATGATTTGGTGTTAATTGTAAATTAGTACAATCTAGGACGATTGTAATGTCAGAAAAGGCCGAATGTTACCTCCCGCCTGTAGAGGGCGCTTTACAAAGGATGAATGTGCAAAATGTTTGTTTACAAAAGACTCCAGAGAAAAGAACTCCTTACGTGTAGAGTAGTAACGCGTGCACTAAACGTAATGTAAGATGCGCTGCTCACCAACATTACGCGATGAAAAAGATATGAATGAATAAGTTATGCTATTATTTTTAAAAGGAGATGTGTGCGTGGTTCAATAATCATCACAGGTGACGCACGCTAAACGTAAATTACGCTGCTCACCATCGTAACACGATAAAGAAATTAAGAAATAAAGTTGTTTCTATAATACTACTAAGTCTGTTCTTTGCCTGAAGTTTTCCGACAAAACGATAATTAAAAGGCTGAAGATAAATATTTCTTCTTAATCTATAGGCTTGTTTTAATAAAGTTGTTTCTGTAATACTACTAAGTCTGTTCTTTGCCTGAAGTTTTCCGACAAAACGATAATTAAAAGGCTGAAGATAAATATTTCTTTTTAATCTATAGGCTTGTTTTAATGGTCATTTTAAACATGTCACATTAAGCTAGTTTGACAGGTTATTTATGTTTTTAGTAAGACACTTGTGATAAAAAAAAAATTATATACAGTTTTACAGTACATACTGTTTTCTGTTTAATAACACTGTATCTTTAATAAATGTTACTCCTATGACACTGCTACAACTGTTTTCCGTAAGTGATCAGTTATCCGAACACCTCTAGCACCCAAAACTGCTTCGGATGATTGATGAGCTACAGTACTTTAAAACTAATAAAATTGCCATTCAAAGTCAGCTAGCTCATTTTTATTAACTGGTGACCTACATCCAAAAGTTTCATTAACTCGGAAAGAAAAACTAATAACATAGCTTCACAAAATCAATAACGCCAATTTTAGCTCGTTACCAAGTTACAATATCTTATTTCTGTGAAAAATGAACCATCCACAGACAAAAAAAACAAAAAAAAAAAGCTGGCATCGAAACTATTTATTAATCGTCCTTCAAACAGTAATACATAATGTCCAAAAATGTTACTTATAATTCTGTCTTTTTTGAACGTTTCTTCAATTTCGTCGGTGGCAACAAGTAACAAGCAAGGCGAAATGGAACCAGGCTCTTTTAGTCCCAAGACACGCTATCAGAATGCCCCTGTTTTCGCTTTATCGGTAACTATAGCAACCAGATAGCCGTGGCTGTGTTTAGTACCCTTATTTCTCAATCCAAGTAACGATTAAGTCTACTGAAAACAGATTCTCCAGTGCAGCGGAACATGCAGCGTTGAAGGCTAATCAACTCCTCGTGGCCCATGGATCAATCACAGAACGAGATATTCTATTCCTGCTCCGCTTGATACATCCACTTCAAAAAACAGCGGCAATCAGTGTGTGATGTATTTACGGTTCATTTGCTTCCTTTTTACCAAGGCTGGGATAAGTGAAACAGAAGAAAGATAATATTTGGATGTCCATATATGTGTACATCTTACGTGAAAGTATCTCATTAATTGCAGCCATTCATCCTTTTTTTAAAGCTGAAATTGTTAACGGTTGCAGTAAGCAGGAAAAGATAAATAAATTCATTCTCTGAATCTTGATCACTCACAAAAATTCGACGAATAATGATGAAGCACAAAAAATAAGTTTACATTTGGCACAAAATTTTTTTAAAAAAAATACTTGTTTTCATCGTTTCGTATTAGATAACTTTTACTTGTTATTTTTTTTGTCAAATCCATCAGAAACTATTTTTAATTTTTAACGAAACATGAATAGGTGGAAAATCATTATACATCATTAGTAGGGGTGGCGTTATTTCACGTAATGGGATAAGTAATACTATTAATGTTTGAAACCTATTTCAATGATATTCCATATAAAAATTCGTTAGTTTTGTCATTTCTCTTATAATGCTATAAAGTGATTTAAATTAGAAATTCTGTGAATTTCACAAAAAGTATTGGTTAATGGAACATAATTCAGAAATATGTAAAGTATTGGAATATAAATCAAAGTTGATTTAGTAGAATATAATTCAAAAGTAACATGATACTGCAGTATATTAAAAAAATAAATAGGAAAACTAAACACATATTCTGCAAATATAATATAGGAGCACATATTCTAAAAATAATAAGATTTTGGAACATATAATCTGAAAGCAATTGAATATTGGAACCTATTACCAAATAGGAACAAATACTCTGGAACCTATTACTCAAAAATAATGGTTTGGCACACCTATGATCACAAGACTGAAAAAAAAAAGCTTTTATTTTTATTTCAATAGTAAATTTTTTAAGGGTTACCAATTCTTTTGGAGTAAAATGTTGCAGCCCACTGGAATTAAGAAATATACAACAAACTAAGGGTTGAATGCTACTCAAAAAATGTACACAACAGAGATCGAAATAGCAAGATTAGAACTCCATTTAAGAAGCAGTATACATACTCGTAAATTCAATAGCCTACTGGTGAAGCGTGAAATGTTTTCTTTGCTCGGCTTTCGCAAATAGTAATACTTCCAATGAAATAAGATTTTTGGCACGAAATCTATCATCGCTTCCTATTGGATTTTAATAAAAATTTGATCCCTAAGCATTTCATTCAAAAAGTCATTTACATTCTGCCAAAACGACAGTTAACTTAATTTGTTTAAACAGTTACTCATAGCTTTATACAGAATTTTCTGAAAACGATTCGTTCCAATAAATAATAAATCAACAGTCTCAACATTCTCGAATGTAGAATAATTTTTAATACAAACTGTGAGTTTTCTCGATTTTATCGAGCAAATTTGTTGAAGCAGTTATTACTTCATACCTCGAAATCAACAGACAAAAATATAATATTAAAAATTTTCTACTAATCGTGCTCAAATTTTGCTTCAATATAATATTAAAAATTTTCTACTAATCGTGCTCAAATTTTGCTTCCAATACTCAGCATAATTCTTTATTAAAATTGTACCAACTATTCAAACCCCAGAATATCCATGTGGTCCTGATTCTAATCATCAATAATAAATTCATACATACAAGACTTCTATCAGTTTACTTTCAATTGCATAAAGTGCAACGCGTTCTCAGGTGTTCTCCCCGTCAACTGATCTTTTGGGCTACTTCATGACATTATTTGATATGAGAGAATTACCTTGTGAATAAACGGTGACTTATGTGAATCAGTATTGCTATATATACTAGAAAAAGAGTGAATAGAAGATGAGGATGAGATATAGAGATTAGACATGTTGAAATACCGACAGGAGTTAGAAGGTTAGCGAAATTACTAAGCAGGAGATATAAGTGTCCGAAGGTTAAATGATCGACAAAGAGCTGATATGACTTGGACCCAAGAAATAAATATTTTCTTGATTTGGATCCACAAGGGATGTCCCGAAAGTAAGTTTCGACATTTTCTTTCACAAGGAAAACTTATTGCATAAAGAAATAATAAACCACATCATCATGAACTATACACCTCGCACTATTTTCCAACATAGGCGCAATTGACATTCAGACTTTTGTCGTAACGTGCAATCAGTTTGAAGAAACTACTCTGGTAAAACTCGGTGCCCTCTGATGCAAGGAATTGTCGCACAGCCTACTCCACCTCAGTATTGTTTTGAATGGACCAGAGTAAGACCAATACACAGTATATACGCCCCATCTGCCGCCATGTATTCTGTCCACTAACACCATATTTTGTACTCTAGCAGTGTTGCTTTCAGTCGTGGATGTGGAGGGACGTCCACTTCAATCTTCATCCTCCCCACTCTGCCTTCCTTCACGGAACATGCAACACCAGCGTCCAGCAACTAGACGAGACATGACCTGTTCCTCATATTCGGTTTGCAAGCGTTCATGGATGAATAGCCCCTCGTGCCCATTCATACCGGATTACAGCATGCACTTCCACAGTCACCACATTGTCAGTCACGTCTCGGGCACGCTGGTCTGCTATTACTCTCTTTTCTTCGTCACTGAGCAAGCGTCAATCCTCCTACACCGACGCTACTTCCGTCGTTGAACCACAAAAAGGTGTGGATATTTGTGGTGGTTGTTTTTATTTCTCCTAATGTACTAAGTACTCTTCCAAAAAAATGACGAAAATTACTTTCGGAACATCCCTCGTATTAAGATAAGAAAATTTTTCAGTTTCTCATTGGTTAAAGATACGAGTTAGTTACCTCACCAAATTAGTAACAAACATGTAACGCATAAAAATTAGTAAATGATATTATTGTATAACTCTTGCAATTTTCCATAAAATATTATCTTTTGACATAATGATTTTTAAAAACAATGTCCCTATAATTGACATAAACAATAGTTTCAATAAATTTACCGAATGACACGTGAATAAATTAAATAAATGCAAAAAAAATTAACTAAACAATCATTCTACACAAACATTACTTTAAAAATGACAAACAGAATAAACAATTAAAAAGAAGAATAAAACAATTATAGAAGCATGCAAATAAGAAATTAATCAAATCATTTCCAAAAGAGTTCGATGAATCTTCAACCAATCTATGTAGCCGAAAATTTATACAAATACATTATTTCTTTCATAATTGAATTCCCTCCCATTAGAATTAACGATCGCGCTATGCAGATAGAGCAATTTACACAAGGTTGCAAAATAGAGATAATGTCGAATACTTTTTCAATAATGTCGAATATTTTTTCACTTCCTATACATATCAGCAGTTGCAACATTTTTATCACAAAATTTTTCTCGATTCGTCATCTATTTTTAAGAAAAATATATAGTACATACGAATAACCTCTAGAAAACCGCATAAACACAAGACATTGAAACTGAAAATGACGTCACAATTGATGACTTATCAAGTTTAAAATAAAATCAAAAAATAAAAGGAAAAGAATAAAAGCACACATAAAAGTCGAATAGTTCTTTTTTTTTTCCACCAAAAAGCAAACGATAAATAAAGTAGAAACATCAAATGGAACTCTTCATGCCAGAGAGACAATAAAGAATTCAGTATATTTTTTATTTCAAAATGGCGGCATCACGAGAACGTTCTGTTGAGTTACGTTGTTTTTTGGTGATAAATGGAGGATACTTATAAGGGTAAAGGTCTGAGTAAAAAATAAACAAAGTACGTAAAACTGTGCCTCTTGAAAGCTGTCACTTAAAAAGATAACATCGAACAGCAAACCGCTGAAATTAGAATATATTCCAGTAAAATAAAAGCCTTCATTCGATTTTTAAAGGCACGAACTCACCCGAATATTCCTTGAATTAATAATAAAGACGATCAGATAATATTTAATCCTGAAATTTTGAATTACTTTTTAGAAAATTTAAAATTACAGAAGCTAATTTTAGAGAAACTGCTTTTATTTCAACGGATTGCAAAATTATAGATTCACAAGAAAAAAGAAATGTATAATATATAGAGTTATAGAATTGGAAAAATTAGAAAGTTAAAATTATTTGAAGAGGAGACCAACACATATACAAATATAATGTCACATATTTTATATTTTTAAGAAATGGAAGCCAGAGGCTTTCCTATCTCTGAAAGAATAATAAACTTCATAGAAAAAATATTTGTTTACTGATTTGAATTCCTTAAAATCACAACAAAAATGAGTGATTACTTTATATTAAATTTTAAAGAATAATTTTCTTGAAATAATACAATTAAAAATCACTAAACAATACGGAAAAATGTATACTAAAAAATACTGGCATTAATTCTATGATAATTTAATAAAATTTAATGTTTCAAATTACGAAATAAAGAATACACGAAATCAAATTATTTCATATATCCTTTAAATTAAAAAAAAATTACATTGATCAACAAATCTATGATAACTACAAACCAAAAAGAGAAAATAATAATACTACAAATACTAAATTTACTTTCAAATTTAATGATAACAGTCCTACACAGCTTCTATAGGCAAAAACAAATATATAATCGATTGTAACTTCATGTGAATTCTTCTTCATAATTTTCCTTTACACACGGAAATTATTCTAAAATCATTTCAAAACTGGCGGAAAAATCAATTCTAAAATCTCGCAAAACATCATTCAATTCTTTTGAAGACAAGCCTTGAATTTTCGGATTAATAATGAACAACTTCTTAAGCCTTTTTACCTATTTTTATTTGAAAAGGTCAAACACTAAGAGGTCTGTAAGATATAGGAAAAGAATCCGATTTTTTTATGGCAGGCAATAAAAGTCTTTACGCAGGAAATTTATCAGTGACGTAAAAGAAGGTAACGAGTTTCTTATTCCTAGCTCAGTTAATTTGTATGCGATATCATAGAAATGCTATTTAAAGACTATCCCACAGAAAAAAAAGACTATTAATTATAAAAAAGTTTTCCTCTCACCTTGATTTGATCTGATTAGTTGAAACAAACAACATGTCTTATTAGATCTCTATATAATTTTTTGATCTTCCCCTATATATTCATGCAAAATGACTAAATGTCATAAGCGAATTTGCAGATAAGACTTCGAATAAATTTCGCATTGAATATTAAATCAAAACCTGATCGAATAGATGGTCAAATTTGATACATAAATTATAATAATTTATTAACATTCAATAGCTAAATTACCATTTTTAGTTAGCACAAGCGATGGTAATTATTAAATATGCCGCTAGTAATTTAATATCATTATTAACACTACCTGTTGCAACCATAGTCTGAAAGAATGAAATAGGAGACAGCATTTTGAACAGTTCCTCTAAGCTATCCTTTAAAATCGAAAATGCAGTACTCCATTTATAATCCTGCACTTCATCTTTCTGGGGGTTTTACACAGACTGACAATCATAATAAGCTATTTTATGCCTCCTGCTTCAACGGAATAATGTGGAATACCTATGCAAAACAGTACCTTTTTTGTTGTTGCTGTTATTTTATGTATTTGAACTGCATACAATTGCATTCCTTGTCCACCAAATGATATGTGATTAGGTAAATTAGATGAAGATATGAAGTGTTGTGAATTGAATAAGAGATATTTAAGAGGAGAAGAATTTAAAGACAAGGGAGATAGAGGATAACAAGAAGCTAATAAATGTTGTAGATAAGACTAAATCATCGCCGTTTAAATTGAAATAGTTTGGAAGTGACTCCTGATCGGAATAATAGGAGTCGAATCCGCAAAATTGAGAAGGGCTTGAATCGGAATGATTGATTTGGCAAGCTAAGACTGCAGCGACTTTCTTCAACAACAACGCCAGAAATTAAAACGCCTTATTAACTAGCCTGAGTGAGACGTCTCTCTTAGCCTGGTTGGTAAAGGCGCAACAGAAAGTGACCGGTCATCTTCCATCTTCGGACCCAGTGGACTAGGGTTCGGAACGCTGCTGACACTCCAAAGTCACATCAACTCTATCCCAATCCACTGGGTCGAAAATCATTCAACGCCGAAACTGTATTACTGTAACATAAACTAGGATTAATTGTCAAGAAGGATTCGAGAGTGAGCGATCTTGCATATCCTTCGATAGATAATAAAGTGTGTTGTCTTTCTCTTACGTATCTTCAGTTGGAGTTTTGAACTTATTGACTATTTAATAACACGTCAAGATGACTGTAGAATTAAATAATGAAGGAAGGCCGTCTTTACTGTAGTGTACATGTCACGTCGCCATTATCCCCTAGTGAAGACCTGGAGAAACGCTGTTGCCACCAAAACTTTTATAAAAACTTTCAAATATTTAATTCAATGGCATTCTTATCATCATAATTCCGAATTTAGCACATACCTTTGAAGGGCAGACACGTTAAAGAATATTCAGACTCGTCCATCACAACTTTCCCTCTAACACCAGAAATGCTAATTCAAAACAACTGCAGGGAATAGAATACGGGTTTCCTCCTTAGTTATCATAATCAGTGAGCATTCTGCAGGAGAACACAAAACAGTGATTATCCGCACCCTAAAACCTCTTTTGTCAGAAAATCCCCGCGCACAGCACCTGATTGTGACGACCGACAATGAATGGATTAATTCCGCTTCACACAATTAGGTATCTGTTAGTAAAGTAAACCCCTCATAGTAACCCAAATCTGATTGACGCATGTGTGCAGCGGACAGATTCATTTGAAATGTATCGTAAACTTGTGAACTGCGTTAATTTGTGGTGTGTTCAAAAGGTAAACGGGATTCGACATGACAGATAGGTTGGTTCTTCGGATAAATTTTCGATTGGAAATCATAATTTATTATTCCGAGATAACAACTAACAGACGTGAATGGATGATGCTGTACCATTAAAATCAACTCTAGTTTAATGTTAAAGAATAGGATTCACGTACGAACTTTAGTCAGAAAAATGTCCATTATAAATATAAGTTACAGTTCATCGTTAACATACATGACATATAAAACACATGACAGATTGGTTCTTATGATAAAAAGAAATTTTCTCGAGTAGAAATCATAATTTGTTCTGAAAAATACTTCGGACGTAACAACAAAATGATTTGAAATGATGATGCGATTATTTCTGTCAAGTTTGTTTATATATTATATATACACATTACATGCATACATATATAAGTAATTCTCACTTTTTTTTTTTTAAATAAAAGCAATGGATGTCATATTTAAATAATATGGATCTGCTTATGCAAAGAAATTCAGTTTGATAAAAATAAATTATAATGCATCAGCAATTAATAATCTATAGTTGAATTTACATTTGTAAGTTGTGTGCTAACCTTTTGATTCATTTTGGAATAAAATGTACTGCACTTATTACTTATCACTCAAATCTCCCGTGATTTTTATAAAAATATTGCGCAATAATTAAATTTTATAAGTTTTTATTAGAAGAAAAAAAAAATTAAGTTCACTATACAGACAATAACTTCATTTCGCTATGTACAAACTGTGCCAGAATCCTTAAAAAATCTCATTTAGAGAGAGGGAGAGAAATTGATTAAAGATATTTTTCACTGATACGTGACACCAAAATTTACAATTTTAAAATTCAATTTTAGAACGTTCCATTAATCAAATGCTAGTAAATAATACATCTATGGGATCAGTACAGCACCCTCTATTTTTCAACAGCAAAATCATAAAAATACAAAATTTGAAACATTCTAATGTCTAAGGATTCATACTAGAATGTCAGTGATAAAAAATATTACATATTGGAATTCTACTAAACGGCGTCCATCATTTTTCCTCTAATCTGTCACGTGCCGTCATCGAATACATGTACTAAAAATATTTATCCGCACTTAATTCAAGAACTTTTGGTAAAATATTGGAATTTCCTTCAAAATATCGTTTGGTAGATTAATATTTTTCATAAAATCTACTGGCAATGTAATACATTACATTTATTTGAATGAAATCGTTTGCTGTTTCATCATAAGTGTTTTCGTAATTGTAATTTGTACAATTTGTTCGGTTTGGTTTTATTAATATCGCACTAGAAGCAACACGTGGGCTATTTGTAATTTGTACAATAGAAACTTTGTCTTGGAATGTTATCGTTTCATGTGCATTCGATCGTGGTACACTCATACAATAAAGAATGTCGTTGATAAAAGTGATCGTTAAGACTATTATTTTGAAAAGAAGTTTATGAGAGAATTATTGAGAACAGACAACATGCGCGCTCTCAAAATTCTGAAACATTCAATAAATATGCCATTTTTCACTTAAATGTAAAATAAATTAGTTCATATAATTACATAACTTGTTTCTGTTTACAATAACGAATTATTTACTTTTAGAAATATTCAAAATATCAAATTTTCCTTACAGATGGCGACTTTTAAATTAAGTACCGCAAATGAAAACAGAAACAGAATGCTCAAGAACAAATTTGTTTTTATTGATCCAATTGATTGATTGATTGGTTGGTTTTATTAACGTCGCTCTAAAAGCAACACGGGGGCTATTGGAGACGGACCTCGTAATTTTGAGCCTCAAAGTGTCGTCTGTTGACAAAGACACCACGAGCTGGCACCTCCATCCCTTAACTTCTATACTAATTCAACGAGAGGACTTTGAGCATCGATAGATTTAACGTGCATCAGTCCAAGAACGGCGATTCTATTGGTATCAAGATTCGAACCACAAGGCCATTGCGGTCTTTTATTGATCTCCAAACAGAAATTAATATATTAAAATAGTCTGTTCGTTGTACATTAGTAAATATAAGTATATAGGTGAAGTTTGGATGTGTGTCTTACATTAGTTGAAGATAATGGTCACAGAAACGAAGAATTTCAAAATTACTATAATCAAAATTCGTTTAAGGAAAATACAACAATATTTCGCACGCACTGTTTTTTAACAGGAAATATTTGATTTTTTATTAATATTGTGAATATATAAAGTATTAGTGTGGTGGACTGCTATTAGTCTCAAAAACAGACAGGTGAAGAAAAAATTATAATAAAAAACCAATTAGACAAAAATTGATTTAAGCAAGTTTCAAGTAAAGAAAATATGATTTAGGAAAAATTATTATTGAGGGGGAGGGGACACCTCCCTCTTGTGTTGGACTGCTTTTATACCTCCTCTTCATGAGCTAACCATTATTAAAAAGCGAGTTCGTTTAAATTCCACTTGGTCAACTATTCCAATTTCCATTTTTGATCCTATCAAAAAATTAGTAAAAAGAAATAAAGAAAAACGGCGCCTCCAATTTTCAAAAATAGTCAGATAATGAAAGCACAACTAGAGGTAATGCCCAGTTTCTAAATAGCCACACCACATCATTATGGAGATTTCCAGACTTCACGCACACAAACCTCATACTACAAGGTCTTGCAATGGATCGAGGCTGAAACTAATTTTCGAGATACAAGCCCATGACTGGGTCAACCGGTTTACGGCATGCTTAATATTGTTGATGGATCTTTACAAGGAGGTGTAGGATATTTTGCTCTCTAGTTTTGAATTTCCTTTTATAAAATCAAGTTGTGTGTGTGTGTTTCAAATCAAAATAACGGCCAAAATTGCATATTAATCTTTCGACATATCTTTAACATGTAATGTTCGATCAAGATTTTCTAAGCCGAATGACTTTAAATACATCTCATTCCCTTACAACCGACTTCCTGCAGAAGGAGGGGGGAGTAGAATTATAGGAAGTCAACCCCTCGTCCCCCCACACACCAAAGTCTCTTATCTATTCGTCAGATATATTTCCCTTTGGTTCCTACACTTTACAAGGAACCATTTTGTTGTCTTTGATTTCAAGGTTATCCCACCCACAGCGAAATTGTTGGGATAATATTAATAGAATATATGTATGAAAATAGAAGAAAAGCAGAACAGAATAGAATAATAAATTAAACCCAAGTTAACAACTCCCGATTTTTTTTTTTTTTTTTTTTTTTTTCCTAAGTGTGGCGGTATTAAAGTTCCCATTTCATGAATGATTTTGCACATATCAAAACATACAAATAATTTCAAAGTTGTTAAAAGAACAATTTTTACAACTTTTACAGTTACATTTTCATTATTTTCATACGTTGCAACTTCATGCATCTCACAATTTCTATTTCATATTTATAAAATATGTTATAATATTCAAATTCGTTTTTATAATTCCGAAAATAAGCCAACCAGAAAAAAAAGGGGTTCTTTTTAAAAAAAATATTTATCCAAAATTCAAAACCCGTACATAACCGAAATAATAATAATAAAAGAAGCCCTACTAAAAGTGTTAAAATTTCCAAATGAGTGAAAGTGAATTTGATTAATGAATCGGAATTCTCCGCTTCTGACGCAGATTTTAAAGTACTCATAAGACTGTAGTTTCTTTTTGCATAAAGGTTGCATTCAAAACATCCAAAATGTAAGTTAGAATATAGGAGTAATATTCTTAATTCACTGTTATTTTTATGAACGTTTTTTCTAATATATTCAAATACTATATTTAAGTACTTTTCCGTTAAGCCAGGAGGAAATGTTGACAATCGTTCACTTTTTCACTCTTCGTTTCGATGCCAACAAACCAGTAATACAAACATTTTCAAAAATAAAACGACTCATTTTCATAAAAAGAATGATCATTGCATTTAGAATTATTTTCCTCATATTCTTAAGATACTAAACTAAACAGATAACAAGTTGCTATATTTGGCGATTTATCGCTTGCGCACGGCTAATGGAAAATTACCTACGTTTTTTGCAGATTTGCAAATAAACCAATCCCAGTTAATTTGCTCAAAAAAAAATCAAAAAATTATCAGCTTACACAAGGAAATATAAGGTTAGTATTTTCTACATCAAACCAAACTGGCTTTTTTAATGTTAAATACGGAATTTTGGCATGGAGTCTATTCTGCAAAAATATATACAAGTTTAATGAACCGTTAAATCTAAGGTTACTAAAAATTTTAATCAGACTTTTACGAGTATATCAACAACTCAATCACTCAATTTGTCTTCAGAGTTTTAAAACACTTATGTAATTCAGATCTTTACATGTGACAGCCCAGAATACACTTAAATTACGTATTTCTGAGAATAAATTTCATATCAAATATGAATAACCGTACATCTGTGAATACGCGCATTTTCATCCACTTTTAAAAATCAGTAGACTGAACACACAGAAACGTATTTTACCATCACGATCTTAAACCAAGCCAAAACTTCTAACCAAAATCGGGAAACAAATATTACACATAATTTAAATAATAAATCATCTCCCACCCACAAAAGCGAAGAGATCCTTCTAGACGAGTGGAGACTACCCCTCACAATCAATCTTCATTCCGCATCTCCAATAACACAGTCATATGCATGCACATAACCTCCAAAGCGGAAACGCTTTTGAGAGGGTCGGCTGGAATACGAGGCAGAAACACAGGAAAACCACTCATTGCTGGAAAGAGTGGTAAGCTGTCATTTAAAAATAGAACAGCCGCTCGGAAAGGCAGATCTAGGAGTGTTTCTGGGAAGGGTTCCCCCTCCCCTCCCTTCTTTTGTTTCGGAAGGGTGGAAACGTTTATCAAATATTCCCAGTATGCTTTTACAAGTCCTTGTTAAATTTTTCTCAATATATATAGTCTTGAATTGGCAGAGCAAACATAATTTTTTGCATAACAAAGATCGGAATTAATTAAATTGCAGTTGTTTTAAAAATATAGCAATGTAATGCAAATGTTACAGACCGGGTAAATTTGCAGAAGCAATAATAATAATGCCCACCTCAACCACAATTAACTCCAATTAAATAATTTCACTTAATTAAGAATTTTGCTTCAAGCAGACATTAATTAGTTGCATTGATTCAGAATTCCTAGTTACAGGAATTAATAATGGTTAGCCATAAAAAATGTATTCATTTTTTCTCCTCTTCTCAAGCAAGAATGAGATGGAAGAACACTAGAAATGTTACCAGAGTTAATTTTTTTTACAAAATATATATATATATATAAAAATAAAAAAAAAAAAAAAAAACTTAATACCGTGAAGAGAATTCTTCGAAATGAAAAATGTAATCAACTAGACAACGTATATTTTAAATGTATTAAAAGGAAAAACGATGAAAACAGTTATTACAGCAATGTTCTAAAATTCCTATGATATACAACAGGATGGTTAAAAAAGTGCCTGTTTTTGACGCCAGAAGGCGTTGCTAGGGCGTTGGTGTTACCAGTGCTACCCCTGTAAAACGGCGCAATAGTAAATTTGATACAGATACATAGGTTAGTTTTGATTGTTGCTTCGTCAAGTTGTCGTCGTCGACGAGACCTGTATTCATTATTATACACAAGAAAACAAGCAAAAATCAAAAATCAAAACAATGGGTTATTTCTAGTAATCTGCTCCAAAAATGGCGAAGTCGGTCTAACCAGCAGGAGAAATTATAACTATTTTTTAAAAAATAACGATGGCTTCAGCGGAACTGCAATTTTCCTCCGATTTTTGAAAATATTTTTACCCCTATTTAATGATCCGTTTATGAGTTTTCCGAACTTTGAAAAATATTTTTTAAAAAATAGAAGGAAAATGTAATTCCGCAGAAGCCTTCCTTATTTTTTGCTCTTTCATATGCACTTTATTGCATTCAAATAAATGAAATAGTAAAAAATTGAGAATGGTAGTCGAAATTCCATGGGATTAACATTACGTCCACGAAATCAAAATGGTCGGCATACGGGAGCCTTAAAATAACAGCCAATATAATACGGGAACTTCTGCGCCCGTAACAATACATTTCAGATGCTGCAATTGAAACAGATCACGCTCTAAACTTCAGTCACGTTTTGCCTATAGAAACAGGGGCCATAAAAAGTCTCCACGCAGTGGGAAAATGTTATGTTTTATCAAAAACGAAATTTATGATTCGAGCAATAAACGACTTTTAAAAAGTCAAGCGAGACCAAAGAATGTTAAACACTATCTATTTTTGATGATACCGTTATTCATCGTTAGATTTCCTAGTGTATCCATCCTTCAACCTAGAATCCTTCGAGATCAGAAAACGATTTAACACATGCTAATCCCTTAAACCAGCAAAATGATCTTTCCTAAACATATTTCGCAAGCCTAATGTTAGAGAACGGATCCAAGTTTGGAAAAAATTTTCGGATAGAAGATGGCTCTAACATCAAAGTAAAACCCTATCAATATGAGCCTTTTAAAAATAAAAGCCCTTTCTTTTTCAAGCTCAGTTTGAATACACTCCTGAAAATTTGCCGCATAACTTATTTTTTGTTTATGTATTCTATTCAGCATTTTACTCATGATTACTTATTTCCATACAAATTATTATATTGTGATAACAGTATATTTTCCCAGATTTCGAAGGAAGAATTTAAAAAAACAAATTTTCCTATTGATTATAAAAAACCTCTTGAATTTAACTTTTCCAGAAGTAAAAAAGGAAGTATTCAATCAGTAATTTACTGTAGTACATAATTAAGACTTCCCTGTCATTTAGAAAACACTACTTTTCAACACATTGTTCATTTCTCTAAAAATATCAATCCATTTCCCCTTCCACGTGGTTTCATATTCTGTTTCCAATACTTTAACGCCAAATAGCACTTTAATTTTATAATATAACAAAGGAAAATTGACCACAATAGCAGAGTGGTCATGGCGTAAAACTCGTGACCGGCGATATTTCAGTCGAGTCTCAGGTTCGAATTCTGATTCCATCAAAGACCCACTGTGTAGAGAGACTGATGGATGGTAAATCTCTGACGTGGTTGCAGAGTATAGGATTCCAGCTCAGGTGTAGTCCTCGTCCCATACTCAAAATTACTAGGCAGATAGGAGCCAAGTCAGATTCTTACCCTAGGCATGCTCCAGGTTTTCGGACTAATGTAAGCTGTCTCCATACCCGTTTTCCCCATAAATAGTCTCATGGATTTTGTCTAACTTCATTTGCCCAGATGGGTAAGAAACAATATAAAGAAAAAATTGCGTAATAATCAAATGTTTCTAAATTGTAAGCGTGTGGCGATTCTTTATTTCTGCTATCTTCCATTATCTTAAAATACAACATAAAGTCCAAGGACAGATATATCAAATCAATTAAAAAAGTTATTCTTCAAAGCACTTACTTATTTACGTCATTCAAGGGAAACGCTGTGTACCAGTTCATCGTCCGTCAACGCGTTCACCAATAAGCTTTACTTAAATATGGAACATCAAGCTTAGCCGATACTGAGACGAAGTAGTTATTGCAAGGTATGCATCTTCAACAAGGCAGATTTAGATTTTATTCCAGCACATGTATATTTCCGCGGACTATTCATTTCCTTCTCACTCCTGCAACCCATCTACTAACTTTGACATTCACTATCTCATCATTTCTCTTCTAACACCAATATTGGTGCTTATTTCAACGTGAAAACGCGTCCCAAGTTTGGATCTTTGTATTAGGAGTCGCGTAATAAGCGCACAGGTGTCGTTAAACGGTTTGAAGAAAATAAAGTAATTTTTCTTAAGATTTTCTTTTCTCCAACTATCAAATTAACAGTCTAATTTGAATACAATTTTTACATGAAAACTAACGATCGAAGATATTTCTTAAAAAGGTTAAATGATTTACAAATTTGTAGACATTTGCTGAAGAATATTTTTAATGAACATTTGCCCATCTGCCAACAATTACAATTTAAAAATTCATTCTTATTTAAATAAGACTTTACAGTTAACTGTACCCTTAATGAGACAGCATATCTGCGGGTGAGATACATAACAAAGAACTACAATTCATAAAAATAGAAGAAGAATTTTTACTACCATTTTTTGAGAGATTTTTGAACACAATTTAGTTTCAAAAAATGTTAAACGAGTTATAATTAAATTGTTCGAAAATAAGAATTCAGTCATTTTTTTTCTCTCCAGAGGATTTCCTTTTCCTCCAGTAAACAAATCAAAAATTACATTAAGACATTTTCTCGATATTCTATGATTATCTTTACTGGCTACACTGTCAGTTATGTTCAATTTCAACTATGAATAATTATATACTCAAATCCAACTTAACAAACATCGATTCTCTAAAACGATAAAACATGTAAATAGACCATTCAAAATATTCGTCAGTGTATATATATATATATACACTGACACGTCATCAGTTATTGTAACATATTAAAGTTTTCAAGCAGAGCATACATTCATTTTTCACCAGCTAATACATCGTTAAGAACCGATTTAAGAAATTCTTAGATAGAACATTTTTATGAATCGATTACAATGAATAAAAAGCTTCGAATTCTATTATTATTCTTGATATTTTACTTTTCATTTCCGTGTTCCGATCCCATCGTGACATTTATCACTGATACATGCGGAATATGGTCTGCTTAATATAATGCGGCTTTACTATAACAAATTCGATAATATCCCTATTTTAGTCTTTTTCTTTAAGAGCATATTCAAGAGATAATCGGTAGAAGGAAGAACCTCTTACTTTGTTCTTCAAATGTCAAGAACCATCAAGGAAAGAGGAAAAGAAGGCAGACAAGAAACGTAAGTAATGGAATACGTACATTATGGTATCGACTGGTTTTTATTTTTAATCTTGAGGTCTTGCATACTCGCTTCTGAGTATCGAACATACTTATCAGAAATAAAATATGAAAATTCCCAATTTGTATCAATCTGAGGACATAAAAAAAGGGGAAAAAATTAGATTGATCACTGAAGATTTGGTATCGAATGTTTTTCTTCTTTTTCATACGAAAGGGAAACAAAAAAATTTATATATATTTTTACAAATGGTTCTTTTGCAAACTTATTTGAGTTTTTGTTCAGGATGTTACACAATTTGAAAACTGATATATTAGGAGCGATTCGATTTCACTTATAACACACCTTGCAAGGCAGCTTCCTAATTTTACTCCTAAATTCCCAAAACGGAACCAAAAAACTTTTTTTTGAGGCACAGAAATTTAAAAGTTCATTATTCAAATTCATTATTCAATTTACCGAATAGTATGAAAGCACGCACGCATGTTATTTCATTGTGAAAAATTGAAACGATACTTCTCTACATTTTTTTTCTTTTTATTGGACATTTTCAAATCCTTTTGTATTTCCTTTAATTAGTCCTTCAATTGGATTTAATTTATAGCAAATTCGGTCAACATATTTCAAATTAAATTAAAAATTCCGGGGTGTCAGGGTATTATTAACATACATTTCAATCAGGGGATTATAAATCTAATTAATTACAGTTAGTGAGAGATAGGTACGATTTAAGACACAAAAGTCAAATTCGGCTTAATTGCATCATTTGTGATAGTTTATTAACATCGCAACACGAGAGCTATTGGCGACGGACCTCGCAATTTTGAAACTCGGTCAAGTGACGATAACGACATCTGAGCTGGCACCGCCACCAAACTTCCACACCACGCTAACGGGAGAACTTGGACCTCAACCGGATTTAACGCACATCAGCCCCGATACCCACCGGTCTTTTGAGATATTAGGGTTATGATCACAAGGTTACCGCGGCCACTATATTGCGCCAGACATTTGTTTAAAATAAAGTTTTTTAAACATAAAAAGATAAAACAACAGACAAAATACAATTGAAAATCCCAGGATTTAAATCTCTAAAATATGATATAAAAAAAATCCATTTTCTGTAAACAAGTTTCCCCCAACATGTCAGACAAATTAAAAACAGACAAACTTAAAAAAACATCAAACGCTGATGATGAAATACCGGACAATCGATTAAAATATGATGCACAATGTAAGGGGCATGACAACAACACTTGGGGGCACTCTCACCAAACAATAGATGTTTGAGTGTCAGGCTAATAAGTCTAACACGAAGGCGAGTCAACTTGACATCCGCTCTTAGAACTAGAATTAATAAATTAGAGATAACGGTTTTAGATTAATGGTGTTTATAAATCTGACGCACGTGAGAAATGTTGTCTTCAAAGAATATGGGTTCATATTTATATAATCAATAAAACCAGGAAAACTAACATAATAAATCCGACGTGTGAATTATGTTTATAATGAAATTTCTTACCCAGAGGTTCACGGAAAATTTTAGAGGGTCAGTGAGCTTACCGAGAAAGAAAACTAACTGATGTTTACCAATTTCAAGAACTAATTAAATCTTGCATTTCCTTCTCTATAAATGCATACTATAAATTACAGTACAACAATTGTAATAAAAATATACATGTAAAACAACAGTTTAAGGTTCTCGTAAACGAGATAACATCACAGTTCTTATGTATTTTAATAAATTATGTGCAACTGGAAATTTCCAACACACTGCTGTATACTCATGTATTACTATTAAAATACATTATTATTTCATGTCCTGAAAAGGATTTACAAGCATTAATAAATTCTATTTTTATAATCTTTATTGTCTTTAAACTTATTTTATGCATAAATAAATGTACGTTGAAATGTGCGAGTGAGTCTCCGAGAGAAAAGTCTACTTCAGAAAAGGTCTCAAAGACTTTCAATATACTCAAAGATTAATGGAGAAAAATCTTAAGGAGCTCAGGTTTAAATATATTCCAGCGTCAGGAAACATCATACCATTTTAATATATATAATTGTGAAGTCTCCATAAGTTCAATTAAATACCGGGAAAAAAAAGAGAACACTGTTGGGGGGGGGGGGTCCTAGTGATATGTGAAGCATACTTCCCTTCACTTACCCTATTGGATCCTGATTTATTCAAACAACTCAACTTTCAATTATGTGAAGCAAAGTTCAGATATAAATTGAGGTGAAGTGAGAAAGTGAAGGAGGAGAGACGGAAAGATAGGGATGAGAATAAGAAGAAAGGTTATGGTAATAAGAAAAATGTTAGTGTGATGTGCACGGATGTATTATGCCGCGTTTGGCAGATTTGGTACTATTAGGACTCAACGCTGTCGGAGCAATTGCAGGAGGTACTCGTACCATATTCCAGTAAGCGTATTCTTTGACAGATTATACAAGTTGTAAGTATTCACGGATAGGAACTTAACTGCGGAGAGCCTCTCCTTCATTTCTGGAGTAAATGAAGATATTTGGGGTATAGCTGACTGTTTTAATTAACTCATCCGTGCTTGAGTGATTGTACTTTTCATGATGCAAGTGTCAGATGTGCCCATGTTACGCCAAACAGTGTAAAGCTATAATCGAGACGTTTAAAAAAACTGAAAAAAGATAAACAATTGGTTGACAAGAATGAGAAGGATCGCTAGGTTATTAAGGGATCGCGAAACCCATCTCTACCAAAGACAGAACATATCACAGAAAAAAAGAGAAAAAATAACTAGGGTGCCTCGGATTAGTGCTACCCGTACTAACCTGAAGAAGGTAAGCCCTTAAGGTCTCCCTACCTGGTGGAGTAGTCCCCTGATATTATTCCCAGAGGCAGGGTGCCCGGCTACACACCCAGACACTGGGTAGCCATTTTAGTCGCCTCTTACAACATGCATGAACTTAAGTTGAGATTTAAATCCAGTGATTCTCTTTAAGATGACACTCGAGACGCGTAATAGAATGCCGTTACGGTTTTAACTCAAAATATTACAAATTATTTAAAAGTTTAACACACGGACTTATATTTCATATACCGTGCAATAAAGCAAATTCATCGAAGCTGTGATCGCTGTTATATCTAAAATAGAGCCTGATGCCTGTCGCATATGTATCGAATACGCCTTCTCAAGTTACATCTCAAGTATTAGGAACAATTAAGCAACTACTCACAACTATCAAAAGTAAGTCACCGTTCTCACAAAACTAAACTTCCCAGCTGCGCATTCCAATCACAGAAAGCCTAATCACCACCTTCTCTCGGAACAACTTAATCACTTCTCAAAAACAGCGACTGATCAAAAAACTTTCCAAGTGGCCACTTGTCGTAACAAACTTAAGAACCCTAGCCAATATCCCATTTAGTTCCAAGACAGAAGGAAAAAAAAAGATAGGTCGGGGTTTGTGTAACAAGGCATCTTTCAACACCGCAATCAAGCCCTGCGTAGTTGGGAACAAGCAAACAAACAAACGGCGGCGACACAAACACGCATTATTCCAAGTGTAATCAATTGGCGCAGAGGCAACTAATACCGGAAGGAAGTGGGAGGCGAGGCGCGGATATCCGCAGGACCCAGCAAAGATTATCTTCCAAACCTGATGTGGGTCCCAATCTAATGACCAGCCGCAGAAATCAATTGGTCGGCACGCCACACCGTCCTTTAATAATGGAAGGCACGCATATGCGCGGGCTCTACGACGGGTCTGGTTTCGATCGAATGTTGGATATTACGTGCAAAAGTTTAAAAAAATAAGTCTTCGCTAATGTAAGATTAGAAAAAAAATATAGGAAGGAAAAACGGAAACAATTTTTTGTATTAGAAAAATTTTCCAATACAGTTATAAATCGACATTTGACACGTCTACATATTAATTAATGGTGTTATAGTAGGACATATTATATTTTTATTCAGAAATATTCAACAATTCACTTGAATGCAAAATTGATTTTTAGCCTAGTATATTAGTGAAGTGAGAATATGATTTTAATACCGGTATATATATATATATATACATATATATATATATATATATATGGGATTATAATCAGTTTGGGTTTTGTTCATTAATGCAAGACAAAAATAAGTTCATAATATTTTAAGATATAAACGCATTTAACCACTATAAATTTTAAAATCCAGAAAATCTCCAGTTAGCCTAGCGGTCAGGGTCGCGGATTCACGGACAGCGTTGTTGCCGTCAAGTAGTCGGTTCGATCCCTGGTGCCTCCAAAGACCCGCTGAGCAGCGGAACAGACATACACTAAATCCGGTCGAGGTCCCAAGTTCCTACCATTGGCGTGGAGTGGAAATTTCGAGAGGGAGGAGCCAACTCGTGTATCGTCCTCATCACTTGACAGAGGTTCAAAATTCGACGTCCGTCGCCAAGGGCCCTCGTATTGCTTCTAAGTGTGATGTGAATATACACTCACCCTCTCTGAGTGTGTCAAATCCAGTTTAACCTCTTTGTTAAAAGAGTACGAAATTTGAATTGTGTATTGTTCAGAGGAAGAAAAAAAAAACGATTCCCATCAATCTGAAAACTCGGCGTTTTCACATATATTGCTCATTCTAGAATCTTCAAAAGGATCACGCAATGTACATTAAACATGCCAATTGGTCAGGTTAGGTAGTCGGATCAAGTATTACGTCAGCAATTTGTCAACGTAACATCTTTGGATGAAGATGTGGTCGCCGTTAGTTGGTTACTTTCGTTTGGCGGGTATTTAATGCGAGAAATAAGAGGTATAGTAACCGTTCTTTAATTTGGCACGTTCAGGATCACGACTGTGCGGGTTTTAGTTTAGTTTAGTTTAGTTTTTATTAACGTCGCACCAGAAGCTACACGAGGGCTATTGGCGACGGACCTCGTAATTTTGAACCACGGTCAAGTGACGAGGACGACACCTGAGCTGGCACCCCCTCTCCTAACATCCACACCACTCCAACGGGAAGATTTTGGAACCCAAACAGATTTAACGTGCATCAGCCCCGGCTACAAGGCGGGTCTTTGGCGGCCAAGGATCGAACCCACGACTGAACGAAAACCACCGGCCGCTAGTCCATGACCTTGACCGCTAGGCTACCGCGGCCCACACGACTGTGCAGGATTAAAGTACTTTCCAAATAGTTTAAATGGAGATACCAAAGAAAAATCCCTCTACATAAAAATTCAAACACGTTTAAACGATATACACGTCCGACCATGTATTTCATCATTATGGCAACTTCAATAATTAAATCCAATCCATGAATATTAATTGAATTGAATGTTCTTGTGAATTTATATAAAAAAACCGCAGCACACACAAAAAAAATGAATACTGTACTAAGGCGTATAGTTAAAGCACAATTGTTACTAAGAGATCACCGAGGTATGCGGATAAAATTTATTTTGCATATTAAATGATCCTTATGAACACAGTGTTGTAAATTACAGCTATTCATGTTCATTTGTTTGGTTTCAGGAAGCTGTAGAATAAAGTAACCAGTTGTATAATAATGTTTTAATTGTTATCCAAGGGTATCGTTAAGTTTAAATACTAAAAAAACAATCCAGACAGAAACTTAATTTTTATTAATCATTCTTAAGGTTTCTCTAATTAGTCACCATCCAGAATCAAAAATTTCTCGCAGAGTTTCTTGACCTTTCGGGTGGCTGTCGGCAGATTGAACTCTTTTATCTTCTCCATATTGCGGATTGTTTCAATCTACGGTTTGACAAAAACCAAACAAATCAACATGTGTGAATAGTTGTAATTTACAACATTTAGTACATAAGGATCAATTAATATGCAGAATAAATTTTATTCAGGTAGCTCGGTAATTTCTTAGTAATACTTAAATCTTTACCGTATCTCTAAGTACAATGGTAGTTAAAACAACTTGTGACGAGCTACTCCTAGTCACATGCTTATACTCTTATCAGTTTTGCATTTGAAAACGCCTACTGGGCTTTGAGGACATTTTACTCTTCAAGTATATAGTATGTACACAGTTGTAATATTTTGAATGAAATGTAACCAGTAAGAAAAACACTGTACTGAACTTAAAAGTTATAGTCACTGGGCGAAAATGAGCACAGCAATGTGTCGCGACGTTATGTGTATGTGTGCGCGTGCGTAAGATGATAAAAAAGAAAGATGAAAATTTATTTATCTCAATTTCCTAAAACGAAACCTCTTCTTCCACCTTTAAAAACACCGATTTCCTCTTAGGAAGTAACGTGTGTCGAGGGACATCGCGAATACTTTTTAATTAATATCGAAACAAAGATTAAACAAAATTATTTGGGGAAACTCCCGTTTTCTGCTTTGCTATAAAAACAATCTGCGCGATCTAACGCTCCTCTCACATTTGCAACTTTCCTGTGGCAACGGACAATAATTACGAGGTTCCTATTAAATTTAAAATTAAAATTATCTTCCCGTCATAAAGTTAAATTTAATACAGCAAAATTAGTTATCTTTTCATAATTGTTAAATTTCAGGATCAAGGCAGAAAAGGCCTGAGAAATCTGCTGAGTGAGGACTGCTGATTATTTGAGAACTAAAGAGACGAGAGACTGAATTACGATTGGACGCTAATGGAAGCGAGCTAACGAAGCGCCAACTGCATTGGTCCAGAAGTTAAAGGGGCGAGACTTCAGATTGGAGACGAAAACGACTCCTATTTAGCCTCCATGGGGATTTTGAGGAGTTTTGAAATGACATGAGAATTGAGTCGGGAGGGCAACGTGCTAGGTAGAAGCTGGTGCTCATAGGCTGTCTTGTCATTGGCTGGTGATAAACAGAGGGGAGTTGCTCTATTGGCTGCTTTGGTAGGTTTGAATCTCACACGGGATATGCTCTTCCCACCTTATTTATATATCCTAACCAATGCATCAACGACAGCCAACAGCAGTCCAAGGAACTTTCACCTGACAACCAATAGAAACTCGAATTTTCACCTCATAAAACAGCTCTACAAATCTTCACAGTGATCAACACACCCTACTTTCAGCATTCAACTTCAACAACCAATGGGAACACTATCTCCACAGCTCATCCAATAGCAATTCTTCTTCTCAGTTTGTTTTAAACCTCCATCTTCTCGAAGTAACATCGCTGATCACCAGATTCGGGCTAGATGAGCACCTGTGGAAATCAACGTCAACGTAAGGCTCCTCTTTTTTTTTCTGTATTACTTGCTGTGTGAGACACGCCAACCTGTCATGCCTTAGAAGTATAATTGCATAAAATTTTGCGAAAGATAAATTCAACCCCATTACTGCTCTTAACAAATGCATTATTTTGATGCATCAACATCAAATGTAACATCGCCAAAGAGTTAGACAACATTAGCCAAATTACGACAGATACATATATCTTTACTTTTATTTCTTATCGTTTTCACAAATAACTTTTTATAACATTACATATGATTTCACCAATTCACAAAGTAACATTTCTTCATTATTTAACGCCATTCTTCATTCTTTCCCATAAAACTTCGATCATTACTTTGATTTATAAAACATTAACTAAACTCAAACTTAAATCTCCAGCTGTTCTCTTTAAGTGTCACATCCCTTACATTATGCATACTACTTCTCGCCATGAAATTCTTAATGGTGTTGAAGCATCAACTCCAGACACTCCCTTTTAAGGGAAATGATGAAGTTTCATCAAATAAATCAAGAACTCCATCAAACACACTTTCTCTTGGTCGATATTTCTTCCATCGTTACTTAAACTAACGTTGAACTTAATCTATAATTACCAAGAATAAATGACGGATAGTTTAATCAATAAAAGAACGTTGCGAAAAAGAAGAGAGACAAAAAAAAACAGCATAAAAACTGTTTCAAACCAAGTGTAAGTCTAATTACAAGTAACTTTTCTTCCGGAGGAACTAATTAGTGGCAAATAATAAAGAAGGAAATATGAAAGGGGAAAGAATAAAAAGGATTTACAAACAGTTATAACGTGATTATTGCTGGTAGTTTTTTTTTTATATTCATTTCTAGCTATAAAAAAAAATTTCGGTTATTTAAATTTAATTCATAAGCTTCGTTTTACTTCAGGCAAATTTCGTAATCGTTTGTCAATTATAAATGACTAAAAATAAATGTTGAAAAAAAATTATTCTCAACAATGCATTTTAAAAAGAACGAGGTTTTTTTCCCTCCTTAAAATTACTATACAAAGAAACAGAAAAATGCCGAAATAAAAGAGAGGAAAAAAATCGATATATTATATATTCATAACATTTTCCAATTCGCTAGAAACGAAAGAAATTTGATTTTACAAAACTTTTTAATCAAATTTTGAGAAATCTCTTTGTCATTATTCTTTCATAACAATTCCGTTTCTTCATAAAAATCCTTGACTAGCGATTTATCAAAATTAATATTCCCCCTTTCCAAGAATTGAATTAAATTTTATTAACTGGAAACTATTCAATGGTTAATTGATATTTAAATGCAGAACAAATTTCCGCGTCATTTCTGTTACTCGGCACAACCTTCACAAAGATTGTAAAAAAAAAACTATCCCATACATGGTTTTGTAAACATATTTTTTTCCATATCAACGGAAATGAAAAGAAAAAAACACAATTAAAATTCCATTATACCGACTCAAATAAAAATAAAATATGCTTCGCAGACGATATTTTTAAACGCCAGGTCATTTACTCAAAGGATTATGAAGTATTGAGATAAAATTAATATAATTAAAAACACGTGATATTTTCGAAGAATTTTGATAAGAAGAATTAAAAACATTCACATCTAATGTTTATTTATAAAAATATATTATCATCCAACGTTTCTTATTTCGCTACGGCAAATGCTTTTAACACAAAAAAAAAATTGATCGAAAGAATTCCATCCGATCAATAAATAGCTTCATATCATCCAAAAACTGACGGTACCAACTTCAAAATAAATGAGATTCGTCATTATTTTCCAAAATAGAAATAATTACGCTTACTTTTCAATCAACTAACTATACAACAGAAAAATATAATATATTCCCCAAAAACTTACCAAAACCGGTTGGATAAAAATTAGAATAATGTAGAAAATAGGCGACAAATTACACCATCAAAAAGGATTTATCGTTCTATCATTTTTAGGTATAATGCATAATCTCTCCACAATCATCATCAAAACAGTATTAGAAAATTCCACACTACATTTTTAATACTTGAAATGTACAATTAAGAACAACAACAACAAAAAAAAGAAAGAAAAGAAAAAGAAATGTGTGTGTTAATATCGAACTCCTCAATATTAAATTTTAAAATTAAAAGGCAAAAAATACAGTTATCTTGCCCCTCCCAAACACTTTCGGAGTTTAATCATAACAGAATTTTTTTCAAATATAAAGAAGTAAGTTTTGTCTTGCAGTACATCTCTTAGTATAAATCCTGTTGCAGCCTACAAAAATGAAATTTTACATATTTGACAGTAGCTAAAAATAAATAAATAAAAAAAGATTGTCATAGTTTATTAACGTTGAGCTAAGAAGCAACACGAGAGCTGTAAAAAATTATATATATTTCATTCGGATTTCGTCCACGACTGGACTCGAACTTGCAATCTTCTGATTCGAAGTTAGACGCTTCATCCATTATGTCATGTGAAACTGCTTAAAACATGGATCACAGCAAAATAAGATGCAATTTTTTTTTTTCAGTACGTAAAAAGGAAATAGCAAACATTTTTATCATAGAATTAAAATCAAAATGAGAATGGAAAAACTAACATACATCCATAATTCTTGGGGATTAGATTTTTTTTAAAAAATTCTATGCAAAGTTTTGCAAAGAACAAACTTAGCCACCCAAAATGTGTTTTTTTTTTTTTTTTTTTTTTAAATAATTATTAAATAATTACATACAAGAATTAAAGTAAACGATGAAATATCGAGAAATGGACAATAATAAACTTTTCGATATTAAAATTAAAGCAAACGATAAATTATTAAATCGAATATATCTAAGCTAAATGTAATTAAAATTGAAGCAAACGATGGGGACAAATATAGAAAAGTGATCTGGTACGCCAAAAGTGATTCAACTAAAACAATCGCCCATAGGGTGGCTAATAATCCACAATTTCTTAAATTAAACAAAACAAAAAATACCCCTTAAATCCATATTTAAACATCAATTAAAAACAAACAAAAATCACCTTCCTCATTCAATGCACGTGCGTCCTTGCGTGTTTACGTATTCATTTAAAAATACTTCTAATACAATACAGGTATAAATAAATAAAAAAAAAAAAAAAACTATTAATCGAATGACGTGAAATGAATAACTAACAAGTGAAATTGCACGTAGCTTAACCTTGTAATCACTTTCCAGAAAATAAATACAAATTAAAAATTCTTCATTTTCTTTCGGCGAGTTTTTAGAAAAAGACTAAAGATAGGACGATAATCAATTTGAAACAAACAAAAAAAAAAAATGCGTGACTAATGATGTTAGAATAATCAATGGTATGAATGCGGTGCAAACAATTCTCTATAAATAAAAACCAATCGGAGAAGTTAAATAATTGATAAATAGGAAGAAAAAAATACATGATTAATAGCTTTTTATCTCTATTTCAATAGACTTTTCTAACAATCACGATAGCATTATATTTTCCTATAATTTGCTTCAACAGGCATCTATTTCATAATTTCCTGTACGAAAGAAGAAATAATTTTGCGTCTTTTGATACATTTCTTTGCTTCCAGCAAATACAACACAAGCAAAAAATAGCAACAAACTTAATACTACTTCCCGTAACTAGTTATTCTAGTCAGTGTATTAATTTATACAAAAGCGTAAATATAAAGGAGGTAAGAATTTACGTGCGAAATTTCGCAATGTGGACGGAAAATTAATTGTAAGAATCAGAGACATTGTGGAGCTAATAGGCTTTACCAATCAGTCTTCGGATTTTTGGCCCAGTTCCAAGGCCAGCTCCTCAGAAATTCTTTCAACTCCGTCTGCTTCCAACAACGCAGCAATTAAAATCGTTTAAATAAACATTCATTCAAGGGGATGCCGAGTGTGAAATTTTAGAGGTCAAGGTGAAAAAAAGATATCGATACAGAAATTATCAATTTTTTTAAAAAAAAAAAAAAAAAAAACCGCAAATCCATTATTATATTCTGATGTGGTGTTTTAAAAGCTATAAAATAAACTATCTCACATGAAAATTCAGAGTCGATAATTCGATTTAATGTGACCATCATTACATTCGAACTATTTAATGGGACTATAAACACAACGATCTTGAATACATCTTTAATGTAGACGCAGTGGTCATTTTAAGTCCGGGGGGGGGGGAAAAGTGGAGGTAAAGAGGCATTTGTTTCATAAAATAGCACAATTTTTTCCAAGGGTTAACAAATGTATCTGACACAAATAAAATACCATAATTGAATTTTCCCTCATAAAATGAACTGTATACAAACACAGTAATATCTCCCAATAAGGGTAAACACACACCGAAACAGACATTTTGCGGTATTTCACTAGCGATGGAAAGAAGTGCCACGTGTAGCGGGCGCTCAATTATTTTTGTATAGTTTTTTAAACTGCGATTGGCAACGCCAGTAAACAGAACTTGAGAGCATGGCGATGCTGCGAATGCGTCGAATTCGAACTGCTATCTAGAACGATAATTCACCCTTCCTTCTGATTTGAACTATTTGTCTATATGTGTGTGTCCATTCAAATCATCAATAAACTGTTGTAAAATCTTGAAGCTCTCCCAATCCTTGTAATGAAAACCTTTTAGACATAACACGACGCAGGCGTTCAATGTTTTTGTCCCAAAGTCGCCAACGACGTGCTACACACGTCAGCAGGCAATTGTCACAGTAATAAAAATGATGTGAGTAGCACGTAAACTGAGATTGTTTGACAGAGCACAGTCTATGATTGAAATACCTAGTGGCATTATATATCCCACACTGTTTTAAAAGGTACCATATGCTTTGGAAGATTATTAATAAACGAATTTAGTATTTATATTTGTGTAATTTTGTCATCAATCCAACTTTCATATTTCACCAAAGCTATTGAGTTTAAAATTACAATACTTCCTTTTTAATCCGACACACCTTTCAGACCTTGCCAATAGTCCGGTGGTTTTACATAGGCTGATGTCATTCAAAATTATTTTAAGTCTTCCACTTCAATGGAATAATATAGGCTATCGATACAAAACAGAACTTTTTTTGTAGTTATAGTTATTTGAGGAGTTCAGCACTTTGTCAGCTAATACTGTATTAAATTTTATACAGTAACACATAGCTTTTGCCGTACGAATGCGTCATTTTTAGTGATTTACCAGTAATCCGACGTTTTTGATGATCCAGCTGTGCTCTGGTCTGATATCTACCGGATTATCGAAAGACTACTTAACTTTAGCGAAGCAGGTGTGCTTAATATGACAATTAAGAATTTACTTTAGCCAAATAAATAAAAGTAAAAAATTATAAAAAAATTCTACACTAACTATTTTTTGATAAACTAGTCGAAACACAAGCTGTGGTGTACTGTTCTTCCTACTTCTACACCAGGCCAATGCGAGGACTTGTGACGTGCTGGTTCATAATTATCCTCTTTGACGATCTTTAACACAGTACAGGCCTCGAAATCGCAACCTCACGATTATTAAATAGTTTCGATTAGGCCAAATATCGCAGCTTAAGCGTCTTTAACACTAGATAATTCAACTAAGATCAATGTTACTCTGCGTCTTATCATTCCACTCATATACGAATTCAAAACAACTATATTTTTATATCTCCTATATTTGTTTCAAACAGATTAGCTTTACTTAAGAGAACAGTTGCTAAAAGTGTGATCTCAACAACTAACCTTACTGCAGTAGTTGCATTCACAATTCAAGTCTTTCTGCGTTTCTTAATTCGATAGGAAGTACAAATTCTGCGTATATTTGCCGCACACTTTTAGTCGTATAACAGATCAATTGAAAAGTCCCCGGCCTACCATAGTAAAACACATTTTTTTATTCAACATAATTCCCTTCAAGGGTGATACACTGATTTTAGCGACCCTCCAACTTTTCGATACCATTTTTGTAGTACGATATGTCATTTGCTTCAAAATAGGCCTCAGTTTCGGCGATCACCTCTTCATTCGACGAAAATTTCTTCCCAGCGAGCATTCTTTTGAGATCTGAGAACAGGAAATAGTCGATGGGGGCCAGATCTGGAGAATACGGTAAATGAGGAAGCAATTTGAAGCCCAATTTATGGATTTATGCCATCGGTTTCACTGACTTGTGACACGGTGCATTGTCTGGGTGAAGCAGCACTTTCTTTTTCTTCAAATGCGGCCGTTTTTCGGCGATTTCGTCCTTCAAACGGTCCAATGACGCTATGTAATAGTCGCTGTGGATGGTCTTCCTTATTCAAGGTAGTCAATGAAAATTATTCCATGCACATCCCAAAATACAGACGCCATAACCTTGCCAGCCGACTGTTGCGTTTTCCCACGCTTTGGAGCGGGTTCATCGTGTGCAGTCCACTCGGATGACTGTCGATTGGACTTCGGAGTGAAATGATGGAGCCATGTTTCATCCATTGTCACATATCGACGCAAAAACTCGGGTTTATTACGCTTGATCATCTTCAAACACTGCTCCGAATCATCAACTCGTCCTTGTTTTTGGTCAAAAGTGAGCTCGCGCGGCACCCACTTTGCACAGAGCTTTCTCATACCCAAATATTCGTGAATGATATGATGTACACGTTCAGTTGATATCTTTAGAGTGTCTGCTATTTCATTCCATTTCAATTGACGGTCATTCAAAATCATTTTGTGGATTTTTTTAATGTTTTCGTCGGTAACAACCTCTTTTGGGCGTCCACCGTCTTCGGTGATCATTTCACCACGTCTAAACTTAGCATACCAATCCTTGATGGTTGATTTTCCTGGGGCAGTGTCCGGAAACTCGGCATCCAGCCAAGTTTTTGTTTCAACTATTTTTTCCCTTCAAAAAGCAATATTTTATCAACATGCGAAATTCCTTTTTATCCATTTTTTTCACAATAACAAAAGTTTCTTCACTCAAAATGCTATAATTCACAAACTAATGATCCGACAGCTATCAAATTTATACACGCATCTTTTGAGGCTTAGGGCTAACTAAAAAAACATATGGATTTAATTCTAGTAGCGCCATCTATGTGTCAGCCGGGGACTTTTCAATTGACTTGTTATTCTTTCTCTCTCTGTGAGCTTCTCAAAGCTCAAAATGTCTTCCAATATTTATTTTGATGGTACGTCGCAAACTTCTGCACGTAATCACTTTACTACACCACAATAATAGATGATAATTATAGCTAATCTCGTAAAAGAGCAAAGGTGAAGCTGTGCTTATCATCTTCGGATAACTCATTTTACTAGTTAGGAAGGTATGGTGAGCGAGGCGGTGTGAGCGTGAGGGGAATATCTCTAATTCGTAAAACTGATAGATGTCGGAAGCCTGTCAGACGAATGGTTAATTATCTAGGTTTTATAAGATTCAAAGAGATGAAAAACAATTTGA